>OX438783.1:2125197-2725197 GCA_949316455.1 Acleris holmiana | reverse complement strand
CTTTCGCCTTTGCTTATCTTTTTTACATTCACTGTATTTTTGGTTTTTGTCTTGTATATTAAAATGTTTGATGAGTATCTACTTTCTACCAAAGAGTATGTGCCACCAAGAACAAGTATTTTGAGCACTTACTTGGCAGTTTTCTTAAATGACCAACAGTTTACATGATCTTGTTTTGTTACATATGAAGAAAACAAGATGCATTCGACAAACGTTATCATTTTCTAGAATGATTGACTGAGGCTGCCGGAGGTCACGTCGTATGCTTATATTTAATATCCAAATATTTTAAAATCGTTTAAACGATCGTTATGTTTCATGTCAAAGCCCCTTGCTAAATTAAGGCTCTAAATGCATTAAGTTGCAATAGTTGAACAATCTACTATATACTCGTAACTCTAGACGCCTTTTCTAAATACTAATTCTCTATCAATTTAGTGCCTAACTTGGCACTTTATTAGATACCACTTAAAAGTGTGGCTCTTTGGAACTTGGCTTATTTTTACATACCTTGTTTTTAATAGGATTTTATAAACCTTGTTGGTAGGTATATAAATGTGGATGTTTTTATGAACTTGCATCACTATCTCACTGGCCACAGAATAAGAAGACGTTCACGAATTGAGTAAGCATTTTCTTTCATTTAAAACTTACTTTGTGAACTCTGTTAACAATTATCACAAAAGATAATTTTAAGGAACTTTGCTAATAATTATGGTTTTATTAATACATTTTCATGTTTTTAGAAACAGCAACGGAACTCTACCAATTATCATTCTCCATAGCATTAAAAAGAAATATTTGCAGGATGGCGCTGATGCCGTATGTGCTACTGCTGGCACTCTTCTTCATTGAAGTGCTAGCCGATGTACATGGTGACGTGACCAAGGGTGCCGCGGCTACAGGCGACGTGACTAATGGTGCGAAAGCCGCGGGTGTCGTGATTAATGGCGCCGAGATACCAGGTGTTATGCCCACAGTAATCCCGCCCACAGGACCGGTACCTATAGGTGCCACAGAAAAATGCCCTGAAGGTTTAACACATAGATGTTTTGATGACGGATGTTATTGTGTGAGACCGTCGAGGCCAATGATCAGACCCAGGCCAAAACCAACGCCAAGGTCATTTATGGCCAAGGATGCCGCGGTCTTAGGCGCTGCGACTAATGGTGCTGTGGCCACAGGTGATTTGACCAATAGTGCCGCGGCAGTAAGTGACGCAGCCGCAGATACCGCGTCTTATGGCGCCAAAGCCACGGGTACCGTGATTAAGGGTGCCGAGATCGCAGGTGCTATGCCCACAGTAATACCGGCCACAGGACCCGTACCCATAGGTGCCACAGAAAAATGCCCTGAAGGTTTAACACATAGATGTTTCGATAACGGATGTTATTGTGTGAGACCGTCGAGGCCCATGAACAGGCCCAGGCCAAGACCAAGGCCAAAACTAAAGCCAAGTTCATTTATGGCCAAGGATGCCGCAGTCATAGGTGCCGCGACGAATGGTGCTGTGGTCACAGGTGGATTAACTAATAGTGCCGCGGGAGTGGGTGACGCAGCCGCAGGTAGCGCGACTGCTAGTGCCAAAGCTGCGGGTGCCGTGAATAATGGTGCCGAGATCGCAGGTGCTATGCCCACAGAAATACCGGCCGCAGGACCCGTAACGATAGGTGCATCAGAAAAATGCCCTGAAGGTTTAACACATAGATGTTTCGATAATGGATGTTATTGTGTGAGACCGTCGAGGCCCATGAACAGGCCCAGGCCAAGACCAAGGCCAACACAAAAGCCAAGTTCATTTATGGCCAAGGATGCCACGGTCATAGGTGCCGCGACAAATAGTGCTGTGGTCACAGGTGGATTAACCAATAGTGACGCAGCCGCAGGTAGCGCGACTTCTAGTGCGAAAGCTGCGGGTGCCGCGAACACAGGCCCTATCCCGGCCACAGGACCCGTACCCATAGTCGCCACAGAAAAATGCCCAGAAGGAACAAATAGATGTTTAGATGGCAGATGTTATTGTGTGAGACCACCAAGGCCAGTTAACAAGCCCAGGCTAAAACCAAGGCCAAGCCCACAATCAACGCCTAATGATGCCGCGGCTACAAGCGCGTTGACCAATGGTGCTGAAGTCGCAGGTGCTGCATTAATGGTGCCGCGACCAATGGTGTCCTAAAGGTCTAACAAATAGATGTACCACCGTCAAATCATCCAAAAATGCCCTTCCCAAGACATCAACACAAGCCAAGGTCATTCGTTTCTGAAATAAAAGCGAACATGTTATTCAAAATTTGAATTGGACCCGTATTTTGGTCACTTTTATCGCGGTGGATAAATCATCCGTCACTCTCGCACGTCGATAAACACGACCATAATAGGTCCACTGGAGAGATAGATAGATAGAGATAGATTCATCCATAGAATATTTCAATTAAAAATGTTTAAACACGAATATGTTTTTGATCTAGTTGACATGAAAGATATAAAGTAGCCTCTCAACTTTAAAACAATAAATAAATCAATTACAACATGTGTGTAATTTTATTTATACTCGTATGGGTGATACTTAATAAAAATGTATTGTGATGTTGCTTTTGCTGGCACAAGGCTTTTCGGCTAATAAAAAACCCTTAGATTTTATATTATTAAGCAACCATTAATGTAATGTATGCCATTATTGGAAGCCATTTTTAGGGTTCCGTAGTCAACTAGGAACCCTTATAGTTTCACCATGTCCGTCCGTCCGTCCGTCCGTCCGCAGCCTAGCGCAGAGACTCTTAGTACTAGAAAGCTGTTATTTGGCATGAATTATTAGTCACGCCAACAAAGTGGTAGAATAAAATTTTGAAAAACATTTTTTTTATTGTATCTTCCCTACACGTAACTTGGGGATGTATTTTTTTTTCTCGTCTACCCCATAGTGTGGGGTATCGTTGGGTAGGTCTTTTAAACATATTAAGGGTTTGTGAAGACAGCTTTTCGATTAAGTAATATGTAAAAAATAATAATGAAGAAATGAAATATTAAATGTTTATGAAAAATTAAGCATTACAGCGCAAATTTTTGTTAGACTCAAGTGTCCGTCCCCCCACAGCCAAAACTACAAATACTAAAAATCTAAAAAAAAACTTAAATGAAAGAGCATATAACGAATTTTCCAGGAAAACTATCACGGCTAAGTAGACATCATTGATTCTTGAGATACAAGCGATTGAAGTGTTTATATTACCTACTAAAATCATCTAAGTCGGCACAAAATGACTAAAATAGAAAATTAATTATTGCTTGTTGTTTTTTATGTTTATAGTACCTACTTAACGGCTTCGGAACCCTACACTGAGCATGGTCCGACATGCTTTTGCCCGGTTTTTATGTCTTGTAGAAGGCAAACGAGCACACAGGCCATCTTTTAATAAGTGGGATCTGTGACCCATACACATTTGAATTCCAAATGGGTGTGTAATGTTTAGTATAAAAACAATAACGCTGAATAATTATAAACGAAGTTTATGAACAAGGTGACGGAACTCCTCTGTGCGGAGCGCCTATTCCGCGTAGTTGTGGCACTTCGCGCCTTGACTCAACTCTAACCTAACCTAACTTATAAGTAAAAGTGAGATAGACCTAATTTAGCAGATTAGTTAACATGAACTTGATTTAAACATATTATAATTTATAAATCACCTGATCATTATTACAAATGTTTTTATATGTTTTAATAATTATACCTAATGTACAGTATATCAAATGGCATTATCCCATATGAATATTATACAAAAGGTTTATTGTCAATGAGTTTTATCCTATGTGACTGTTATGCTAAAAATATACATTCTCTTGTTATACTGGACGTTTGTAATCCATTTCGCAGTTAGTTAAATGAAATTATACATTTATTTATTATTGACATCTAATAAGTGAGCAATTATTAGTTGTTTATGAACGTTGCTTCAATTATTTTACGTGGTTTTTTTTTTATTAATGGGGCACTCCTTTGTGAGCAGAAGGGGCTTTTCACGAAAACCCTACTGCCTGTTTGCAATGGAGTGTTGGCCCCTACTCTGATGTATGGTAGTAAATGTTGGGTGTGGCAGGACAAGCGTGAAAGTAATATAAATGCAGTTGAATGCGGTGCTTGCGTAGTATGTGTGGTGTGAAACTGATTGACAGAGTAAGAAATAAAAGATCAGAGAGGCATGTGGACTGAAAGATGTAGTGACTAAGATTGAAAAGGGCATGTTCAATGGTTTGGTCATTTGGAAAGAAAGGATGAAAGAAGATTTATGAAAGACATATACAAAGCGAAGGAAGGGTTGTACGCCCTAGGCGTACGTTTTTTCCGAGAAATACTGGAAAGGGGCCCAAACTTAAGTACCCGAAACCGACGTGCATGCATGACTCGATGTATGAATGTGGAAGAAGCGAAATAGATGTCATGATTTAATGTATGTATGTATTATGTTGATGATCTAGAATTATTAAGAATAATCTGAATTTAATTTCGTATATATTTTCAAATGCAATGCAATTTATACTATAGCATAAGTAAATAAACTAAACCAAACTAAACTAATACTTTTGGTTTATATACTGGGCAAAACTAAATCAGTGATTGAATTACCTTCATTAAAAAATATTACGATGCTAAATTAAATAAAATTATAAAGTATTAATAATAATAACAATTAGATGCAACTACAAACAACATATTCTAGAATAATGACATAAACACGTCAAAGACAATTATGGTTTCTACCGTGTAGAATCTCAGCCGGGGGGTGGGGGGGCGTAAAGGATAGATCTATAATAGCAGTATTAGTTATTAGCCTTACATTTGTAATGATTTTATTTGTTCTAGCTTTAATAATTATTATTTATTACTTTATTTACTTTTATGTATTACTGTACTTTATGTTTGAAAAAATTACCTTTTGCTGCAGTTTCTAGGCGCTTCTTCTCCGCAATGATGATCTTGACCGAAGCGCTAGTAAATTCATTTCATACTAGGTGCCCGCCAGCGGCTTCGCCCCGCTGCAAATTTCTGACTTTCCCGGAAATTATTCGAATTTTTCTCGCCGTAAAAACCATCCTTGGACTTCGACGAACATTTAAAAAAAAGAATTGGTAAAATTGGTCCAGGCGTTGTTGAGTTATGCGCTTACCAACACATTTTGCGATTCATTTTTATATTATAGATTACCAACGTGTAAAAGAGCCCTATGATGGCATATTTAGTGAATAAACATTTTGATTTGATTTGATATAACTCTGTCCTTGTCTCTCAGCTTGAACTGGACTGCATGGTTACGCTATAATAACCCCCCAGGTGTTAATAAATTCGCTCCGACATAAAGAAACTTGACATATGACTCAACTTCTCCTTAACATATTCTTCGTATAGTAACAGAAGGGGAAGGGAACACGAAAATGGGAGTTAATTATTTCTTTTCCTTACGGTGGCAGACAGCCGTCGCGCTATATTAAAGGGTAAAGATGAGGGTTCCGTAACGTATATGGCGTTTTTACAATGCTTTATTAACCCCTAATATCGCAACAGCAGTGAACTTTTGTAAAAAAAAAAACATTGTTCTTAAAATGAGAAATTATTTTAAATTGAAATGACATACACACATAACGTCGCGCCTTCATTCCCAGAGTGGGGTAGGCAGATCTACAGAATTACCAACAAGTCTTAAAGAACTTGGTGATAATTCTGTAACCACATTTTGCACAATCAGGCTAAGATGTTTACTAGTGACAGGTTGCAAGCCCATCGACTAACAGTACTACAGGCCCTTATTCCAAATTGAGATAATAAAGCTCATTTTTTTTTGTTCTTAATCAGACCCCGTACATTTAGTGCCGTTGACATAAAGTCGACGTCACTCTGCATATAGGCTGATTCAAATTAGTTTTACCATAGTTATTTATTACATAATAACCTCTTTAGTTAATCTTTATCGTAATTAAAAATAAACGAAGATACGGTATAAAACGTCTTTGATTGACTTTGATTATCATTCACTTAGAAAATTAAATAACAAAATAAACGAAGAAGTGCAACACAAAATATATATTTTTATTAAGTGTTTTTTTATGCATTTATATGTTTTAGAATATTAAAATTTGGTAACTTAAATTACCGCTAGTGTTATAAAACAACTTCCTCTATATGAAATTACGTCACTTTTACGTCAGCGGCACCAAATGTGCGGGGTCTGTTCATAATTTGTTATTCATAATCATCGCAAATCCTAAAGTGAATTTTACTAAAACCCTACCTTATTTACCACTTGGATTTTTTTTAATTCCTGAAAATAATCAGTTGTATGATTAATAAGATGATTGATTATGATGAGTGATCATTATGATGTAAAATGGTATGAAAAACATTTTCGCAGTTCCAATAACCTGATTTGCAATTTTATATGAAACTTGGCGCAAGTGAAGCTACGTCGATCGTAGCATACGCTTAGCGTAAACCGGCTTGGTGCGTCCTGTTGAGTTTGCTTGTAGAGGTTCGCGGTGCGTACGGTCGAGGCACGCACACATGAAAGCCGCGCGATTATACCTAAGGCGAACTACTGTTACTGTTTATACTATCCTATAAAGGCGGATTTTGTTGAAACAAAATGTTCCAATTCATGACTCTGATTGATAGAAATACCTTTCACCTTTGAAAGCTCAAGGTTGTTGGATTAGTTAAAGTAATTAATTTCTGTTTCATTCTAAGTTTTAGTCGGGTGATTTTAAGATTGAATTATTTAATGTAAAGTCAAAGTCACCTCGGCTTTGATATTAAATTACTAATAGGATGTTTTGAACTGGAGTTTCTTGCGGTGCGTCTTCTCCGCAATGATAGTCTTGCTGATCAGAAGCTCTCGTATAGATTCACTTTTCATTAGCAACGTGTATATTTTTAAATTCTGGGCTCCTAGTGAAAAAGGGTATAAGTCTTCTGAAGATCAAGTGCAAAAGGGTTTAAATCTATCATACTCCGTTTATGTATATCGGGTGTTGCCTGTAATAGGAGCATTAAATTGAGGGATCGTTTTCACACCACAAACGTAACAACACCCTATTCTACAACTTTTGAAAATAACTTATTGTTAACCAAATATTATAGAATTTAGATTTTCTAAGCAAGCAATGTATTGCGAAAACTACGAAGTTTGTCGGCTGACAGTAGAATCCAACTAGACTATTGGATGGAGTACATTGAAAATGCTATTTAGTTTGTTCGAAAAAATCAATAAATAAATTAAAGTTGTAGATCAAATGATGCTACGTTTATAGAGTAGAAATAATCCCTCAATTTATTGCTCCTTTTACAGATAACACCCGGTATAACCTTTTTCAGTACGAGTTAAGTCGACTTACCCTTTTCATTAAGACCCCATAATTTTGAGGGTAAAAAATGCTTTATAAACACTACTCGGAAAAATTAACATTATTTGTCGGTTGGGGTCAGAAAACACTTTTATGACAGGCCATAGAAAATAGTTCAATCTAAACCTATTTCATACTTGTCCGTATGGTTGCCGGGTTAGAATAGTGCCACTCCATGTCTTCCCGTGGATGTCGTAAGAGGCGACTAAGGGAGTAAGGGCTCGTAGTACTGTTAGGCGATGGGCTTGCAACCTGTCACTAATACACTGGTAAACATCTTGGCCTGATCGTGCAGAATGTGGTTACAGAATTATCAAGAAGTATTTTTAGAGTTGTGCGTATTTCTGTAGCTCTGCTTGCTCTAGTCTGGGAATGAAGGCGTGATGTTATGTATGTTTGTACATTTGATACTACAAATTACGTAAATAATTAAGAAAAAAAAATATCCTCGATGTAGTTGAGAGATTTACCATACATTGAAGAGAATATCAAAAATTGCAGTCGAGTTTAAAAGGCTTGTTTTTTAGGGTTCCGTAGTCGAACTAGGAACCCTTATAGTTTCGCCATGTCTGTCCTTCAGTCCGTCCGTACGTCCGCAGCCTAGCACAGAGACTCTTAGTAATAAAAACTGTACTTTGGCATGAATATGCATATTAGTCACGCCAACAAAGTGGTACCTACAATAATATGTAAAAAAAAGACATTTCCCCCTACACGTAACGTGGGGATGTATTTTTTTTCTCTTCTACCCTATAGTGTGAGATGTCGCTGGATAGGTCTTTAAGTAGACATAATTGATTCTTGAGATACAGGCGATTAAAGTGTTTATACCTACTAAAATCATCTTAGACGGTACCAATTGACTTTAAATAGAAAATTAGTTATTACTTGTTGATTTTTATGTTTGTAGTTGGTACTTAACGGCTTCGGAACCCTACACTGAGCATGGTCCGACATGCTCTTGCCTGGTTTTTGGTATTAGTTTTTATTTGTAAAATGTTACATAAAGTTCTTGGAGTCAATATAGAAATGAGTATGAAATAGGCCAAGAATATTTTTATTTTATATGAAACCTGTCTTTAAAATGATATTTTACAGACCAAAAATGTTTTTAGTTCCGAACAGTTTTATGAAAATTAATTAATCGCAGACAAAGATGCCACAAGTTAAATTTAAATTAATTATAATAATACAATCACTTCACCGTCCCAGAAACGGCAAACGCCAAGCTCAAAAGTTATAGCAATTAATTAAAACTTCTGCAGCAAACTACAATAAAAGAGATTAGATCTAACTCCACGACACAGTAAAGTTGTTTATAATTTGATAGCGCCATCTAGAAGATTCAACTTGTTTATCTTACCTTATCTTATTTTATCTTACTTTTATAATAAATGCGAAAGTTTGGATGTTTGTTACTCGATCACGCCTGGGGAGTGATTCTCTTAACACAGCGCTGCGTCGATCTAAAAGGGTTTTATCCGGCAAGTTTAAGAAGTCCCGTCGGAGCGTACAATACATTATAGCGCACGCCTTCTCAATTAGGCAGCGTTATACGACACTGAACTCGACTCACCTGCCTGCTGCCTAATTCAGAAGGTACGCGCTAAAATGTGTTGTGGACTTCTTAAACTTGCCGGATAAAACTTCACCATTAAGATCGACGCAGCGCTGTGTTAAGACAATCACCCCCTGATCGTCTGTACGGATCTAGATGAAATTTGACCCAGAGATAGATTTCAGTCTGGAATAGCACATAGGCTACTTTTATCTCCGAAAAAACTGTCAAATCCCGAGGGAATAGCGATAAAAGAATTCTAAAAAGCTAGTGTATAATAATTCTAATAATTATATAATCTAGCCTTGGCAAAAGGTGTTGAGCATCCCACTTTTTCCTTTGTAACTTATAAATAAAGTATTATTTTTCAATTTAAAAAATACACTTAGAAGTAAAGTATTATCTATCAAACTTCGATTAGAATAGTCTTGGCGGTGACAGTTTTATCAAATAAATACGTCAAAGTTCATATGAACTGACAGCCATTCCAAGTGTAAACTCATCGGGTTTAGTAATATAAAAAGAACATTTTCATATCAATAGTAGATATATTTTCCAAGTAGCTATTTTCGTGTGAAAACTGAAGCTAGAAAAGTCGGGTTTCACAAAAAAATGATATTTTTTTTATCACGAACTTTTCCTTAACGTCAATCAACATGAATACTTATTAAAAAGTATACGTACTTACATATAAATATATACTAAGGTACTTATTTCTATAGAAAAGTATGTTTATCGTTGTCTAAATCCTTAGTACAAGCCTAGAGTTTAGTTTGGGACTAGGTCAATTAGTGTGACGTTGTCCCCTCCTGATATTTTATTTAATTCCTTCTCATTATATCCCGTAATTAAAACAAAGGAATATCCTAACGAGCATGTTTAATTTTTCACACCATCCCTATTAATACGGCTACTCGGGAAAATTATGCTTCCTACTTTTCCACTACCTTCTCTCTTTAACACGTTGAACATCACTTCGGAGAGAAAGCGATAGCTATAATTAAAGTTGGAATTATTCTGAGAAATGAATGGTTTTACTTAACAAACACCAAGGTAAAGTCAACAGAGCTAGCAATTAGCGAGTTTGTTCCAAAGGACCGGAAAATCTAAAACAGCTATTCTCAGTGTTCCGTGGAGTCCTGGGGCTCCGTAAGCCCTCTCAAAGGCTTCTCGGCAAGGGCTTTGTCATTAAATATACCCTAAAAAAAGAATTCAATCTTAAAAAGTGAAAAGGATCCTGCTGAAACCAGCGCTGTGCAGACGCGGCCTGGAGTTGGGCATTTTCAAAAAAAAGTGTACCCTAGTTATGGAAAATTAAGAAACGTTAACTTTTGTCAGTTTTGTGACGAAATGAGCCATATAAATGGATTTAACACACTCTTAAAAACCAAAGTTGTCTCTCCTGTGGTCATTAGTTAAAAGCTTGTAAATATGTATATGAGTTATGCTTTTACATGATAGGTCTACAGCAGTCCTGACGGCGTTTATGCGGGAATGGACTTAGCCAGAAAATTAGGCCTTAATAACGTTAACTTTCAGTGTGTCCACAGGAAAGACGGTAACCTAAATCTGTGTATGACCCAAATGAATGGCTAATTTCGTCACAACACTGACAAAAATGCACATTTGGCTCCTTTTGCCGCAATATCTGATTGTTTTTTTTTTACACTTTCAATTTATTTATTTATGTAACAAATATACCGTATTAACTAGTTAGGATATTAATGCAGTATTAACAAAAAGGCGCAGTATAGGACATGGCTGTGACGTGAGAACCGGTTTGGGCTTTACTAAATAGAATTATACATCTGATGCGTGAACTGATTACATTTATGAACGCGTTTTAAACGTTGGTAAATTAGCTATGTAAAATGATTTCGTTACTGTCCTCCTTTTTTTACCTTTGTAATAATTTGTAACAACTTCGTGGCAATAAATTCATTTATATTCTTTTCTAAATAATATTACAGCCTTGGCCTAAGCTTTTAAGCACTAATGCGTTTCTCATATAAAAGTGAAATTTTAAAAGGTACATTTAGATCTTTTAAATCTATTCTATTCTAAATAATATTACAGCCTTAGCCAAAGCTATTGAGCACCAATGCGTTTCTCAGATAAAAGTGAAATTTTAAAAGGTATATTTAGATATTTTATTATAGAAAGTGGCATATCTACATACATAACATTACGCCTTCATTCCCAGAGTGGGGTAAGCAGGCGGAGCTACAGAAATACCAATAACTCAAACAGACTTGTTGGTAATTCTGTAACCACGTATCAGTGGCATAATTATATATCGAAAAAATTAGTCATATTTATTGACGTTAAGGGTAACTTCGTGGAAAATAATACAATTAATAATTTTACTGCAAAATCCGACTTTTTCTAGCTTCAGTTTTCACACGCTACTTTGAAATGGTATGTATTAATGATTTACAGATGTTTAAACACTTATAATTTTAAATTTTTGTGTATTTTTAAAATTAATAACAATTTTTGTTTTAAATTTACAAATAAATCACTTTTTGCCAAGGTATTAAATTTGTATTTTTGACTGTAAAAGTGGTATTTGCACAAAATGTGATTTCTAGCAAGTTTCTGTAAAAATCATTTAGAGGCCTATCTCGATCAGGTTCACAGATACGAGTATAAACTAGTACATACATACATACATAACATCACGCCTTAATTCCCAGAGTGGGGTAGGCAGAGCTACAGAAATAACAACAAACCTAAAAAGACTTGATGATAATTCTGTAACCACATTTTGCAGAAGTAGGCTAAGATGTTTACCAGTGTATTAGTGACAGGTTGCAAGCCCATCGCCCAACAGCACTATAAGCCCTTATTCCCTTAGTCGCTTCTTACGACATCCACGGGAAGACATGGAGTGGCACTATTCTAACCCGGCAACCACACGGGAAACTAGTAAATACTGAAAAAACGTGCTTGACCATTTTCAAAACCTAGTATGTTACAAAACTAATTCAAATACCTAGTATGTGACATGCACTTCCTAGGTTTTGAAAAAGTCACAGAATTAGTTTTAATTTTATTTCAAAATATATGTAATATAGGATTTTAAAAAATCCTACATGTTTGTCTTAATCAATTTACCACAAAAGTAGCACTTTTTGAATGTATATTGGATTTTTTTTACGGCTGAGTCAAAACATGTTTTTGCGCTCTCCTGGGGGCTGACTCTCTTAACACAGCGCTGCGTCGATCTCAAAGGTAAAGTTTTATCCGGCAAGTTTAAGAAGTCCCGTCGGAGCATACAAAACACATTTCAGCGCTTGCTTTTTCAATTAGGTAGCAGGCAGGTGAGTCCAGTTTAGTAGAAACGCTTTTTTAAACGCTTCTTAAAATATTAAGTGTCTCGAGATAGAATTTAAAAAATATTTAACATAATTAAGGACTTTATTACATTATTTCTTAATCGCTCAAAAATTTACAGGAAGGGATTCCTTAAAGGGATAAGTTTGCCTTTGTACATCCCTGATATATTTTTGTCTGTTTTATAATTTTTATTCCTTTTGTTTTAACAATAAAGTGTTACATACATACTTCATTGAGACGTCGTTAACTTTCTTCCATTGTGTAACGAATATTACTGCTAGAAAAATAATATAGTTAGGTATTTTCTGTCACATAAAAGACAAAAATACTAAATACAAAAACTTTTAATTGAGTCCTTTACAAGTACAACATTTTATATTAGATAAAGGGTTATGGCCTAAGAAAAGTTTGAGAACTACTGCTCTAGGACGACTTTAATCTCTGTTTTGGTTACGTTTTGCATAAGTTTAAGTTCCAACGTGTGTGTTTGTTTGTTGAAGTTTAAGATAAGTAAAGACTAAGTATTATACTTCGTTCTTATCGTTTCCAACTTATACACTTTATTATCGTTGGTCTCTACTCGTAAGTATATAGCACACCACACTTCACTACATAGTATAAAACAAAGTCGCTTTCTCTGTCTCTATGTCCCTTTGTATGCTTAAATCTTTAAAACTACGCAACGGATTTTGATGCGGTTTGTTTTAATAGATAGAGTGATTGAAGAGAAAGGTTTATATGTATAATACTTTAATCAGGGGCGAAGCGAGGGCGGGTCGCTAGTATATAATAAATGCGAAAGTTTGAGTTTGTTTGTTAGGATACACGTCAGAATTCCGCGAGGCACGCACATTGAGGCGCCTTTGAGGACGGTCAAAAGATGCCTTGACCGGGAATCGAACCAAGGACCACTAGCTCAGTAGGCGGGGCCACTAACAACTAGGCTTACTCATCATTAAATTGAAGAGCAATGGTCTTGTCGGTCGAGTGATTTCCCTTTTCCCTATTCTATGCGAGCTTTACCTCCTACATGACACGACATTGGCCTTCTGTCTTATTTATTTAAAGTAAGTAGTTTAGTGGTGGTAGGACCCTGTGCAGGGTCCGTCCGGATCGCTACTACCATCTTATCCATTAACCACCCGCCAAGCAACGGTGTTCGCATTGTTGTGTTCCGGTGTGAGGATAAGACAACCGGTGAAATTACTAGCATAGAGGCATTCCATCTTAGTCCTCAAGGTTGGCAACGCATTTGAGGTCTTGGGATTATAGTCTTGAGAATTCAAATGTCTATGGGTCTCAGATTCCACTTACCATCAGGTGGCCTGAGTGCTCGTGTGCCTTCTCCTTAACATAAAAAAAAAGTAAGCATGATGGGATACGTGATGCGGCACGGTAGTTTCATTTTGAACATTTTGGAGGGTAAAGTGGAAGAAACAGGAAAAGAACAAGGCTTACAACGTTATCTAAAATTTCATGTAAGGGAGCGACCACACCGACGCGTAAAATACGGTGGCTTTGCGTAAACAAAAGAATGAGTCACACTAATTACACGGCGTCGATTTCGACAGACCGTAATTTATGCACCGTTAAACTCCGGTGTGGTCGCTCCCTAAGTTTACCATTCACAATACGTACTCGAAAGATACACATATACTTGCATATAAATACGGGTCAAATACAGAATATTAAGTCGGTGAAAGTTATTTCATATTTAATCTCAAAATATTCAAAATGCGTAGTTATTCCACAATCCTAACGCATTCTCTTTAC
The DNA here is from genome assembly GCA_949316455.1 of Acleris holmiana. Lineage (NCBI taxonomy): Eukaryota > Metazoa > Arthropoda > Insecta > Lepidoptera > Tortricidae > Acleris > Acleris holmiana. The sequence continues at coordinate 2,711,138 of OX438783.1, read as the reverse complement.
TTCCTAATCAAACAAAGCCGGGAAACGTGCGTTGTATAAATATGGATCGGGATGGGGCGACAGACGGCGCGACAAGCGTGGCGCCAGTAGCCGAGAGCGGGACAAAGAGTATAGGGGCGAAAGAGACGGGCAAGTAGGCTGAAACCGTCCTTTGTTCCATTCATATCAAGACGCAAACGCTACTAACGATTCTGTTTTCTATCGACTCGAAGTGTATGGAGTTGACATAAGTGTATGACACGGGGTTCCCTTCATCTGGCATAACTTTTTTTGGCATAATCATCATTTGGCATAAAGTTTTTTTTTCTGAAACCGTGTATATTTTTAAGGATTATTTAAAATAGCATTACATACCCATTAGGTTAGGTGAGATTTATTTTGTAACAATCCTGAAAAAAAATGCTGTGTGCCAAATGATGATTATGCCAAAAACAGTTATGCCATATTAATGTAAACCGTATGACCTGATCTGCATACGTCAATTCACACATTAAGTCGATTTCCGAAAATCATTATCTTAGCGATATCCCTCTTGACTGACACGATGACGACACGTTAGCCTAGTTGGTAGTAACCCTGCCTACGGAGCTAGAGGTCTCGGTTCAAATCCCGGTAAAGGCAGATTTTTGTGTGATCAGTGCGATTATTTGTTCCTGAGCCGGATGTTTTCTACGGGTATGTATTTCTCTATATAAGTAAGTTTATCGTTGTCTTGTTCCTATAGTACAAGCTTAGAGCAAAGTTTAGGACAAGGTCAATTTGTGTGACATTGTCCTCTAATTTTTGTATTTATTTATTTATAACACAAGTAATAGTGTACACGACAACATCAAAACATGCAGACGGGCTTACTTTTTCAACCTCCGACAAACTATTAGATGTATAACGCGTTTATCTGTGTATCCGTCACTCTCGCACTTACGCACTGGCCAAAAAGGGACAGATGTTTTATTTACGTTTATCCACATCGATAAATAGGCCCGCTAGGAGGAGTCACATTCATATTAGGGTTTTTATCTATTAAATAGTTATGTTCATGTTAGACGTATTTCAATTTTAAGTAGACATAGGTATCATAAAAACAGCTCAAGACTGTGCAAAAAAGGTAAAATGAACTTGATTGATCTTTTTGTAACTATGGCTGTCTTCAAGTTATTATTTTAAATATGAATTAAAAAAATGATTCATAGTCACATCAAAGAAAAATACAGGCATTATCACACGGTATTTTTGTAGCTCTGCTTACCCCACTCTGGGAATGAAGGCGTGATGTTATGTATGTATGTACTACACAGTAAAGGTATATAGGTATACATTGTTCTGCGGCAACAGGCTCATGTCTCAGCATGCTGCGAGCTGGGTCAGCTGCACAGCGCTGGTTTTCAGACTGCACCCAGCTCTCGGTTACATTTCAGCGGGTTACAAGGGAAACATTACACTACGCTGTATTTTTATATGATTAAAATTACAAAGGAAGCTGTTTATTGTGACGTCATAATTTCAGACCCTCTATTATACTGACTTAAACGATTTTGATTCATCGCTGCTTGGAATTCCCAAAAGCAGATGTCGAAATAACGAAAAAATTCATGAATCATACACAAAAAAGTACATAGTCATTATTTGCCCCAAAAATGTAACTAATTCTGAATTTTAATCATAGGACATTAAAGTGTATAGCGTGGTAACATCTTTAAATAAATAAATCACAGGACAATATCACACAAATTTACCTAGTCCCAAACTAAGCTCTAGGCTTGTACTATGGGTACTAGACAAGGATAATAGTAGTTTATGCAACAGTTGTATAAGAGAGGTCAAAAAAGACGAGTGGTGTGGTTACGATGTGAGCCGCAGGCGAACATCGTAAAGCAAGACGCCACGAGTATTTTTTGACTTAGTTATACACCGTTGCATACAATACTTTTTCTACGACTAGGTTTCAAATAAAATGCAAAATTCAATTAACAAAATTTTATTAATATACCTAGGTTAGAATACGAACGAACGAAGCACAGAACAACAAACGAGCGGGAAACATTCGAAAACGACAAAATATGTGTCTATGGTTAACTTTGTTTTTAAATTGATGTGCACTTGCCAGGTTTTATATTTTTAAAAAGAGTCGCACAATCGATTTAACTTGTGAAATAGGGACTAAAAAACACCTAATGATTTGAGAAATGAGTTATTTTACCTGATTGGTCGATTTTAACATAGCTGCATTCTGGTTGGTTGATACCATGTTTTTAAAGAGTTAAATTAGTAAAAGAGTTTACATACCAAAAAGAACCTAACGTTTCGATTGACAGTCAATGTGTATTGTGATTGGTGGATTAATGTGGTGAAGTATTTTGATTGGTCAAATTAACCTAGGTGTAAGCTTTGGCAGCTAGGCATGTCGTTTTGGCTCAAAAAAGCACAAGTGCTGTTAAGGGGAATAGACTAGATAGACTTTTCTACGGAATGTTCTGCGGACATATTATCTATATTTTTATATTAGTGTTCGTGACTATATAAATGACAGATAAAAGTACAGGAGTAGGAAAACTTACTTATAATATAGATAAATAAATACATATAAAACACCCAAGACTCGGGAACAAATACTCGTGCACATCACACAAATATTTGCTACTACCGGGATTTGAACCCAGGACCCCTACCTTCGAAGGCAAACCCTAAAATAAGGCATACTCTAATGAAGGAATTTCCCCTCTGTTTCATGTTTTTCTTTGCTCAAGGCAGATTTGCTACTTTGTCTGAATCCACACGCAACGTCTCATTGGTATATTTTGCACTTGTCGTATTAAAGCAACCAATCACAAGATTTCTTCCAATAAAGGCACCAATCAAGACGCGCTCCAGTTTTCGAATGAACCAATCGTGGGTTTTGTTTTCCAAAATATTAAAATCTTCGTGGAGTTCGGGCAAAAAACAGTTTTCCACAATTCCCTTAGTTTTTACGTAGTTAGAGTTTTTTTGGAGCTTAATAACTGTGATGAGAGTGTGTAATGTTCAGTGTACTGACAAATATGGTGATAATATACGTGGATATCATATTAATGTTGATTTTGGCAAGTAACAGATTCTTGGTGATAGAATCTTGGGTTTTTTTCGAGACCTTTTTTTATAGTGCATTTATTTTTGGGGTATGGCCTAGTTCATTATGGTTAGGTATATATAACCTACTTCAAAAAAGCTGAGGTTTTTAATTCAATTTTATGTGATAAATTTTGCTTATTGCTTCAAGAAAACATCAGGACCTCTAATCCACTTCGTATATCTTGTTGTTTGCCATATCGTTATAATTATTTTTAAAGTTATGGTAGCTCTACTTCACTGGAGAGTTAAAGGCCGCTGTGTCGTTAAATACAATATGGTTTTAAAAGCAAGATGGGCTGAAGCAAAGTGGAACAGAGGCTCATAAAGTAGAAGTTTATTGTAATTATAATGCTTTTTAATTATTTAATTTAAAGTGATTCGCTGTTTAGGGTTCTGTACCCAAAAGCAGTTAAAAGTCCATCCGTCCTAACGACAAAGAGATGTATCTTTTGAACCATAAGAGATAGCGATTTGATTACGATTTCACTGGAATTGATGTAAGTGTCACGTTAATATCTCGGTGGCTTACGTTAATTCCATACATTTATCAATCGAAACATAATCGCTAACGATTGTCGAATGCAACTTGTCTAGCACCACAGATTATGTATAAAACACTTCAGAAAGAAATTACTTATTTTAATTGTATTAGCTAAAACTTACAAACTCTTGTAGTAAACCAATAACAAAAACGGTCAATTGTAAGTTGGACTCGCGCTAATATTTGGTAAAGACAGAACAATCAAATTGAAATATAATATTTTTTAATTGGTAAATACATAACAGTCATATCGAAATGTAAATGGTACCTATTTTACGGCAGTACGGAACCCTCGGTCCGCGAGTCCAATTCTATATTTGTTTTAGTATATTAAAGTTTCTCAAAGTAAGGTTTTCGTAATTCAGCATGTTGTTTTAATATTTCAAATAAATTAAATGACATCAGGGGGGTTATCATGAGCTAGCTTTGCAGTTCTGTTTACGCTCAGAGAAAAGGACAGAGCTATATAACCGCCATAGCTCTGTCCTTTACGCTGACCATAAACAGAACTGCAAAGCTAGCTCATGATAACCCCCCAGATCAAAGATGACAAAGGTCACCTGGAGGGTTATCATGACATAACAATGCAATTCTGTTTACGTTCAGAGAAAAGGACAGAGCTTTATAACTGTCATAGCTCTGTCCTTTTCTCTGAGCGTAAACAGAACTGCATTGTTATGTCATGATAACCCCCCTGTCTATCAAAAAAAATGGTTTTGAAAGTTAAGTAGTTAGTTCTGCTTTCGAAGTTAGGGGTTTCAAAACCCAGTAAGGGCAGATATTTGTGTGATTACCGCGAATATTTGTTCCTGATTCTTGGATGTTTTGAATATGTTTTAGTACATATTTCTCTAAATATAAAGTTTATCGTTTTCTAGAACCCATAGTAAAAGTTAGAGCTTAGTTTGGGACTAGGTGAATTTTTATGACATTGTCCTGTGATATTTATTTATTTATTTTAATTTTAATTCTGGAAATAATGGCAACACTTTGTTAAAAGGTGTCTAAGACCCATCTTGATTAAACTAACTTTCTTTAAAAAAAAACCGTCTAAATTGGTCCACCTGTTTGGTAGGGCTTTATCTCGTTACTGTTAGATTCAAATTACACCTTCAAAAACTTCCCTGACTCTAGTATGGTGGGCTTCACGAAGTTAATAGGGTTTTATTTTCTTTTTCAGTTGGGTCTTGTATTGAGCGTCTGTATATACTGCGTGGTGCGTGTGCGCCGGTTACAGCGGAATGGACAGGTGTGTGTATATACTTGCCTTTATATAAAAAATATATACCGTAAAATGGTAAAAGGGCGGTTTTCAAAAAAGTCGTTAAGGCCAAAAAATAAGTATGTACTTTGGCAATAAATACGGTAAGTAACTTTAGTCAAAACAAATTAAAACGGGCAACTTTTTCATTAGAATTTCCACAGACACTGACCCGTTTTTAGGTTTCCGTAGTCAAACTAGGAACCCTTATAGTTTCGCCATGTCCGTCGGTCCGTCCGTGCGTCCGTCCGCAGCCTAGCGCAGAGACTCTTAGTACTAGAAAGCTGTAATTTGGCATGAATATGCATATTAGTTACGTCAACAAAGTGGTACAATATAAATATTTTTTATATTTTTATAAAAATATTTTTTTTACGTTACCTCCCCTTCACGTAACATGGGGATGTATATATTTTTTCTTGTTCACCTTATAGTGTGGGGTGTTGTTGGATAGGTCTTACAAAATATTACTTGTTGGCTTGTTGAATCACACGTCCATTGTTGGCCGTGTTGGGAGTGACCCTGCCTCCGAAGCCATCGGTCCCGGGTTCAAATCCTAGTAAGGGCAGATATTTGTGTGATGAGCACGAGTATTTGTTCCTGAGTCTTGGATGTTTTATATGTATTTAAGTATTTATTTCTCTATCTAAGTATGTTTATCGTTGCGCGTTATCTAGTACCCATAGTACAAGCCTAGAGTAGTTAGGGACTAGGTCAATTTGTGTGACATTGTCCCGTGATATTTATTTATTTAATTTTTGTTAGACTCGCCCTCCCCACCTACAGCCAAAACTACATATACTAAAAATCTGAAAGAAAATACAACAAATTTTAAAGGAAAACTATCACGACTAAGTACACATCATTGGTTCATGAGATACAGGCGATTAGTGTTTATACCTACTAAATCATCTAAGACGGCACAAATTGCCTTTAAATAGAAAATTAGTTATTACTTGTTGATTTTTATGTTTGTAGTAATTAACGTCTTCGGAACCCTACACTGAGCATGGTCCGACATGCTCTTGCCCGGTTTTACATTTATTTATATTGCGCAAAGAAGATTAAATAAATAAATAAAAATATTTTTGAAAGACCTATCCAACGACACCCTATAGGGTAAACGAGAAAAAAAAATATACATCCCCATGTTACGTGTAGGAGAGGTACCCTAAACAAATTTATTTTTTTACATTTTATTGTACCACTTTGTTAACGTGACTAAGATGCATATTCATGGCAAAATACATCTTTCTAGTACTAAGAGTCTCTGCGCTAGGCTGCGGACGTACGTACGGACGGACGGACGGACATGGCGAAACTATAAGGGTTCCTAGTTTGACTACGGAACCCTAAAAAGTACAAATGGCGGATTTAATGCCTAAAGGCATTCTCTACCAGTCAACCACATTTTCAACAGAGAAAAAAACCGGTGCAGTGAGAGAAATTAACGTATTAATAACTAAATCACTACATAGTATAAAACAAAGTCGCTTTTTCTGTCCCTATATCCCTATGTATGCTTAAATCTTTAAAACTACGCAACGGATTTTGATGCGGTTTTTTTTAATAGATGGAGTGATTGAAGAGGAAGGTTTATATGTATATTACTTTAATCCGGAGCGAAGCGAGGGCGGGTCGCTAGTTAAATCTAAATGGCTACTTGACATTTAAAATATATAATACAGAAATAATATATATGTTTATATAATACATAAACAATACTTAAATACATGCGATGACAACAGTCTGTGATGAAGATGGTGACACTTACTTGAGGAGATGGTTTTGTGTACGGGTTTTGCAGAAAACTCAACCGAAGCGAAGCGAGGGCGGGTCGCTAGTAAATAATAAATAATGTAAACGAGAAAGAATAACCACCAATAATGTGATAGAGGTGTTCAAGGGTTCTAAAGGATATAATGGACGTGACCCCCGTTTGGTTGCCGGGTTAGAATAGTACAGTCAACGTCAAAAGTAAGTAGGTAATCAAAATATCTTCTAGCATGACACCCCAGATATAACAGTTATACCAAGGTGTCAGTTATAACAGATGTTTTAATGAGTCAAAAGAGAATGATCATAACAACATCGAGACACAGAAACAAAGTGACAAATCAATGTTTCACTTCAAAATATTAATGTCACGACGTTATAATTATGTATGTACTGGAAAATAATAATGAAACTTTTAACTCGTAATACAATGAATGTGTCAAGTAATATAAACAAAAGAAAAACAAAATTTTGAACTATCGGAAATGTCTGAAGGAGTTTGATAAAATAGGATTTATTTGAAATATAACCAAAAATGAAGCTTATGTAATAAGACCTTGTTTCTAACCTCAGCGGACACGAGAGGCGATATAGTTGCTTCGCATATTTGTCTCACGAATATAACCGATATAAACCGAACATCTGACTTGTACTCCGAGGTGACCCATAAACCCGTATTTTCTTTATAGTACATATGGTTAATCACTTTAATTTGAAACACTCAACAATGACTTTAACTGCTTTAACGGCATGTTACTTAGTTTTCAAGGATCGAAATAGATGTGATCACTTACTTTTGACACATTATGTGTTCATTTACTTCTAATACACTACAATAGTCAGTAACATTTGACTTAATTTATTGTATATATTATTTTGGGACCCTTTTTCATCAGTTTCTTTTGCTGTTGACTGTGCCACTCCATGTCTTCCCGTGGACGTCGCAAGAGGCGACTAAGGGAATAAGGGCTTGTAGTACTGTTAGGCGATGGGCTTGCAACCTGTCACTAATACACTGGTAAACATCTTAGCCTGATTGTGCAAATTATGGTTACAGTAATTATAGACAAGTCTTCTTAGAGTTGTTGGTATTTCTGTAGCACTGCCTACCCCACACTGGGAATGAAGGCGTGACGTTATGTAATGCTATGTTATGTAAGGACGTGACCTTTTCTACAAAACATTTCTTTGCAGTATTTGTGATAACAAGCTTCAGTAAATTAGTATGCAGGGTCCGTGCGGATCGCTACCACCATCTTATCCATTAACGTACCGCGAAGCAACGGTGTTCGCATTGTTGTGTTCCGGTGTGGGGATAAGACAACCGGTGAAATTACTAGCTTAGAGGCATTCCATCTTGGTCCTCAGGGTTGGCAACGCATTTGACGTCTTAGGATCGCAGTCTTAAGATTATAGTCTTGAGAATTCAAATGTCTGTTGGGTCTCCGATTCCACTTACCATCAGGTGGCTTGAGTGCTCGTGTGCCTTCTCTATATCATATTTGTTTTTTATTAACAAACAAATACTAATTATTTCCCAAGAGATGCATTCCAATTTGCCAAAATGCAGCATTGCCCACATTGATTATGGCCAACGATACCCTGTTAGACCAATGTATGCCCTGGATCTGAGTTGCCAGCCTCTATATCTAAAAACGCTTTCCTTACCTTCGCGGGTTCATTATCGCCTAGTATCTACAAGCCTAGAGCTAAGTTGACTATGTATTTTGCATTGATTCCAGATAACAGTGTTGCTGAAGCCTACCAAAGTGTTGTTCTCTCATAAGAATGAGGAAGAGGGAAAAGTGGAGCTCAGGTATGAACGTGGCCACCATGGTGCTCCAGTACACAAAGCATTAGGGCGTACGGTAGAATTATCTAGATCTTGGATCAGGCTTCTTTGCTGATAAATAAATAAGCTTCGAATATACTCGTAAAACATGCATACCAAGCCATTTTATTGTCCGTCAGTCTGTTAAGTTCGATGTGTTTGCCAGTAAAGGGTGGTGTATGGTGAATGTTTAAGGTTCCCTGTCTGAGTGGTGGTAGGACCCTGTGCAGGGTCCGTCCGGGTCACTACCATCATCTTATCCATTAATCTACCGCCAAGCAGCAGCGTTCGCATTGTTGTATTCCGGTGTGGGGATTACCAACCGGTGAAGTTACTAGGTTAGAGGCATTCCATCTTAGTCCTCACGGTCAGCAACGCATTTGAGGTCTTCGAATTGCAGTTTTGAGAATTCAAATGTCTTTGGGTCACAGATTCCACTTAGGCCTGAGAGCTTATGTGCCTTCTTGTTGTATAAAAAAAAACTCTATTTTCCTTTCACAGAACCGTGGTAGCCTATCAGAACCCTTTCACTGGTGATTACTGCGTCCACAAGTCACGGCCTCCTCAAGGATACCTGAACGCCTTTCCGTCTCCCGAGTCCACTGACAGCGGGGTTTCCGAGGAGTACGAGCCCTTGAAGCCCATGGTGGAGCTGAAAGGAGAGTATGGGAGGGAGAAAGAGTACGAGGAATTCAATGTAAGTTATAGAGTTAACTGAGCAAATATCTGTCGCTGGGAAGGTGGCCTAATTACGCGTTTAGTCTAGTTGGTAGACCCTGCGTACCAAGCTAGAAGTCCTAGGGTCAAATCCTGCTAAAGTCAGATGGGTGCGCATTTTCTCGGGCGCCAAAGTTCATAATAAAGTTGCAAATTAGATTATTGGAACTCCGAAAATGTTTTTCATACCATTTTACATCATAATGATCACTCTTTATAATCAATATTAATCATACACCTGTTTTTGTTCAGGATTGCAAAAATATCCAACTGGTTAAAGTTTAGGTTAGGTTAAGTTTGATTTATAACGTCCTCAAATCAGAACGGTTTCAGTAAAATTTACTTTAGGAGTTGCGATGATTATAAAAAACAAATTTTGACGCAAAAGTCTGAGGAAAAAAAATATGAATAGTCATTATTATGAATACAAATCGGTAGTTAAACAAAAAGGTGGCAGATCTCGTTTCAAGAATCCATGGAGTTCACTATTTCCTAATTATTATATACATACCAATTTGATTTTTTAGCCCGTGTGGTTGCCGGGTTAGAATAGTGCTACTCCATGTCTTCCCGTGGATGTCGTAAGAGGCGACTAAGGGAATAAGGGCTTGTAGTATTGTTAGGCGATGGGCTTGCAACCTTTCACTAATACACTAGTAAACTTCTTGGCCTGATTGTGCAAAATGTGGTTACAGAATTATCAACAAGTCTTTTTAGAGTTGTTGGTATTTCTGTAGCTCTGCCTACCCCACTCTGGGAATGAAGGCGTGATGTTATGTATGTGTATGTGTTGATTTTAAAAAATAATTCATTAATAATTAAACCACCAAATCAATGTAAATTAATTTGTGTATGGCAGATATCTCCACTGTGAAAACATTTTAACAAATAAATACAACGTGTTACAAAATAATCCGTAAAAAAGAAATTACAAAAGTAGTTTCAACCCTTATTAAATAACGTCAGTTCAGTATCTTAGGTTTTCAGTATACTAGGGTTGGCACTACTTTCGTAATTTCTTTTTTACGTATTATTTTGTAACACGTTGTATAACAAGGTATGAATGAAAGTTAAAAGTGACCTAAGAGGATTATGAAGCGATGCTTAAATCGCGTAGCTGTCAAAAATAATCCATACAAATTTAGCTCTGGGCGATAACGTTTCTCACCCCTAAATCTAATCCGATTTTTGAATATGTTGTAAATATTATAAAAAACTAGGTCTGTATATTTCCGCTTTTTGTTTTTTTTTCCCAATAAATATTTTCTTGAAAAATAAAACGTAACAGGCCTAGTTATTCATAATATCCACAACATATTCAGAATCTATCTCTGTGGCAAATTTCATCTGGATTTGTTTAGCCGTTCTGGCGTGATCGACGATGAAAAATCCATCCTTCCAAACTTTCACAATTATAATTAGCTTCTGGTCGTGACTTCATCCACGTAGATTTTGATTATCGTTATTCCCTCGGGAACTGGTTTATTTTCCAGGTTAAAAAGTGATGGTTTTAAATCAGGTTATAAGCTATCTCCTTTATAAATTTCATCCAAATCCGTCCAGGCGTTGCAGCGTGCAAGAGTAATACATACAAACCTTCAAATCTATAATATTAGCAGGAAGCAGGGACCAGCCCGCTATCCCATTCAAGGGTTTCGAATGGGTTTTTATAAGGGTTTTACTTAGATAAGCCGTATCGCTTAAAAGCGGTTCGATTTGCTTTTTAAAACCCGGTACCCCATTCAAGGGGTTTCGAATGGGTTTTTATAAGGGATTTACTTAGATAAGCCATATCGCTTAAAAGCCGTTCGATTTGCTTTTTAAAACCCGCTATCCCATTCAAGGGTTTCGAATGGGTTTTTATAAGGGTTTTACTTTGATAAGCCGATCGATATGTTAAGGTTTCCCTTATAGTGAATGGTTAGTTTAACAATGAACTAAAACATAATATTTCTTTCCAATAGGGTTATTCTTTAGTGGGGTATTCTATTGAGAGGTTCGTCTTTCGAAGGCTTTTATCGGTGAATGGGTGGGAGGAAGTAGGATAGAATAGTATTAAAATGGTAATGTTTAACTTTAAATCAATATTTTATTCAAATTTAACCTAGTACTTACCTAAATTCCCTTCTATAAAATTGTTAAAAAAACCCTTAATTTTCTAATGTAATCTTGCACACCATTCAGTGTTGTTTGTGAACTCTATGTCTGTAATCGGTTCATGCATGATGTTTACGTGATCTATCTCGGTAACGCATCATAACGGTTCTCGCGCCACAGGCCTATCATAGTGTGAGCCATTGATAGATGGCACGAAATCTTTGTGATAACACTATTTCTTTAATCATACTATAAGGGTTGTTCCGTCTGTTTGGTGAATAAATAAACTTGAAACTTGAATTTTCCAGATCAGACACCACGGCAGACTGGAGAGCATCGACATCAATGGCGTCAACAAAACAATGAACTGGAACTACAAGGAGTACCAGATATAAAACAATCTTGATGATTGGGCTCCTTTAAAAATCAAATCTATTATATTTATCGCATGACTGTAAGTACTAAGTATAACATATTATACTGATTACATGTTTTTATGCGTGCCTCGCTACAACCTACTATAATGTGTAAGAGTTCATAAAATATGTGTACACTTTAGTAATTTGTTTATTTAATGTCATGTTTAAACTGCCATATATGTATTATCACAGCGATTAAAATTACAAGGTACTAAAGTGACCACAGATTTATGAACTCGATTGTACAATAATTGTTACAACTCAATGTACCTATTATTAGTGGTAAAATTAGGTAATAAAAAAAAATACTAAAATAAAAACTTTCTTGTAATTACTACTAAACTATAAACCATAGACATAGTCTTTGTTCTTACGAATTACCTTCTTTAATAAAAATAACGTAATGAAAAAAGGAATAAAAACCCTACTTAAAAATCTTGACAGCATTTTTGATATTGCCGTCGATATAATTATATGTATTTTTTTGTATATTATACCTAGCCTGTAAAGCATACCTAGCCTATTTTCACTGTAAAGCATGCCAAAGAAATAGGCATAAATACTTAGAGTGTTTTCACACTTGAAAACTTAATCCTCCTTCTGTCGTATGGTATACGCTAACTGTGATCTTTTCTGCATTATGAATTAATTGTTCCAAAATTGACGTTTTAACTATTAAGTTGTATTCTAATTCTAACATTTAATGAAATCATTTCGTATTAAACTGGAGTGAAATAAAAGAACTCAACATATATTTTAATTGCTTAGTAAGTATAAACTTACTTTATAAATTGTATTAAATAAGTATCTAGTGATTTTAAAAAAGCTTTGTTTAACAATGCTGATTATGTAATTGCTGCTGCTCAAGAATTATTGTGAGTCAAGCCAATTACAAACTTTTAAATGCGACGAAGCGAAAATTAAAATCCTCTATTGTATTAAATGTCAAAAGTAAAACCTATTGTTCAATAGATACTAGTTTATGTAACTGTTGCATAATGATATGCATTGTAACACGAGTGTTGTAATGCCAATTACATACAGTTATTATTTATTTACATTTTGTCTATTCTCGCATATCGCAACATGGCGAATAGTGCGTTTGTTGGTGATTGGAACATCGAGATTTGAAAGTAATTACAGTATCGATTGTGTTATGATTTATCACCGTTTTGATGAACGGATCTCGGCTGTAATACTCGACTCAAGATGCGTCTAAAATGACAGTTTTGTATCGCTTGGCATTTACTTTGACGTATCTCGTGACAGGCATCTTGAGCAAGATGAGTCGATTAATACGGCCCTTATTCTTGCATTATTGTTTATTTTTGGGCGCAAAGCTCAAAATACAAATCGTCTCTTACCACTTGCACTACCAATCAAAGCCAATGCCCTGCCTCTGAAGCCAGCGGGCTTGGGTTCAAATCCCGGTAAGGGCAGATATTTGTGTGATGAGCGCGAATATTTGTTCGTGAGTCTTGGATGTTTTCTATGTATTTAAGTATGTATTTCTCTATTTAAGCATGTTTATCGGTGCCTAGCACCCATAGTACAAGCCTAGAGCTTAGTTTGGGACTAGGTCAAATTGTGCGAGATTGTCCCCTGATATTATTATTATTAATTAACGATGCGTATTTTGCACAGGAACTGCAGTAGCAGTAGAATTTAAAGACGAACATGTAATTACTACATAAACACACAGAGAACATATGATATAGTACTTATGATTATATTACGTTCGTCTTTAAATTCTAGCTTTCCTTATTTCAAAATTGAGGCTTTGGTTCCTAAGAACAGATTACTCCTCAAGATTTTACCCCATACTGATACCCATATTGCTCAAATTCATATTCAAATTAAGAATATATATATATCGTATGGTTATGAATTCCTACGGTTACCTCTCAGAGGTGTACAAAATTGTCAGTGTTAGGTTTAAAAAAAAGTGTTTCTCATCCTGTATCTCAAAGAAATGCTTTAGTTTTTAGCTTACAATTAGCTAGCTTTACTTACCGCCGTGCTCAGAGACATTAAAGAGACAATTAAATACATCCTGGGTGAAAATTCGTCACTAAAGGAACGACATAATCATCATTAACTGATGCTGAGTGCGAATGTTAGTCTTCTGTATTTGTATTAAGCCTCGCCTTGTCTTTTAATTTGAATTCAATTTGAAGTAATAAAATTACTAAATGAAGCAAAATCTTTGACTCTTATTTTAAGATTTGGCCAAAAGTGCTGAGCACTGCGTTTTTCATATCAAAGTCAAACATTAAAAGGTGTTTTTAAATCTTTTATAATAGGAAGTTTTATATTTATCGGATTTTCTTTTTACAAATTTATTTTTTGTGTAACAACCGAGTTGTTGGTAATTCTGTAGCTCTGCCTACCCCACTCTGGAAATGAAGTCGTGATGTTATGTACATGTACATATTTATTGACGTTAAGGGATATTCCGTAGAAAAAATACTATTAATAATTTATTCTAAGACCCAACTTTTTCTAGCTTCAGTTTTACGTTCTAGAAACGATATCTACTAATTATTTGCGCATGTTCAAACACTTTGTATATTACGCCTTATGTATTTTATAAATTGAAAAATAATACTTTATTTATTAGTTACAAAGGAAAATGTAGGGTGTTCAATACCTTTGGCCGAGACTGTATACATAATGTGTCTAGCTTACATTAGCATAGTTATAAAAAACGTTCAAAACAAACATTAAATGTAATAATAATAAGTGTTGAAAAGTACAGTATTGTCTAATTACTTAGCCACCCGAATCCCTAGATTTATGCCTTAGGTCATTATATACCAAACATAAAAAGGACCCTATTAGTGAACACGACAAGGTTGCAATTTCAATGTTACTTAAAAAGCAATTATTTGATTCAACATTATATCATGTAAATTATCGTAATCGATAATGTTAATCAAAGAAATGCGGCGGTACCAGAGGCCCTAGACAAGATGCGTTCGTTTTTAAACCAATGGCGTCACTGGTAGATCACGTGACTTTTTGTATGACGTGACGTGATCTACCAGTGACGCGATTGGTTTAAAAACCAAACGAATCGAATCGCTAGTTAGCGAACGCATTTTGTCTAGGGCCTCAGAATACAATTCGTTACGCTAAAAATATTTTTATTAAGTACTTCGGTATAATTATGATTGACGTAGTGCTTATTAAAAAAAAATACGCTCCACTCCGAATAATTGTTTTTTTTATTTGAAGGCTTTTTCAACCAGACCCATGTGCGTTAATTTAATACTAACAAGCTTTTGTTTTTCCTGGGCCCTGTTTAATAAAGCTACAAGTTACAAATTATAAGCAGAACTCTCTTTCTATCAAAATGCTTGCCGAAATGTTGCTGATGTATATAGGTATAGTAAACAAGCAATTTTGTATATATAACACGTTTATCGATGCTTCCTCGGGAACTTTAAAAAAATCTGGAATTAAAACTATCCTATATCCTTCCCGGGACTCAAAGTCTCTCCATACTTCTCTCTACTGGTGGTAGGACCCTGTGCAGGGTTCATCCAGATCGCTACCACCATCTTATCCATTAACCAACCCTACGCAACATTGTTTGGGATAAGACAACCGGTGAAATTACTAGCATAGAGGCATTCCATCTCAGTCCTCAGGGTTGGCAACGCATTTGAGGTATTAGGATTATAGTCTTGAAAATTCAAATGTCTTTGGGTCTCAGATTCCACTTACCGCCAGGTGGCCTGAGTGCTCGTGTACCTCCTCCTTGTCAAAAAATAATAATAATCGAAGGTTATCTATTTCAGTTCAGCAGTTTATGCGTGTTTACGGGTGGTGGTAGGACCCTGTGCAGGGTTCGTCCAGATCGCTACCACCGTCTTATCCATTAACCAACCCTACGCAACAGTGTTCGCATTGTTGTGTTCCGGTGTAGGATACGACAACCGGTGAAATTAATAGCATAGAGGCATTCCATCTTTGTCCTCAGGGTTGGCATCGTATTTGGGGTCTTAGGATTGCAATCTTATTCTTATAGTCCTGAGAATTCAAATGTTTATAGGTCTCAGATTCCGCTTACCATCAGGTGGCCTGAGTGCTCGTGTGCCTTCTTATGGTAAAAATGGCAACAGACAGACAGGGTGACATGCTTTTGCATTTATAATATTAGTATGGATTTGTAATCACGTCCTTGAATACGTGTGAATAAAGGCTTGTAGTACTGTTAGGCGATGGGCTTGCAACCTGTCACTAATACACTGGTCAACATCTTAGCTTGATTGCAAAATGTGGTTACAGAAATTATCAACAAGTCTTTTTTAGATTTAATGGTATTTCTATAGCTCTGCCTACCCCACTCTGGAAATGAAGGCGTGACGTATGTGTATAATACCTTAATCCAGTGATATGGCATTCGCATCGCAATGCTTTTAGATATGGAACGTAATGTATAAAATCAAGTTCCTATACCCATAGAACTAAAGAGTTCTGTTGCTGTGTATATCCTGACCTAAAAACATCAATTTCCTACGTTTTATTATTCAAACGTTCATCCTGCTATCTGCCTGACCATGCTTCACCGAGAGGCAGGCAAATTTCCGGAAACAGGCCACCAAATAAATGTAGGTTAGCCTGGGGCATGTTGAGCGATTTAACTCGAACAACTACTTACATATCGCAGAAGTGCAATAAAGCGAAATATTTGCACTTTATATGTTCATGTATCCCGTGTGGTTGCCGGGTTAGAATAGTGCCACTCCATGTCTTCCCGTGGATGTCGTAAGAGGCGACTAAGGGAATAAGGGCTTGTAGTCCTGTTAGGCGATGGACTTGCAACCTGTCACTTATTCACTAGTAAACATCTCAGCCTACTTGTGCAAAATGTGGTTACAGAATTATGAACGTCTTCTTAGAGTTGTTGGTATTTCTGTAGCTCTGCCTACCCCACTCTGGGAATGAAGGCGTGATGTTATGTATGTATATATATGTACATGTAACAATACACACGCGCATACTCACACACTCACACACACATAAACACACTCCATAAAAATATATGGTTCAGATAAATATAAATAAGCAAAATTAAATGGTTTGAATTCAACGAGGTATTTAAGAAAAAGTTCTTATTTCTGGAAGAGCTATACCTCCGGACACAGGTATACTTCATACCTACTAGAAGGCCTCAACCTTTATGTTAAAAACCCACCTTCGTTGAGTGCAATAAACGATTTATTATCATTTATGACTGTTTATGAGGAAGTACTTCACATTGTGCAGGAAAAGGAAGGCCATTGCAGACCATATACAATAGACGCGGGAAGATGTTTGGTTGGACGAGTACATAAAGATGCTAATTGAAGGAAAACAGAATTAAAAAAGAAGGAAACTTACTACCTTTTTTTGTTTCATGTTAAGGAGAAGGCACACGAGCACTCAGGCCACCTGATGGTAAGTGGAATCTGAGACCCATAGACATTTGAATTCTCAAGACTATAATCCTAAGACCTCAAATGCGTTGCTTACCCTGAGGACTAAGATGGAATGCCTCTATGCTAGTAATTTCACCGGTTCTCTTATCCCCACACCGGAACACAACAATACGAACACTGTTGATTGGCGGGTGGTTAAGAGATGGCCCGGAATAGAGAAGAATGGAAATTACTCCACCGACAAGACCATAGCTCTTAAGTTAACACTGATAACGACTGTTTATTAATTACTTATTTGTTCAAATTGTTAAAATTCAATAATTTATTCAGTAAATTGGTCACATGAGGGCTCTTTTACACGTCGGTAATATGCAGTGAATCTACTAGCGCTTCGGAGAAGACCCAAACATTTACCATTTGGAATCGAACCCGGGACTGCTAGCTTCATAGGCAGGGTCACTACGAGTAATAATTAGTTGAGTTTTCCCAATTCCTCACGAATCCCTTCATCAGATGCTGATGTGTTGCCAAAAAAATGTGAAACGGTAAATCATAAAAAACGTCCAATTTGGAACGATTATAGTACAAACCTTCAAAAAACCGGTCAAGTGCGAGTCGGACTCGCGCACCGAGGGTACCGTACAAACTTCTAAGAATGTAAAATTGTACTGAGGGGCAAACTTGACTTTGCCGTTGAAAAACTGTTGTCTCCATACATCGACATAGGTCGCGATTAGTTTACCAACTGCATAAAAGTTTACAATCGCAAATATATATTTTTAGTAGTGATGTAACTAAAAATTTATTGTTTTCACATTTTGTCCTTTATCTGTGCTATAAGACGTTGCTTCGTATCAAATTTCAAGATTCTGAGTTCACGGAAAGTACCCTGTAGGTTTTCATTCCCTTACGAGTTACGAGTGTCGAAAATTTGCGGCATAAACGGCTGTATCTTTTGATTGCGTTGGCTTAGAAGTCTGATTTTTTCACAGCTCCAAGTAACAGTAGACTTGAGTATTTGATATAAATTCCAGCTTGATACCTCCACCCGTTCCTGAGAAAAAGGGTTTTGACAGACAGACGGACAACAAAAAAATTATCAAGTGCATAACTGTGCGGCATGGAACCCTCGGTTTGCGAGTCCGACTCGTACAGTCAAGGTCATAAATATGTATACACTTTAGTACCTTATCACTTTATCGCTGGGACAATTTCATATGGCAGTTTAAACATGACGTTAAATAGACAAGACCAGTTTGACCAGTTTCATCAAAATCTTGGTTAGTGCATTCTTTCTAAAGATAAATTGTAGCCCTTTGTGACTTCTCTTTAGCGTTGAGAAAAAACGCGCTGTAGTGTTACTTAGTTTCTGCGTGTAAGAATTACACACCGAAAAACACACATATTCATCATCATCATCATCATCAGCTGGAAGACGTCCCCTGCTGGACAAAGGCCTTCCCCAAGGTTTTCCACAACGACCGGTCCTCTGCTGCTGTCATCCAGCGGTTTCCCGCGACCTTTATCAGATCGTCGATCGTCGGTCCACCTTGTGGAACCGACACTTCGTCTCCCGGTTCGCGGTCGCAATCTAGAACCTTCCCGTTCCAACGGCCATCAGTTCTACGAGGAATGTGCCCCGCCCACTGCCACTTGAAGTTTGCAATTCGATGAGCTATGTCGTTACTTTAGTTCTCCTGGGATCTCCTCATTCCTGATTCGATCTCATAAGAAGTCACCCAGCATAACTCTTCACATCGCCCTTTGAGTGACCTTATACCTTCCTATGAGAATCATTGTAAGCGACCACGTCTCAGATCCATTTGTCATCACTGGCAACACACACTGCTCAAAGACACGTATTATTATAATGTATTTATTAACTAAGTTTTACCTTGAAATACATAACAGGCTGGCATTTGTTAGACGTTTACCTCAAAATGATGAATTCCTTATAAATAGCAATTTAATTCGGATTTTACCTCGATCGCATATTTTGCAGTCAATTTTAGTCGTTTATTTTGTTATTTGCCAATATTTTAAATCGGAATTTACCTCCATCGTCTATTTTATCGTAGATTTATGCCCCGATTGTCTATTGTATTGTTATTTGCCATAGTTTTAGTCGCATTTTTACCGACTTAAAAAATAAGGAGGAGGTGTTAATTCGTCGGGATATTTTTTTATGTATGTTTCTCGATTACACAAAGACAGTTGGACCGTTTGATTGTGTATCCTTTTTAAATGGTCCCATTTCCAGCACGTCGAGACCTTATGCTGAGTCTTAGAAGAAAATCGAAAAATGTTATAGGAATAAAATATACATGGACGACATAATAGTTTTATTTTGAAAGTAAAAACCGTCTTCAAAAAGCAATAAATAACTTCTTTTGAAATTATAAGTTAGGTCAGTCCAACTGAAATCGGTGTCCCCTTATATTTTTAACCAAAAGCATTTAAAAAAAAGTTATTTTTTGCTTTTTGAGACGGTTTGAAATTTTTAAAACATCTGTTTTTACCTAACCACGGCCGCATCCAATTGCAAGTATTTACTTTGAACTAATTTTTAACCGTTGTCTACAGGGGTTCTGTTAATCTTTTTTTCGCGTGTACTTCGGGATAGTTTCATCGTAAGTATATTTTTACTACAAGAAAAACGGCATTTAAATAAATATCACGGGACAATGTCACACCATTGACCTAATCCCAAACTAAGCTCTAGGCTCGTGCTATAGGTACAAGACAACGATAAACTTACTTATATAGAGAATAGATACTTACAAACATAGAAAACACCCAAGACTTAGGAAAATTACACGTGCTCATCACAAAAATATCTTACCGGGATTTGAACCCGGGACCGCTAGCTTCAAAGTCAGGGTCACTGCCAACGAGACCAACGTGCTCTAAATCAAGCTCCGTTACTCTCGCACTTACATATTGATCAGAAAGTAACAGCTGTTTATCCACGTTTATCCATATCGATAAACACAACCATAACAGGCCTGCAAAATATAAACGTTTATGCGTTAGCCAGTGTTACTTTATTGGCCCAACAACTCGATAATACCAACAAATGTTTGTTGCGTTCATTTTTTATACAAATTGAGAAGCTTGGCACTTTTAATATTCCTTCACCGTACCCTCTCAGGTGGGCTGGCAGAGATTAATGCTCTCATCGAAGATAAATAATTGAGAGCCTGAAGCATAGCGTAATTATTGGACCCCTTCCCTAATGGACCACTGCTTCCTTCTAAATTTAAATCTCAATGGGAGTAAGTGAACTGGAATTTGATGTTAAAATTATAAATTAGGAGTCTTTATCGTTTGACCGAATCACATAATAATATGCAATAACTTCACTTTCCCGAATTTCATATGACATAATTTTATATGCCATAAGGATAATGTGCCACAATATTTATTTGTCATAAAGCCATTTTTTCTACTAGGTATTTAGAATTGCAATAAAACAAACCTAACCAAACCTATTGGAATCTATTCGTTGGCATGTAAAAATTACCTGAAAGGTTCACCAATGTAGAAAAAATGCCTTTATGGCAAATTAAATTATGGTATGTGATATTAGGAAAAATTAACGTTATAGCCAGTGACTATAATCGCAAATACTTCCTGTTCATCTAAGAGCGCAGTACTTGATAGCAATCGATAATTATTATGTTAATGAGGTAAAGGTATTTAAGCGGAATAAATATAATACAAAGGAAGTTAGAGTAAGAAAACTTGTTCAAAATTATGCTAATAACAATTATGGAAGGAGAACGAATTTGTATCTGGTTCCAAGAATATATAACGAAATTGATTGGTTAAGAGCAGAAAAAAAGTAGCAAAAAAGTAGTGAAAAATACCTTAAAAGGAATACTTTTGGAAAGGTTGCCGTAGGTAAACTTTGCAAAGGTATCCTTTCTTCCTCTTTTTCAATAATATTAAAATGTATTACTTGTATACTTACTTAATTGATTTGTAATTTAGGTGCATGCATAGCAGAAAGTGTAATGTGTGCGCGATCTCGCCAACAAACTGTTTTGTCAATTTGGCGGGTTAATTTGTAATGTTTACTTGTTATGCACGCTTTGAAACAATAAACAAAAAAAAAAAAAAACATAAATTAGACTGAGCAGTTAATATTTTAGTTACACGACTAGAGTTTTAGAACAAAGTCAACTGGTGTGAAATTGATCTCCAGATACACGATAATTATTAAATTTGTGTGTGAATGTAGTAAACATACTGCCTACCTAAAAATGACAGTGGGTTTGTTAATTTTATCAATAGTTCCACAAACATTTATCAAATCGAATGCCACTTTAAGTTTCATGCCTTCAGTTTCTACCTTGGATGGATGAAAAAAAGGCAGTTGGTGACAATGGGACATACGAGTAAGTGCTAATAATTGATTATGCAACTAGGTGGTAGTGTTGAAGATATCAAGCTCTGATTTTTGATCTATATTTAAACTTAAGTTTTTTTATCTACACTCGTATAATAAATTCTCTATAATGCGTTCGAACCTGTTGGCAATGACCGGTATTACAACATTCAATTTGGTTATCTGCTGTGGTGTGGTCGTGGTGATATGAAATGTAGCTTAGCGTCTAGATAATTCACTTCATATTACCGACGTGTAAAAGAGCCTATGGTGGCCTATTTACTGAATACACATTTTGATTTTGATTTTGATTTTTTGATAGATAATGTTACAGGTTGCCCTTATAGCAATGCAGGTCATTTGTATTAATAGTAAGTACGGAATC
Source organism: Acleris holmiana (assembly GCA_949316455.1). Taxonomy (NCBI): domain Eukaryota; kingdom Metazoa; phylum Arthropoda; class Insecta; order Lepidoptera; family Tortricidae; genus Acleris; species Acleris holmiana. Next base: position 2,689,190 of record OX438783.1, on the reverse strand, counting down.
CGAATGCATACGTGTGTAGATATACAAATTAATGTGTCATGTGTCATAAAGCATTCTTTTTTAGGGATCCGTACTCAAACTAGGAACCCTTATAGTTTCGCCACGTCCGTCCGTCCGTCCGCAGCCTAGCGCAGAGACTCTTAGTACTAGAAAGCTGTACTTTGGCATGAATATGCATATTAGTCACGCCAACAAAGCGGTACAATAAAATGTAAAAAAAAAATGCTTTATGACAATAACTCAAAGTTCAAATTTAAATTAACTTTTTAGTTGTCTTGGCGACTGAAGGATTAAGTAATCCGTTCATGAAATATTAAGCTTTAAAGCGCTATTTTTTGTTTGACTCAAGTGTCCCTTACCTACCGGTGGTTTGATGAGCCGGTTCGCCTCTCCGTGCATTTTAGGAGAGATGGACCATATTGAGTTTGGGTGATATGGACCATTTAAAACACGTGTTTTTTGCTGAATTTGATACTAAAACATGAACAATAAGACCAGAATATTATTATTGTGTTTAAAATATGTTTTTTTTTCCAATTTCAGAGACCGCTGCTCTCATGAAGGCTGTACCAAATATGCGAAAGATGCGCAGATAATCTCAAATAATTAATAATTTAGTGATCTACGTATTTACTCCACCTAAATATGCAATTATTACAAAATTAAGTCTGTTTTAACAACAGCAACAACTAGAATCAGAATCAGAATCAGAATAATCTTTATTCAAGTAGGTTTACAAATAATAAACTCTTTTGAAACGTCATAGTAGCGACTTAGCCTAAATTGACTGCAGGTTCAAATCGCGACCGATCAGAGAAGAACCTGTAAGAAACTCTGTCGGATGTCTTTTTTTTTCGACGTTCGCAACCTTTTGTCGTAAGGACTAAACATTTTATTACAAGCAATTCAGTCCCAAGCATTGTTATCATTAATATAGTCTTTAATACTATAATATGCTTTAGAAATTAGTTTACGCTTAACGTAACTCTTAAATTTATTTACTGATAGTTCAGTAACATTACTTGGGAGCTTATTATAGAACCTAATACAATTACCCATAAAAGAGTTTTTTATTTTATGGAGCCGCGTGAAGGGCACTGCAAGCTTATATTTATTTCTGGTATTAACATTATGTATGTCACAGTTCTTTCTAAATTTAGCGATGTTTTTATGAATATACATAATGTTTTCATAAATGTATTGACTGTGCATGGTCAATATGTTAATTTCTTTAAACTTATCTCTAAGCGAGTCTCTCTGGCCCATCTTGTAGACAGCACGAATAGCCCTCTTCTGCAGAACAAAGATGCTATTTACATCAGCAGCACTACCCCACAGTAAAATACCATATGACATAATACTATGGAAGTAACTAAAATAAACTAATCGAGCGGTATCTAAGTCTATTAATTGCCGAATCTTATTAACTGCAAAAACTGCAGAACTGAGTCTACCCGCCAATCCAGCAAGATGAGGACCCCATTGGAGCTTGGAGTCTAACGTTATACCAAGAAACACTGTATCATTAACTAGGTCTAGTTTGTTATTTTTAATAGTTACAGTAGTTTGACTATTTTTCACATTAGTAGTCATGAACTTTATACATTTCGTCTTTTTCTCATTCAGTAATAAATTATTAACACTAAACCAATCGACTACTTTTGATATAGCATTGTTTACATTGACATTAAACTGCTGTTGTCGTTTAACTTTGAACACAAGTGACGTATCATCAGCAAACAAGACTATATCATGGTTGTCCTTTATAAGGTAAGGTAAGTCATTTATGTAGATGAGGAATAAAAATGGACCCAATATTGAGCCCTGTGGTACGCCCATTGAGACCAATGACCCAGGTGATCGTACTCCATTCACGTCTACCCTTTGTATTCTCCCGTATAAGTACGTTTTTATTAAGTTTAGCGCAGTACCTCTAACTCCATAGTGGTGTAGTTTCCTGATCAATGTGTCATGGTTAACGCAATCGAAGGCCTTGGACAGATCACAAAAAATACCTAAAGCATCCTGTGACCCTTCCCAGGCATTAAAAATGGTTTTAATCAACTCAACACCAGCTTCGGTTGTCGAGCGACCCCGAGTAAAACCAAATTGTTTATTGTGTAATAAATTATTATACCGAAAATGTTCCGCTAACTGTGACAAAATCAATTTCTCAAATATTTTACTGAAAGTGGGTAGTATGGATATTGGTCTAAAATTTGTGGGGTCAAAAGTACTACCCGTTTTGAATAATGGAATTATCTTACTATGTTTCATAAGATCAGGAAACTCACCACAATCAACACAGTGATTAAATACGACCATTAAGTCAGATGCTATGACTTCAATTAAGGATTTGAGTACATGGACCGACACTCCCCAAAGGTCACTGGTTTTCTTTATATTGATTGAGTTGAATGCCTTAATTACATCCAAGGCAGTAACGCGCTTGAATTCAAAGTATATACTGCATTCAGGCACGTTATCTTCTAAAAGTACAATGGCAGACGCAGGCGAAGAGTTCAAGCACTTAGTCGTGGACACTGGTATATCGGTAAAAAACTTTTCAAATTCAATTGCGATATCTGGATTGGAATCTATTATTTTACCATCTACTTTTAAACGATAGTCGTTAATGTTCTTTTTTCGGCGACCTGTTTCTTCATTAATTATTTTCCAGGTCGTTTTAATAACATCAGAACTATAGTAAAACTTCAACACTTTTAATACCACTAACGTCAGTGACTATTAAATGAAACCACTTGATAAGACACACTTGGCATTTATTCTCGATTGGTTCACTACCACAACCTTCCACTTTTAACGTTCCAAAATGAATGCCTCGATCAGCCTAGTGTTTCCCTTTTTATCCCCTTCTACCCACAGTCAAATGACTATCTTATTAACATTATCACCAACTTTTCCGTAATGAAATTACCTTCTTATTAATTATATTTTCAATTTATATGTGTTATAAAATAAAACCTAACACTCGTCCATCCTGATAGCGTGGATGTCCCCATACACGTATCATGTGATGACCTAACACTCGGCTGATCGAACGGAACTATTATAATACTAAGTCTGACAGCGCTTCCCAAGAGGAGACACCGGTTGGGAAGAAGCGCCGCAAGAAACTCAACAGTCAGTCTTTTTTTTTTATGTTCTTATTACAAGATCTAATTAAATTAATTAATTACTTAGATTACTCTAATTGAACTTAAAGTATACAATAAAAAAAAAAACTTTAATTACAAGGTATCACGTTTAAACTTCAGCCTTATCCTTAAAGTAACAAAGTAATTTGAAAATATTGGTGAAACAAGAGAACAATCAAACTAAAATTTTGCAATAAACATCAACAAAACAATTAGTTGTTATATCTAACAAAATACACGTTAATCTAATATTTGATTTACTTACATACAATACAAAATTATCATACAAGTAAGCAAATCTGATCCTTCTCTTATAAATAATATATTTTCATGTACGATAACATGTACAAGGGGCAAACCTGTTCCCACTTCCACCTATTATCATCCATACATAGAAATCCGAGTATATGTTTTGTGAGCAAACCTGATCCCACATACATACAAGTGAGCAAACCTGTTCCCACTCCTATATATCTTTATGTGATATAACATAATTATACGAGTGAGCAAACATGTTCCCACTCCCAATATATATACTATATTATCCATCCATCAAATTTTAGATATATGTTACCAGTATTGTGAGCAAACCTGATCTCAATGTAATATATATGAGTGAGCAAACCTGATCACACTCATATATACCTTCCTATAAGATAACATATACGAGTGAGCAAACCTGTTCCCACTCCCACATATTATCCATATTTGAAGAAAAACATTTGGACATGTCATTGTAGGCAAACCTGTTCCCACTTAACAAGTATTTTGATTTAATTATTTACATACTTAATTTTATTGCTATTCTAAACAATCATATAATCAAACAATAAATTAGATCATACAATAAATTAAATATAATAAATTTAATATATATTGGCTATAGATCAAATAATAAATTACGCCGACATGACGTAATTAATAGAGATCAAAATCTAATTTAGAATGATGTATAAACATCATGTTATAAATACAAATTAAACATTACCTACGTCATTATCTTTATCGTCATCATTATCTGAGTCAATATCATCATTCACCGCCAGTGCAGCAACATGAACCCAGGGTTTCATACGGTCTGTCGCCACCACAGAACCATTCCTGGTCTTAATGTTACTGAACCCCGGCACTGATGTTATCTGGTACCGGTCGTTGCCCAACACCTTTGACACACGGAAAGGTCCGATATATGCCGGCAGCAGCTTTTTACTTTTGCCGTCATTGTTAAAAGAGGTCTTTGTGATTTTTACAAGTTCGCCTTCATTGTAACAGTGTGCTGGCCGTCTACCCTTATCATAGAACGCCTTTTGTTTTAGCTGTTCATTGTCAATTCTTTCTTTTACCTCTTTTCTAATAGAACCTACATCACTATGATCACCCGTGTGTTGCGAGACCTCAACGAGGGCAGAATTTAAATCACCGCTCATAAAGGTACCGAATAATACCTCCGAGGGCATCTTATTTGTAGTCTTATTTATGGTATTATTCATACCCCACTGAATTGGCCCCACTTGATTGTCCCAGTCTCTTTCGCTTTTATTCAGATTTTGCGCTGTTAACGAACTGAGAATCGTGCGGTTGTAGCGCTCTACCTGTCCATTTGATTTCGGGCTAGCGACTGCGTTTAAAATATGCTTAATTTTTTTATCGAGGCAATATATCTTAAAAGATTTGGACGTAAAACAACTACCGCGGTCCGTTATCAATCGTACCGGTGCCCTAAATGTATAAAATATGTCATTTAGTACTTTAATTACGCTATTAGTTTTTGTATTTCGAACAGGCCTCACAAACGTGAACTTTGTGAATGCATCTACAACCACCAATAAGTAGGAGTTTCCCCTTTTTGACTTGACAAAAGGTCCCAGGTGGTCGGCATGCAAGGTATGAAAAGGTATTTCAATTTTAGTTATGGGATGTAACAACCCTTCTTGATTGTTTTTAGTATGTTTTGCATACGCGCACTCAATGCATGCAGTCACATACTTTTTAACAAAGCGGGACATTTTTGGGAACCAATAATGATTTTTAATTTTCTCCAATGTCTTTTCTACGCCAAAATGTCCTATGTCATCATGGTTCATCTTGCATACCTGCCACCTGGCCCCCTTTGGCACTACCCAGCGAAGGTTGTCCTTGTTACCATCAACACATCTAAATAATTTGTTGCCTTTGATTATATAATTATCTTTAATATGTTGCAAATCTTTTGGATCGACGTCATTTAACAGAATATCGCGAGTCCTTGACAATTCAGAATCTCCAAGTTGCAAAGTAAGTAACCAATCCTCATTATTGATATTCATAACAGACGGAAAACAATCAGTTGAAAGGTCATCCTCCGATGAGGGATTACGTGAGAGAGCATCTACATGCAACATCTTGGTCCCTGCCCTGTATTCCACTGCACAATTGAACTCTTGCAACATGAGCCACCAACGGGCAATACGAGGGATAAGATCTCTTTTTGAAAAAGTAGATCTCAAGGCACTGCAGTCTGTCATAATTTTAAAAGTTTTTCCTAACAAATACACCCTAAATTTTTTTAATGAACAGACCACAGCTAGAGTTTCCAACTCATATGAGTGGAAATTCTTTTCTTCAGGCGAGGTCTGACGACTATAGAAGGCAACTGGTTTTAAGTCAGAGGTACCCTGCAATCGCTGCAACAGAATTCCCCCAACACCATGCTTACTTGCATCGGTATGAAGTTCTAGTTCAGCAGTATGGTCATAAATTGTTAAGACGGGCCTATTCACCAACCTAGCTTTCAGATCTTCAAATGCCTTTTCTTGAGAGCTCGTCCATTCCCATGAGGAATCTTTTTTTAATAGCTTAGTCAAAGGAAAGGCTATCTGAGCAAAGTTTTCAATAAATTTTCGGAAAAAGCCAACTAGACCAAGAAACTGTCTGACCTTATGCACATCGACCGGACGAGGGAAATTTTCCACACACTGAATTTTCTTCTTACCCGGCTTAACCCCTTCAGCACTAATTTCGTATCCCAAATAATCAAGTTTATCTTGAAGAAAATTGCATTTGGCAATGTTTAAAGTTAAGCTGGATTTTTCTATCAGTTGCAGTACTTCCTCTAACCTATCCAAACACTCATTCGGGTCCTTTCCAAATATTAAAAGATCGTCAATGTACACCATAGCCTTCGTAAATCGTGCTGAGCCTAGAATACGATTCATCATCCTTTGGAAAACGCTTGGTGCATTTGCCAACCCAAATGGCATTCTATTAAATTCAAATTGGCCATCTGGGGTGACAAACGCAGTAAGATGTTTACTGTTTTCTGCAATGGGCACCTGATAATATCCTGACGCAAGATCCAACGTTATAAAACAAGACTGTCCTGATAACCTTGCGATTTCATCATCAATAATCGGCATTGGATACCTTTCTTTTATGGTCACAGAGTTCAATTTTCTATAGTCAATGCACATTCGTAAGCTACCGTCTGGTTTTCGTACTAGAATAATAGGACTGGCATATTCCGAAACAGATTCTTGTATTATGCCAGCAGATAGCATTTCATCTATCATATTACGTACCTGTTCTCTCTCGTGATAGGATAACCTATAGGGCCTTGAAACGATAGGGCGGTGGTCGTTCAGTTCTATGTTCATTTGAGTTACATTTGTGCACCCTAACTGTCCTAGCTCGGAAGCAAAGCAATGTTTATACTTGTTTAGTAATTGCATAAGCCTATTTTTGGAATCTTCGGAAACGCCTTCACCTATTCGAAGTTTAGATTCTGCAATGATATCAGCATCCGTGGTTTCTAACACTGTAGGAGTTTGCGCTACAATACGGTTTACTGAGTTCACTCTCTCTGCTCTACATATAACAAAACCTTCCATCATTAAACATGGACTACAACACGGGGAAATTGTCACATTCACACAACAGTTGTTGACTTTATGCAAACCACCGCCTACTACAAACTGTTGACCTGGTTTTCCTACCAACCTCTCCTTAATCAATATGTTCCCGTCTAAACTTTCTTCAACATAAGCCCTAACCGAAGCTGGCCCATATAATTCCAAATCGGTAACCACCGAAATTTTTATCAGACGTTCAAAATTGGGTTCTGCTTGCGGCATTTCATTACCAAAGTCGAAGAAGCGTAATTGAGACAAATCTTTATAGACAATAACATGGGGTAATTCGGTGAACGTTTGGCCGATAAGTAGAGTTTTATCCAAAAGACTGTCCTCCACAACTTTGCATACTACTGTAGCACTGACACAGTCTATCTCTAAGTCAAGCGACACTGCTCCTACGGACTTAACAAGCCCGTTTCCAAAACCCTTCATTGTTGACTCTACGCGATCGTGGGCAATGCCCAAAGAGGACACGAAAGATTCTTTGACTAGTGTTACTTCGCTACCAAAATCAATGAATACCTCTACTGTCAGACCATTAATTATAGCCCTTTTGATGAATTTCGAGCTTTGACTTAAGCCGGCAATATATAACGATCTAACTTCCTGAGTTTTAGCGGGCTTGTTTTCTGGCTTTTTGAAACAATTTTCGGGTTTATGACCGACTCTGTTACAATGATTACATTTTAACAATGGCTTTGGACATCGTGAGTAATGGTGTCCCTTCTCTCTACAGTTAAAACAGTATGCGACTTGTGACTGGGGCTTAATACTGAACCTTGAGCCTTGATTGTTATTATTGATATTCTCAGGCCAGTTTTTATTTTTAATATGCGCGCGATCAAGAGTATACGTTGAATCTTTGTTGCTGATTAAAAATTGTAACAGCTGGTCCGGATTAGAGCAACGTAAGGCCACAGCGCTAGATTTTGTAGTCTTATCACTAATACCATGAATCAAACAATCTACCGCTCGTTTACCTTTTATATCACATTGATTCAAAAGTGCTAACTTTTCGTAATAGTATACCTCTATCGGTTCGTTAAATTTACTTTTTCTTTTTAACATCTCTTCCAAGAGTTGGCCATAATTTTCTTCGCATGGAAACGAGTTAATTAACTTTTCTTGCCATTCTGACCAAGTAAACAGAATGGTGTCCAAACTTTCATACCAAATTTTGGCCAACCCTTGCAATTTTGGCATCGCGAAATGTATGGTGGTTTTATCATCCCAGCCGTATACAGTGGCACATTCATTAACCTTTTTCAACCAAGTAACAATACGCTGATTTTTAGTAGATGGATCGAAATTTGGTAAAATGTTTTTGTGATCAATAGTTTTATTATTGAAAGTGCCACTTGTAGACGCCTGCGATGGTCCATCATGTTTTATTGAATTTACAATAAGTGCTATGTCTTCTGCAGAATATTTCTTACTATGTGACCTATCACGACGCTCAGCGGAGCGCAGAGGCTTTTCACCAGATCTATGAGGGTAATCGTTAGTTATTTCAGCAACGTCATGGCGTCTACTGCAATGACGACTGCGGGACCTAAGGGTAGAGTCCCTCCTACATTCTTCAGGTCGCGATTTGGCTCTACTCTCGCGGTCCTTTTGTAATTCATGTTCCAGTTTTTTAAGGCGAGCACGCATTTGTTCGAGCTGATGTTCACGATCATTAGAGTAGTTATCTCGGGGACGTACTGACCGACCTTGGCGACGGGATCGGCTGCGGCTGCGTCTTTGCACGTGGCTGCGGCTTCGATCTCTACCACGACGCAGCTCTTCCTCGAACTGATGGGACGCCGTGCTCCGCTCTGGCGTCAGTAATCGCCTTGACCTCGAACGGTGCTCTTGACCGCTATTTTCAGCCATGATCTGCAAGCTTTAAAGCGATGGTCATCCCACTTCTGATATATAGTAAAACTCCAACACTTTTAATACCACTAACGTCAGTGACTATTAAATGAAACCACTTGATAAGACACACTTGGCATTTATTCTCGATTGGTTCACTACCACAACCTTCCACTTTTAACGTTCCAAAATGAATGCCTCGATCAGCCTAGTGTTTCCCTTTTTATCCCCTTCTACCCACAGTCAAATGACTATCTTATTAACATTATCACCAACTTTTCCGTAATGAAATTACCTTCTTATTAATTATATTTTCAATTTATATGTGTTATAAAATAAAACCTAACAGAACTATTCAAGATTTTGTTACTTAAAAAATTTCGCTTAGTTATACGGCAGTCTATCTTGAATTGCTTAGAATACTGTTTGACATGTTCCTTAAACTCCTCACTCGCGTTATACCTCCGTTCCTCATATAGTTGATACAGTATTCTTCTACGCTTATGTAAGTCCGCAGTAGCCCAGTCACTGAAAACCTTTGCACCACCAACCACAACCGATTTGGATGTAAATACTGCGTTAAATTGTTTTATGAATGTGTGAAAGAATGAGTTGTACATGTCATTGGGTCCCTTATCAGTTGTTAGAAAGGGCAAATTATGCACTAGGTTATGTCTCATTCTTTCCACACGGTCTGCAGTTATTGGCACAAAAGTAATTTCTTTTTTTGGAATATTATTCGATACGGATTTGAATTTAATTAATTGACCCAAATGATCCGATTCCAGGTTGCTGATCACACTCTTACCAATAGGAATTATATCAGTAAAAATATTATCAACACACGTGGCACTAGTGTTAGTAACTCTAGTTGGCTCCAAAAAAGTATGTGTCAGGCCGAAAGATTTGAAAAGATTTATTAATCGTGGACTGTTTTCTAAAATATTTACATTAAAATCTCCACATATAATTGTTTTTTTTCTCGAATAAGATAATTTTATTAGAACAGTTTCCATAATCTTCTCAAAAATTTCGAAATTGCCTAATGGTGGCCTATATACACATACAACTATGAATTGCTCTAACTCTATTGCAGCGAGTTCTAATATTCGTTCAACAGATAAGGACACAATGTCCTTACGGTCTTTAAATTTTAATTTATTGTTTAATATGATTAACGACCCGCCATGTATCGAGCTATTTCTAGTAAATAAACTGCCGACCTGGTGGTTGATAAAACTAAACATAGCTTCGTTACTAGTTAGCCAGTGTTCCGTTATACATAAAATATCAATGCTATTACTATTAAGAAATAACTCGACTTGCAGGTCTTTACTCCTTATTGTGCAAAATGTGGTTACATAATTATCAACAAGTATTTTTAGATTTGTAGGTATTTCTGTAGCCCTGCCTACCCCACTCTGGGAATGAAGGCGTGATATTATGTGTATGTATGTTAGTCTGTTTTTGTTAACTTCAGAGATTATATTTGCTAGGTCCATCTCTCCCCACTGAGAGGTCCTTCTTACCCTTATAGTGTTGGGGAGTCTGACCAAGGCTAACTTTTTATATCTAATTTTTTTCTTATTCAATTTATAACGCTGACATATATATTTTTAAAATGGGTGTTTTTTTGGTCGACAACTTCCAAAACAGGAGAGATAGTACAATTAGTACTGAATCCGAATATCTTATTAAAAATTTAAAAAACCTAAGGAGGTCAGAGAAATAGCATTTTAAATTTTTCCCATTATTTGACTTAATTGTGGTTACCATGCGCCGTGTTTACCGAGACTTTAAGGACGTAATCACCGTGCACAATGTTATGATTCATCTTTCCCTTCATACTTGTTACGGGCTTAGGACCGTCAAAGATTACAAACACTTTAGGTTAAAAAAAAATGATTATTGTTGTTAAAAATCGTTCTGAAATGGCATTTAAATACAGATAACGGTATGGATTATAAAACCGCGAGAGTTTTCTTTAGCGTATTTAAAAAGGTGAATCAACTTTGTACAACGATGGTTAAAAAAAATCAAAATTTTCATTTTTACTTTAAGTCACTTCGAACTACAAACCACTCACAAAGTAAATGTTCACAACATCAAACATTTCATGATTGTCCAGAAGTAAATTTTCTCGCCGAGCCATTTTTTTAATCAATTGAATGATGTAACACTTTGTTTAACAAGCACTCGATTCGAAACAAACACGGAACTGACGTCGCTTGCGCAGTTTTGTGAGGGTGGTATCAAACAATAACATCGTGACGATAAGCTGCCTATCCACTTCGTAGCTACAGAAACAAGGGACCATGATTTATAAAATAGCAAGGACATTCTTACGACTTTGGACGATAAAAAAAATTTTTTTTTTGACCTCAGAAACATGAATATAGAATTTATTGTGGAAGTTGCTGACCAAAAAAACACCCTGTATGACACTTTCAAAAAATGTGTTCCGTCTTTCCTGGAATTACCCTACGAAACTGTACATGAACTGGGCTTAAAAAAATCGAGTGATCTTATTATGAAATTTTATGTCGTGTTTTTTGTATCAGTTACATAATCTATTATTTTGAGGTCAGGTGTGGGCGGGGTAGACCCGTCCCTGACCCTGACCTGGGCCTCTATTCTACTGCGTTATAACGATATCGCGTTTGACGTGTTTTAGAATTGTTCATGTCACAGCCGCCATTATTGTAAATGGTATAAGAGTTATCAAAATGTTGACAATACGGAAACACGTCAAAGACGATATCGTTATTACCGTGTAGAATCCGCGTGCTGAAATATGGTAGATCTTATTTCTTAAATAGTTTAAAATGCATAATGATCTATAATGGTTTTATTTCTAAAACCGTAAACTTTTCAGTTTTCATAAAATAGGCGTACAGAAGTAAGATAATAAATATATTTGACACAAAATAGTATTACAATGTAACTAAAATAATTATTAAATCTTAAAAAACACATGATAATCCAATTATAAATTTTCTTCCATTCCCGTTTCTGTACAATCATCATTCACGATACAACCCTCACTTACGCTTACAATATTAAAATACGTTACAAGTATTTTAAATTACGATATTAATCAAAAAGAGTAAACTGAGCCCAAGTTAACGTTATTGAGTAAGTTGTGATTTGCATACTTTCACATTATACAACGTGTTACAAAATAATCAGTAAAAAGAAATTACGAAAGTAGTGTCAACCCTAGTATACTGTATACCTAAGATACTGAACTGACGTTAATAAGGGTTGACACTACTTTTGTAATTTCTTTTTTACGGATTATTTTGTAACACGTTGTATACACGTACATCCAAGTATCAATAATATTATTTCTCGGCCCCAATGCATCGTTATATCATCCTAAGGCCCAACGAAAAATTCAGGATATAGTCACTACGGCCCGTAGTCCTACCAGTAGTATATTGTTTCAGTTTTAATGGCTTTCAGTATTTTTTAATTTTTTGTTACTATTTTTTATTATAAAATAATCTTACAAAGGAAAATATTGGATTAATTCAGCACAGACAATTTTTACAGCCAAACGAGCTCGAGACTAAAAACACGCTAACAATTCGAGACTAAATTATAAATGCTACTAAATCCACGGTAACGTTAGGGACGTTGTTGAGTCCCGTATTTCACGTGTTTTAGGGCCCCTACTCTTTTATTTGAAATTACATGTCAATAAAAGGTTTTTTCTTGTATTTGTTGGCAAGTCATTTTGTGTCATGTGGCTCATCGCTACTGTCATCCACGCATCATTTGGTCTATTACTGCCGAATAGGCGGGACTGGACTAGGTCGGCTGTAGGTTTTCAGTCGGCATCCTGATTTGCCACTAATTACTATAGGTTCTTGATCATTCGGGCAATTTGGTAATGGACGTTGAGCATTTGCATACTTTGGTGTCAGGCTTAATACATAGACACGGGGACGGGTGGACAAGGAGCTGACTAGAACCACGTTACGCGCCTGCGCCGCCAGCAGCAGCGCGCACAGCACCAGCAGCAACCGCATCCTGCACACACACGTGCTCGTTAACGTATCCCTTTATTTTTATAATTTTATTTGCACTAATTTCAATTGCCATAATGGTCACTTTCATTTTCCCAAATATTAAATACCATAATTTCATTTGCTATAAAGACATTTTTTCTGAACTCGTAAACATTTTAGGTACTTTTTACATGCCATCGTATAGAGCCCAATAGGTTAGGTAAGGTTTGTTTTTATTAAAATTATGAATAGTTTCAGAAAAAATGCCTTTATGGCAAATGATTCGCATATGAAATTCGGTCAAACGATAGAGTTAGTACCGCTCGTTAATCTATATTAACGAAAAGCAATGGTTGACTGAATGACTGACATCATCACCCAGCTCAAACCGTTAAAGATGGGATATTTAGAAGGGATTTTTGCAAATCCAACCCCTAAGTGTGGGGTCAAAGGGTTGTACGTATGTTGAATATTTTTGAAACTAGAAACGTGAAAATTGACGTGAGTATAAAATACTTTCGGCAAATTTCCATGGGATTTTGATCAGTTTAATAGTCGGAATTAATGGAAGTAGAAATTTTTATTGGAGTAAGGTCATTAATATTGAAACCTAGGTTCAAAGAAATTGGTTAATGTTTTATAACATCAAATAACATTTTCAACGATTTTAATAAAATACTCCTAAGGGGTGAAATTGGGTAAAAGATTGTATAAAAGATTGTATAAAAGATTGTTCATTTTTGAAGTTACGCGTAGAAACATGGAAAATAATACTTAGATCGTAAGAAATATAACGTTGGGATACTTTTGAGAAACATTCCCTTAAATTGGACCTATGTACATCGACCTTAAAACTACCGAACTCCCGTACGAACACTTCAGGTCCCGCTTTGCTCCCTGTTAGGGGCAAATATTTTAATATTTGCCCATTTCATTTCATTAATTCTTTAAGGCTGCAAATTAAAATCATGTATTTTTCTAGATGATAACAACAATTATTAACTTATTTTCACTTATAGAAGTGTGCCATTATCATCTAGAAAACACATGATTTTAATTTGCAGCTTTAATGAATGAATGAAAATTCCTCCCTGTTAGGGGCAAATATTTTGATATTCTATTAAATATTTGCCTCTAACAGGGAAGAAAGCGGGACCCGAAGTGTTCGTACGGGATTTCGGTAGTTTTAAGGTCGATGTAGTTACATTAATGTAAGTATGTTACCTATGTTATAAATTTGAAAATAACTCAAACCGCTAATTCGATTTAGATGTTATTTGCTACGGATATATAATGAATTCCAAAGAAAGACATAGGGTACGTTTTGTCTCGAAAAAAATTCGTGAGGGAATAGTGATAAACGACTTCTACGCAGACGGAGTCGCGGGGAACCACTAGTAATATGCATGTTTTTACGTTTTTTTTTAAATTTGAAGACAGTGAATATTTTAATTGAAATTAAGCTTATTTTAATCACTAATGATTTTGACCTGCGATTGTATTATTTTTTCTCTTTAGGAGCCATCGTTGACACGGTTTGTATGCAGGTGGCAACCGCAGTTAGATGGCTATGTACTCTAGGGATGCTGCTGGTCATCCCCGGGTATAATCATCTGTCGTCTCTGATGACGACCACTGGTACTGAGACATGGGTGTTAACGATAGGCTTTCAAAGTCGCTTGAAAGAGCAATAGAGACAGCTGGGTCATACTCAGATTTACATTATCATTTTTCCTGTGGACACACCAGAACTTAACTTTTTTAAGGCCTAGTTTTCTGGCTAAGTCCATTCGCACATAAACGGCGTCAGGACCGCTTTAGACCTATCATATACAATCATAACATATGCACACAAGCTTTTAACTATTGACCACAGGAAAGACAACTTTTGTATTTAAGAGTGTGTATGACCCAGCTGTGCTCGGAAAATCTAAGTGATCTTACAGAAATGAGATGCGCACGAAAACCAAAGTTATCGACACAGCCCTAAGAGCCCTTGTTCCTCGTAGATTAGGGGACAGCGGGGCTAAAAGTGCCGGGGACAAGTTGTTCCAATGATAATAGAAATGCAGGTAAAAAATGGAGCAACTTGTATGATGTTTGACGCGAAACGTTATGAAATTATGCCGTAGCAGGAGCCGTTTAAGTTGCTTCCATTATGGTATAATAGTGCTTATGGAAAAAAACTAAATCAACGGAACAACGAACCCCACAAAATAATACCGTTTTGCCTTTGATTTTTTTGTTAACTGAGTTGATAGTGCACACAAAAAAACACATATTTTGACGAACTACAAAATACTCCTTTAGCGTGTGTGAACTGAGTTTTTTTTTTTAAGAATAAGTTTGTGGGGTTAGTAGTTCCATTCCGATCGATCTCATAAAAAAATGATTTTATTTGAAAACTGTTTAACGATGCACAAAATAATATCACTATTCAGAAACTCCAATAATCATTCTTTAAATGTGTGTATAAGCCACACAATATATACACTATTTTCATAGCTCAATTTTGTGTTTTATGAAAATCGGCACTTTCAGCCCCGCTCTCCCCTACCAAGGTTGATAACTGGTTATTCTACTAGGAAAAATAATTCCTTCTAGTTAACTTGGTCATCAAACGAGATCGTTTTTTTCCTCGTAGAAAACTGTTAGTTTATTACTGCTAGCCTTCCAAGTGTGCGGGGCACAACACTTAGCCGAAGTTCAGAGTTCTCGAGTGGCGTCCTCATACCGGAGGACGCAGCGAAGGAAGATTCCAACAAGGGGAACCGGCGATGTGGCTAAGGTTCCGACAAAACGATGGATGCAAGCAACTCAGGACCGGTCCTTGTGGCCAACCTTGGGGGAGGCCTGTATTCAGCATTTAACCGTCCCGCAAAGGGTGACAGGAGAGCATTGTGATCGTTTAAAAGTTTGTTCTTTTATAATTACTTTGACTTTAAAAAGAAAACATATACCTGACGTATTTGACAAAAATAATGTGTTGGACGGTATTGAAATCTATATCTGTAACTTTTTAATGAAAATTGTGATTCTTCGCAGACGAAGTTGTGGACGGAAAGCTAGTACTTTGATATTTGATGTGAATGCTTTTTTTTAAATATAAATGACCCAAGGAATTATATAATATTATTTTTCCCTAAAAATTTGCTAGTTTCCGTAGAGAAAACTATAAACGAGCTAAGCTCAGACGGAGTCGCAGAAATAACTTGTCGATTAATATTTAGTTGAACACCGTATGGATAATTCAATAATAGTCAATAAGTTATTAAATTGAATTTTAGTTAGCAAGTATTCCGAGTGTACTAGTCATAAAGAACTACCTATAGTCGCCCTATCAAACATTTAATTGCACAAAATTTACACATAACTTTAAAAAAACATTTAGTGTAAATAATAATATCAAACTTACATGAATTCAGACGTACAATGTAAATACAACAAACAGTATGATTACTAAGTTTAGGTGTTTACAGTCCTGAGACTGAACGAATAATAATTTTCGGCTTGAAAACACATTTATAAAAGGTTTCTATCCTCATTATGGTGAATCATCATCACCACCAGTTTTGTTTTTCGAAACCATTTATGGTATTTAACCATTTAACAAAGACTTTTGTAAAACTAGCTACCGACGGGGTAGGTATATTTATTTGAATAATATCAGGGGAAAATCTCACAAAAATTGACCTAGTCCCAAACTAAGCTCTAGGCTTGTACTAGACACCGATAAACATACTTATATAGAGAAACATAGAAAACATTCAAGACTCAGGGACAAATATTCGCGCTCATCACACAAATATCTGCCCTTACCGGGATTTGAACCCAGGACCGCTGGCTCGGAGGCAGGATCACTCCCAACTAGGCCAACGTGTCGTCAAATAAGGTTTTCAGTCTGAAGTTCCGGCGGGTTGTCATTTACCTACCAAGATAAAAATTCATTCAGGGAAAGTTTTAGAACGTTAGAAAACACGCATTTTAATGTATTTATAGGTACAATGAAATGATGTCATAATAATAATATGACTAACAATTAAATAAGTTCGCGGGATCTAGAATAACACAACCATTATGAACGTGCTGGGCCTTTGTTCTACCACGTTATAATGATATCGCATTTGACGTGTCTTAGAATCGTTTACGTCACAGTCACCATTTATTGTAAATGACTTCAGAGTTATCAAAACGTTGACAATACGGAAACGCTTCAAAAGCGATATCGTTTTTACCTCTCCCCTCACCCCGCGACAATATACAACTAAATATTCTGTTTCTCTTCCTACATGTTGTCGTTATTAATATCAAGCATAAAACGACAAAAATAGCGTTTTTTGGATAGGAGCCCCACTGTTTTTTTTTTGTTTTTAGTACTTATGAAAATTAAAATTGTCTAGCTATCACGGTTTATGAGATATCTACAGCCAGATCTGGGTGTGGGTCCCAAATGAAAAATGTATAGAGAGTAAGATATATAATTTGTTTATTTGACACAAAATAGTAATACAATGCTAAAACTAAAACCAATTATTAAACCCTAATAAAAACATAGTAAAACTATAATAAATATTCTTTAATTTTCATTTCTGTATGCAATCATCACACACTTACAATTTTAGATCACCTGACAAGTATTTTAAACATCGAATATTGTCAAATTGAGTAGGTTGTTTTAAGTTTTTGGTTCTGAAAACACACCCATTTATTTTAAATCTGTGCCTCCTGTGACAAGTGATACAACTCGAAAAACACGATTTTACAGGAGAGCGAAAACAAGTTTAAAAAAAATACTGCTCTTAAATGAGTATATTTTTTTAAACATTGCTACCGATTTTCATAACATAGAATATCACTTTATTAACTGGTTTGACAAAAATAATCATACTAGTTATAGATTTTGAGATATTCGAAGAAACACGCTTTATGTATCATTTTACATTTCAGATTGAGCTCCGTTAACTCGTGTAAGATGATACTACTTGAATTGTATTATTTAACACAAAAAAGGGGTAATCAAGGAGGTCTGGTGACAACTGATACAACTATTTTTTAAAAGCAATTTTTTCTATTATTTCTGGAGCTAGCGGTTTAACTTTTATACATAAGTTGTAGAGAATTGAATAAGTAATCTGTCTTAAGGCGAACGCAATATAAGGATAATAATAATATAACTTTCGAAATACGCAAAACTGGTTATAAATGATACAACTCAAGTTATATCAAAAGACACGAAATTTTTAAAGGTGTAAACACTGTGATTAATAATACATTTTTTAGATATATCAATAGGCACGAAAAAGAAAAATAACTTTTGTTTTATTGGAGTGGTTTAACTAGAGAAATAGCATTAAACACTGAAAATTAAAAAAAAAGGGTCAGTTGTATCATTTTACACAAAAGTATCTCGGGAACCAGAAGGCCTACGAATACGGGAGTTGGAGCAAAAGATGCGTTTTTTTTTTTTAAGTTGATTCATGAAAAAACACGGAAATTGCTACAACTCGAGTTGTATCACTTGTCACAGGAGGCGCAGAAATAAGGTCTATCAAGGTAAGGTAGTAAGGTAGGTTCTCCCGTGTGGTTACCGGATTATAAATATTACTAAAGCCGAGAGATTTAAAAGTATCATTTCACCATGACACCATGACTCACGTTAACGTTAGGGACGATCGTTGAGTTTTCACATGTTTAATGTCTTACTCTTTTATTTAAAATTACATTCCAAAACGAGTTTATTTTCTCCTATTTATTTGCAAGTCATTTTGTGTCGTGTGGCTCATCGCTACTGTCATCCACGCATCATTTGTTCTGTTACTGTCGTTTAGGCCTGGATGGTCTAGGTCGGCTGTAGGTTTTCAGTCGGCATCCTGGTTTGCCATTAATTACTATAACTTCTTGATCATTAGGGCAATTTCGTAGTCCGTCTTGAGTGTTTGTGCTGATTTCAGGCAGGTCGGCGGACATGTGGCTGGCTAGCACCGCGTTGAGCAGAAACATGCGCGCTTCGCACTCGTCTGCGGCGCACCCGTGCGCGCGCGCCGGCGCCGCCAGCAGCAGCGCGCACAGCACCAGCAGCAGCCGCATCCTGCACACACACAAGCTTGTTAATCATTATTACATACAAAAAAACAAACTCGCTTTTTTATTATAACATTCATTTCATTTCACACTTTTTAGTGACCATGATATACTGTTATGTCGTCCCACATCTTAATTAATAAGATCATAGTCATATATTTAAACAATTTGAATGTGCCTTGTCATAGTGTCAAACTATCTTAATCGAGAGCCACACTTGAAATAGGTACCGTTGAGGAATTCCAGTGGCCATCAGTGTTATTTATTATCAGTTCCACTTCATCGAATGATATTTTTGGCGTGCAAATACTAGACTTGGCCCCTATTCCTTAATAGGGGCCAAGCCTAGTAATAATAGAAATTCTGCAAAAGGGCCGAATCTTAAGTACCCAATGCGACAGAATTTCTCCGATTTAATTCGAAAAATTACCTCCCGACCCTTTCACTCTCTTTCACACTGTATATCTCTTTCGTCAATCTTCTTTCATATATTCTTTCCAGATGACCAAACCATCGAAGCGTGCCCTTTTCAATCTTAGCCACTACATTTTCTTTCAGTCCACATTTATTTATTTATTTATTTAGGATTACCAACAGATAATACATCATACTAATTCTTAATTCTATTTCATGCATATCCCAGGTTGATGTTTATCTACTTATAGGTAACCACAACTTACACATGTGGCTAGGAACCTACGAAAACGAAAACAAACATAAAACTCGTGGATTGTTTAGAATGGTGAGGACCCGAGATACTTCGATACTTTCCTTTTGTAATCAATCAGAGTATCGTGAAATATATCAGCTTTCACCGAGCCTGGTAGTTGGTTATACAACTTCATCATTCTTAACAGTGGAGAATTACGGCCTAAATTTGTTCTATTGAGCTTATATCTAAATAATTTATAAGTACCAGGACGAGGCAATCTTGCTGGCACTGCTATTCTGACCTTACCCAACAGCTCTGGGCAATCTAATCCCTTGGAGTTGACTAGCTTGTAAATAAATGTTAGATCCAGAGATTTTCGTCTGCTGCTGAGAGAAGCGAATCGGAAGAACTTAACACACATTTCTCTGTGATACGTATCCAATCCATCTGTGGTGTAACTTCATAAACTTTGTACCAACCTCTTTTTTCTTAAATTAAACATACTTCCGCTACCAAGTTGTACATATTTGAGATCGCCAAATTTGTTCGCCAAAATACATACATACATAACGTCACGCCTTCATTCCCTGAGTGGGGTAGGCAGAGCTACAGAAATACCATCTACTTTAAACTTGTTGATAATTCTGTAACCACATTTGAAACAGTCAAGCTAAGATGTTTACCAGTGTATTAGTGACAGGTTGCAAGCCCATCTTCTAACAGTACTACAAGCCTTTATTCCCTTAGTCGCCTCTCACGACATCCACGGGAAGACATGGAGTGGCACTATTCTAACCCGGCAACCACACGGGGGTAAAATACAAAACCAAACGCCAAAATACATAATTGTTTAAAATGACTCTCGACGTATTCCCCAGAAGTACAAGGAATTTACATAGACTAAATGCTAGACTGCAGCAAAGGATTGCATTGTTTAGAAAATTCTGGTACTCAATGTGTGAACGTACTGATTTACAACAAAATACCACAGCATATTACCTAATTAATTGTCCTCTACCAAGTTTAACTTAACATTATTCAAATGGTTACTGACTAGTAGGTTTTTATCAGTTAAAGATTTACTTTAAACAAGTCTTAATGATAAGTTACTGCAGTGTGTTTGCGTGTTCCTACCTTGTAAGCATTGCTAGCTGATATAAAACTATAAAACTTTCCGTGCTGTACATTTTCAGCTGAAAAAGGCGGCTCTATTATAATATTAATTATAGCTACCTACTGTAAAAACCCTTTTGCTTTGCAAATATAAGATTGATTAGTTTATTTAACTGATTGAAGTTGTGAGAGGAAACCCAGTAACTTTGATATTTAGTTTTCTTTTTTTATTGTTTATCTGTTTAAAACGCTTTAGCCTTGATTAAAGTGGCTCACAGATAGTTCATGCCTAGAATTATATCATCTTATACTTTCCCAAACAATTTGCTAGTTCCCAAAGAGAAAAAGATGAACGAGCTTTATAGACTTAATAATTTAAAAGCAATTTGGTTGAACACCACACGGATTATATAAAGATATTCAATTAGTTATTTAACAGAATTTTATACAACAAGTACTTCAAGAAGTCATAAACAAATAATAGTAAGTCAACAGATCATATTTTTTTAAACAATATTTTGGAAATCATATCAAACTTACCTTAACTACGACGAACAATATACCCGACAAAATACGTATGGTTAGTTCAGGAGCGTATTTTCCTGAAGCTGAAGGGATAATGATTAACGGCCTGTAAACATACTTCCTATTTATATTCGAGCTCATAAGGCAAATCATCACAAAGTTGGTCATCATCGATAAGTCCTCACGGCGATACTGTTTCCTTATACCGGGTGTGGCCTGTAATAAGAGCAATAATTTGAGAGATTGTTTCTACTCTATAAACGTAGCAACATTTGTTCTACAATTTTAAAAAGTATGTAATTTGTTATTTGTGTTTTTTTTCAACAAACTAAATAGAATTTTCAATGTACTCCATCCAATAGTCTAGTTGACATCTACTGTCAGCCTACACACTTCGTAGCTTTCGCAATACATTGCTTGCTTGGAAAATCTAAATTCATTAATATTTAGTAAATAAAGGTTATTTTCAAATGTGGTAGAATAAATGTTGTTACGTTTGTGGTGTGGAAACGATCTCAATCCATTGCTCCTATTACAGGCCACAGCCGGTTAAACACATACAGTGTGCGTTCGCTCCATCCGTCTGGTTTACGGGCGCGTTAAATAATCACTATTCATAACTAGTCTCTCTCACTAACGATTGCCACTGGGAAATAATAAAACTCATTCTACTATTTACCTTAATATTCTCCCTCGCTATTGGTTAAAAATTAACAATTCGGAAGAGTGGTCTACAAATCGGTAGTAGGTGAAATTTTCTGGCAAATAATTGTATGGCCAAAATGGACCCGGTTCTTACACAAATTGTTTTCGGGCCCTCGTTCATCCAAAACTGCAAGTAATAAAATTCTGCGAATATGTGTCAAGTGTGAGAAGCACACGATAAGAACGAACTTAAAAGGAAAACTATCACGACTAAGTGGACTTGGGTTCCTGAGATACCGGCGGCTAATAAAGTTAAATATCGTCTAAGTCAGCACCAAACACAATTAAATACACGTTGTTGGTCGAGATGGCGTCGGAACCCTACACTGAGCATGCACCGACATGTTTTTGCCCGGATTTTTTTATAAAAAGCCTTTCGCCTGATAGCGGATACTTAGCATTATGCAAGGATAAATAAATGTATAATTTTATATAGCTACATGATAGATTCATAATAAAAAACCAGCCAGCCAGAATATACAACTAAATATTCTGTAAATGTTTCAAGCGTCTACCTATTGCCTTTATTAATATCGAGCAAAAAACGTTTAGTTGTATAGGAGCCACACTTAAAAAAAAAAATTTTGTTTTTTAGTATTTGTTCTATAGCGGAAACATTTGTGAAAATTTCAATGATCTAGCTATCACGGTTCATGAGGTACAGCCAGGTGACAGACAGACAGACGGATATTGGAGTTTTGGTAATAGGGCCCCGTTTTTACCTTTATTTTTTTTAATTCAAATTCAAAGTATTTATTGCGTCATACGTTGTACATGAGTTCTTTAAGCGATAAGTCTAGTGTCAAACGTAGACCCCGTAAGGGCACAGTAATTTGGTAGAACATGCGCTATTTTGTGTATTACTAAGGTAGGTAGGTAGTCATAACTTTAATATTATACCTACTATACAATGCAATATCAACTTAGAAATAATAATATCAAAAGATGTTTAACCTAACTATCACAATAAAACACTAATTCTTATACACAAATCAGAGGAAAAATAAATTATAAATAAAATATAATAAAATATCAACAAGACTTTTTTTTTAACAAATGTTAACGTTTTGGGTAGCCAAATAAAAAAGGCAGGAAGGAAGACATTTAATTTATTTATTTGGCACCAAATAGTAATTAATACAAACAAACGAGCACGACACTCAAAACAAGCTAATAATTCGAGACTAAAATATATATAATTTTTAAGCCACGTCAAATAGTCATTTTCTTTTATTTGTGTGCAAGTCATTTTGTGTCCTGTGGCTCATTGCTACTGTCACCCATAGACCCCGGATTTTTGTCGCAATGACGACACAATAGGGTAGTTTGGGGAGTAAATGGAACGGTGCTAATTAATACGGTAACCTAGTCTATTGGTGTTCTACGGAATTAAATATTTATAATCAGGCATTCACGGGTCAAAACTTAATAAGGTTGTATGAGTTAAAACTGATTAATTGATAAAGATAATTCTAATAATATGTTTAATTATGTTCTTTGTTCCATTTACTGGATGGAACGGTGTTATTTAATACGGAAAACTGCCAGATTTAATCGAACTAATTGTAATAACAAAGTAGGCATTCACGATAAAAATTACCTATTCAATTGATCAAGGTTATCTGTCGATTAGTGCAAACCATACATTTGTTCGTAAATTAAACTGTTTTTTTTTCGGTCGCCCACGTTTTGTCTGTCAAAATCCAGTTTAACGTACAAATGTATGGTTTGAAGTTATGTACCAAAAGATAATTTTGATCAATTGACTAGATAAATTTTGTCCTCAATGTCTTGTTATTTAAATTTATTAGGTTATAACCGTGTTTATTTCTGTATTAATTAACACCGTTCCATTTACTCCCCAAACTACCCTATTCTGACGTCATTGCGACAAGAATCCGGGGTCTATCCACTCGTCATTTGTTGTGTTACGGCCGTTTAGGCGGGATTGGAGTAGGTCGGGTGGGCGTAATAGGTTGGCAAATAATATTGCCATTAATTACTACAGTTGTTTGATCATTAGGGCAATTTCGTAGTCCGTCTTGAGTGTTTGTGCTGATTTCAGGCAGGTCGGTGGTCATGTGGCTGGCTAGCACCGCGTTGAGCAGAAACATGCGCGCTTCGCACTCGTCTGCAGCGCGCCTGTGCGCGCGCGCCGGCGCCGCCAGCAGCAGCGCGCACAGCACCAGCAGCAGCCGCATTCTGCACACACAAGCTTGTTAAACTACTGGGTGTCACAAAAATTGACGTCAAGCCAGAAACCGGTTATAGGGCAGCTCATAAGCTCTCGATTTAATTTTTTGTACTTTCGGAGGTATTGATCATTTTAATCGGAATTATTGTAATTTTTCCTTAATCGGAAAAACCCTAGTTCATGTTGTATTTCAATGTTTTTTCAGTGGAATTTTACATTGATAGAATCATTATGAACTTAGGATGTTTTTAAAGCCACTTGCCAATTATTTTATGACAACTTTTTATGTAATAATACAAAGTTACTTTCTCGATACCAAGTGATCCCTAGTTCCCTTTTCATCTAGTATGGAAAAACCAACTTTGTGATGAAACAAAATGATCATGAAAAAAAAATTGCAAGTAGCTTTAAAAACATCCTAAGTTCATAATGATTCTATCGATGGGATAGCGATAGGAAAAATAACGGAAGTGATAACAAAAGCTCTAGAGTTTCTTGTTTTTAAACGCTCCAGCGGCTAAATAGATTTAACTAAAAATGGCTTACAAATAAGTCAGGCCCAAATTAATATTATATACAATTTGCTAGTTCCCGAAGAGAAAATGATAAACGAGCTTTATGCAAACGGAGTCGCAGGAAAACCTGGCAGACTAACATTTTTGTTGAACATTACACGGATTAAATAAATACATACATTAACATCACGCCTTCATTCCCAGAGTGGGGTAGGCAGAGCTACAGAAATACCAACAACTTTAAAAAAACTTGTTGATAACTGTAAACACATTTTGCACAATCAGGGCAAGAAGTTTACTAGTGACAGGTTGCTAGCCCCTCGCCTAACAATACTACAAGCCCTTATTCCCTGAGTTGCCTCTTACCCATCCACGGGGAGACATGGAGTGGCACTATTCTAACCCGGCAACCACACGGGCATGGATTAAATAAATAAATTAAATAAACATCAGGGGACAATCTCACACAAATTTACCTAGTCCCAAACTAAGCTCTAGGCTTGTACTATGGGTCCTAGACAAAGATAAACTTACTTATATAGAGAAACATATACTTAAATACATAGAAAACATCCAAGACCCGGTAACAAATATTCGCGCTCATCACACAAATATCTGCCCTTACGGGATTTGAACCCAGGACCGCAGGCTTCGGTCGGAGGCAGGGTGTCGTCAAGTGTCGTCGAAATAAAGTACGTGGTATAAAGATAGTCAATTAAATATTTAACAGAATTTCATACAACAAGTACTCCAAGTATACTAGTCATTAATAAATCACATAATTATGTAACTTTATTGTGACATTTAATTTAATCTCGTTATTAACAATATTGTAATTTCTCTTTTTCTTTCGATTATACTATGTAAGCAAAAATTGTGAACGCCCACAGAACTATATAGTTCTGTGTGAACGCCTGAAAAGGTAAGGGCTTAGTGAAACTTCATAATAATAGTGCAATTATTGAACACCTATGTACCTAAAATCTTCACAATAAATTGATTTGATTTGATTTGAACTTATAGTAAAATTAGTCGATACATCAAAAAATATTTTTAATAAGATTTTTTGTAAATAATATCAAACTTACTTTAACTCCGACGTACGAAAAACGTATATTCAACAAAGGAGTATGGTAAGTTCAGGGGAGTATTGTCCTGAGGCTGATGGAATAATGATGGACGTCCTGAAAACACATTTACTTATGTATATTCAACCCCATAAGGCGAATTAGCACCAAGTTGGTCATCATTTATCGATGATGACCAACTTGTGCTAATTGGCAAATACTGCACGTCAATTAAATACTGCTTCATTTATTGTAATTAATAAAAATGGTATGCGTCCTTTCCTTCCGTGTGGTTTTTACAGGTGCGCACACAGAAATCACTATTCATAACTTATCTCTCTTACTAGCGATTGTAACAGGGAAATATAATCACTACATAGTATAAAACAAAGTCACTTTCTCTGTCCCTATGTCCCTTTGTATGCTTAAATCTTTAAAACTACGCAACGGATTTTGATGCGGTTTTTTTTAATAGATAGAGTGATTCAACAGGAAGGTTATGTATAATACTTTAATCCGGAGCGAAGCGAGGGTGGGTCGCTAGTAAATCATAATTTAAGGTAACATAATCTCTCTTGTACTACTATTATAAGTATAAGCAGTGTAATGTTGAAAACAATATTAATAAAAATAATTTAAGTAATGCCATTATGTTTCAACTATTATGAATTCTGATGGTATTATTTTTATGGATTTATAAACAAAAAATGTATTAATATTTTGGAAGAGTGATGAATCGGTCTACAAATCGGCAGTAGGAGAAAACTTCTTGCAAATTATTTTATGAAAGCCAAAATGGACCCGGTTTTTATACAATTTTTTTAATATCCCAGAAAAGTATCTGATATGAAAGCACTCAATAACAATAAATTTAAAAGGAAAACTATCACTACTAAGTGCAGTGTTGGGCAAAAATTAACTTGAATAAGAATAAAACAGAAAAGTTATTCTCATTCAAATCGATTTGAATACAAATAATTGTTGTACCTCGTTAGTTGAAATGGAATACTAGTGAATAAATCATGGTACTTTTATTTTACATGAAGAATAAATTTTTAAATAACTATATTGGAAATGGGATTATTCTAACGTTTTATTCAACTAACATGTTATTTGGAATAAAAATAATTTTGTAGTAGGTACAATAAATATTGGTGTCGGCACATTTTTTCAATGTACTTACGTGTAAGTAAGTTTTATGACGTTTTTTTTGGTACCTTTGATACGATGGTGATGAAGTGAGCCTGTACTGTACGTAAATATTACGTAAGTTACATTTACCTACTGTATTCTTATTCAGATACTTTTATTCAAAACAAAAAATCATGAATAAATGTAATTGACTAAGAATAATAAAAAAAAATTGACTTAGAATATTTTTTTAATTTTTGGTGTTCAATAAAGAGTATTTGTATTGTATTGTATTGTAATAAGTTATTTTTATTAAATTTTCCCACGTACAAATTATTCCCGACGAAATTATTTGAATACCTTTGACAGGAATAAAATCGAAATGATTTTATTCTTACGAATCTTCATTCAAATAATGATTTTATTCTTGAGTGCCCAACACTGCTACTAAGTAGACTTTGATTGGTTCCTGTGATACAGGCGGCTAAAGTAATTATGCTTAAGTACTAAAAATCATCTACTTACATACTTTAAATCGCGCCTGTTTCCCAAAGGAATAGGCAGAGACTCTTCTTTCCACCTGCTATGATCCTGACAAATATCTTCCAAAAAAAATATTTAGGTATAAAGCATTAAATTTACTTAATTGAAATGCTTTTTTCTATTTGTAGTTACGGCTTCGGAGCCTAACACTGAGCATGGGCCGACATGCTATTGCCCGGTTTCTTTATGTTTATTCTTCTAACGAGATATTAGCGGTCCTATCTCACAGCACTTTGCTTGTTTCACGTTTCAAGTAAGTACGATTGTGTAATCTAGCTCCCAATTAAACTACATAAAAAGTCCTAATTTGATTTTAACTAATACGTGGATAGTTTACTCTAACAAAACTCAATTATTCCTGTTCCTATTAAATATAAAGCTATAGAGGCCTAAAGCCTTAAGGTGCTGCCACGTGCTCTGCAATGTCCTTGAAACAACGAAAATTTCGACGTATTCTCACTTATCCTTACTAATATTATAAATGTGAAAGCGTGGATGTTTGTTACGCTTTCACGCAAAAAGTACCTACTTGATGAATCATCATTAAACTTTGTACACATATTTTGGGAGGTACTAAAAGTAACATAGGATAGATACTTTTAATTAAAAAAAAAATACAAAAAAAAAAATGTTAAGAAAAAAAATGCAGCGGGCGAAGCCGCTGGCGAGTCGCTATTTGTTAAATAAATCCTAAAATAGAAGTGCAAAATATTGTAAACAACCTCTATAAACAACACTAAATACGCTGTGATTTGGCGAACAGACGGCACTTCAAACAACGGCTACCTACGGATTATTCGCAATTCTGCACAATTTGATTTCCACACAAGAGTACTGCACACTCAATATTGATGTACAGCAGCAATTCTGCATATTCGCAACTGTGCACAATCTGAAATCTACACAGCAGCATTTAATCACATTCGCTATACTGCACTATCTTTATTTGTGTGCAATTGCGATTCATTCTATTAGCAATTCTGGACAATCTGTATTCTTTGCAACCGTATTAATCCTCCACTTTTGCTTTTCTGCATAGGCTTCGTTTGAGTATTCTTCCTATTCGCAATTCTTCATCATTGTCAGATTGCCACCAACTCAAGATTCTGTACTGTTTCTTTGAGAATTGATAAGGAACCTTAGAATAGGTTGAATGTGAACTCAATGCGGTCTCTCTCCAATAAAATTCAGAGATCCAGCTCTAGAGTAAATTCTGACGACAAGTTAGCCTACCTAGAGCTGGATCTCAGGATTTTATTAAAGAGAGACCGCGTTGAGTTCACATTCAACCTATTTTAAGGTTCCTTATCAATTCTCAAAGAAAGAGTACAGAATCTTGAGTTGGTGGCAATCTGACCCTGCCTACGAAGCTAGGTCCCGGGTTCAAATTCCGGTTAAGGCAGATAATTATGTGTAAGATAAGCGCGAGTATTTGTTCCTTAGTATTGGATGTTTTCTATGTTTTTAAGTATGTGTAATAAAAATAAGTGTGTTTACAATAAGTATATTTAAGTATGTTTATCGTTGTCTAGTACGCATAGTACAAGAATTGATAAAAGATTTATGACATAGCTGGGTTAAATATATATTTTTTTACTTTACATTTTCATACTCATTCTCATCCTCATTTATTAATAATATCCAATATCCATCAAGTTATTATTAAATGCAATGTCTGGTTACCTACATACACTATCAACAACAAATAAAATTTTACAAAAAGACAATGGGTAGGAATGTTACAACTACCATCGTGTGATTTTATTGTTGTTGGATAGCTATTCAAAAACTTTTATGTGTGTGTTAAAATCAATATTTTACATTTGAAAGACTATTTAGGATAATTATATTGAACTCCCAACGTGTCCCCATCTGCTATAATAGCCCAAACTATGGTTTACCCGTGTTTCACCGACACTCATTTCATAGAACGTATCCTTCACAGAATTTTCATAGACAGGCTTTTCTAGGAGCTTCTTCTCAACCTTACTTACGTAATGAATATTTAACAGGTTCCCTGTCCCACGAGGCACATGACGTGCCTCATGCGTGGTTTTACTCTTACGTCCATGAGACACATGTGCCTCATGGCCAGAGATAAAGATAATGTAGATTTCTAAATCTATAAATATATATACATGTGTATATACCTATCTATCAATCACTATGACTTGTCTTAGTAACATAGTAACTGTAAAGAAAGAAAACATTTAATTGCTAACACACCTCACCAACATAATGAGAAAATATAATAAGACTTAACCTAATAATGTAATTGGTGGAATGTGAAACCAATAAGGGTCCCACTCAGCTTGTGTTGCAGCACTTGGTGCTACAACGCTGGTTTTCTGTGAATCGTTTTGTGGTTCACATGCGACGTGTTCAATAAAGAATATTTGTATTGTATTCAATTGTATGACAAAAAGTATCATAAAATACTTGAAGGCAATGACGTGTCTTATACGAAACAATACTAAATTAGAGTTAATTGTTACTATGGGGACGTATCGAAAGAACACTGCACATTGCTTCGGGACAGGGAACCTGGTATGATTACCACAGCCTCGTAAGCACTACCATACTACAAACAGGAAGATTTTTGTGAATGGGAATTAGCAGTGAAAACAAAACCAAATAATAGCAGTGGCAGGACAAAGGTATGAAAGAGTCACTAAATACAAGTACCTGGGAACCTGGTTGACTGAAAATTGGGAATGCGATACAGAGATAAAAACCCGCATAGAAGTCGCCAGAAGTATCTTTAACACCATGAAGAAGGTAATGACCAGCCGGAGTCTGAACACTAAGATGCGAACTCGTCTTCTCCAATGCTATGTTTGGCCAATTCTTCTATACGGATGTGAGTCCTGGACTATAAAAGAAGACCTCAGGAAACGTATAGAGGCATTCGAAATGTGGTGTTATAGACGGATGCTAAAGATCAGTTGGACACAGAAAGTGACGAATGAGGAAGTCCTGCTATGTGTCAACATGAAGCGATGTCTTTGGGATAACAACCGCCAAAGAAAGGTTGCATATCTTGGCCATGTACTACGGCATGACAGATACAACCTCTTACAACTGATAATGATGGGAAAGGTCGCTGGCAAAAGACATGCAGGCCGCCGGAAGAAGTCATGGCTGAGGAATCTCCGGGAGTGGACCGGTGTCACGAGCGCTGCCCATCTGTTTCGCCTCGCGAGAGACAGAGAAAGGTTTTCAGAGCTGACTGCCAACTTTCGCTAGTCAGAGAGGCACATTAAGAAGAAGAAGAAGTGAAAACATAAAGTTCAAATACGATTGCTCTATAATGTCAATTTTAATTTTTAAACAAAGAAAAATGGACTTTATTCCCATTGTTACACACATAAGTACATACATAACGTCCCGCCTTCATTCCCAGAGTGGGGTAGGCAGAGCTACAGAAACCAACAACTCTAAACTTGTTGGTAATTCTATAACCACATTTTGCACAGTCAGGCTAAGATGTTTACTAGTGTATTAGAGACAGGTTGCAAGCCCATCGCCTAACAGCACTACAAGCCTTTATTCCCTTGGTCGGCTCTTACGACATCTACGGGAAGACATGGAGTGGCACTATTCTAACCCGGCAATCACACGGGGCAATTCCCATTGTTATGTAGTTTATATTAAATTGGGATTGTTTATTTTTGCTAACCCCCCACTTTTATTTATTTTATCAAAAATATAAAGCGTTTTAAAAAACTAAATTGAATATCTCAGCAATTCGTCGCTCCAATCATTTTTTATAATTTATTGAAAATGGGTGATATGACTTCTCGTAAATTACATGTTGCGGCTGAATCTATAAATCAGAGACACAAGAAAGACAAAAAAAAAAAATGACAGCCGATAGTTAATTTTGTTGTCATCTGTCAATGTCACCGTACATGCTCTGTTACAGTGACAGATGATTTTTTTTTCATAACTAAAGTCCAAGACTTTAAAAGATTCAGCCTGTGAGGAAGGTTAAACAAAGGTCATTTGTATTTTTATGAAAATATCTTGAATCATTTATTATTTTTTCGAAGAAAATGTCTGAATTTTTTTCAAAACCCCATATCTCGAAATGTTTTTTAAAATAGCTCCTAAGAAAAAAAAAACAATCCCAATGCCTTGATTATGTACATCGGGCCTTACGAGATAAAAACAATAGGGACTCCGCAGAAAATAACTTCCGTCGAAGTGAAATTCTGTGAAACGATACGGTCTATCAAATGAGTGTCGGTGAAATAAGGAGACACCCAAAACCATAATATACAAAGGAAAATATCTTAAATTAAAGCATGAATAACGAAACTTATACAATTGTGACTTACTTGATCCAAGTGGATGTATTGAGTGGCCCAAATAATGATTGTTTGCAACAATTAAAGCTTAATGTTATATATTCAATAAAATGGGGAAAATATTTAATTTAATTAATAATGTTTCTTCCGCGAAGTCAACAAACAATGCATTTTCCTCACATTTTGTAAATAGACATGCATCTACCATTTTTTTTATTGACTACTTACTAAAATTACTATTTAATTTTATTGTAACCATCTAAAGTACTACTAGACAAAATTTATAAAAACTTAGAAATGAAAATTGAAACTAAAAGTAAAACTAGACTAAAACTAAAAGCCATGTCTAAAATTTATTGATTTTTTTTTACAGTATTACAGTTTAGGAAGATATAGAAGAAAAAGAGATTAAAGAAGATTAGGTTAAAGAAGTTATGGCTAAATCAACCAGATGAGTATATGGGTGGAATCATATCTATGAGCACCGATACGCATTTTGTCTACAGAAAATGTCTGTTATTTATGAAAATTATGAAGATGCGTACGCATGCGATAGGAGAATAGATACGTACGCATCCTCATACAAAGTAGCTATTTTCTATAGAAAAAATGCGAATCGATGCTGATAGATGTGATTCCACCCTTAGGAACCATGTCATCGATTTTAGTGACAAAAAAATGTATTCATCGATTTATAAAAAAACCTGTACTAGCCCGGGAATCGAAACCGGACGTATTAAAAATATAAAATTAACACTATTTCCATTTAGATATCGATTATGTAGGTCTCAAGTAGTAAATGTTACATGACATCCAAAATGAATAAAATGCATTGTTTTTCATACCCTTTAATTAAATTTAGTGGGTGTCCGAAATGATAACTATTTTATTTCAATACAACATTGAACTCGTTTATGTGTTTAAAATCACAAATTGCCTCTATTATTCTTGCACATTTTTAATGCCGTTCCTAAACGCATTAGTTAGAATGCATATAAGTACTGCTTAAGAACTTATATAAATTATCGATATCTAAATTGAAATAATGTACGTTTTATTTTTCAATACTATCAGGTTCGATTCCCAAACTTTTCTTTCCAATAAATATTTTCTTGAAAAGGAAAACGTACAGACCTAGTTTGTCATAAGATCTACAACATATTCAAAAATCGTAAAAATCGGACTAAGTTTAGGAGGAATTGTCGCGTTTTAGATGGTTTTTTTTCCGTCACTGTCCTCTTAAAAGCTAGTTTTTCCAAATATGAATAAATCAATTAAATTAAATGTACGCGTGTATGCATCATTATTATAATCAACACGAACATTCAACGGTTTATTCACATATTAGTCAGGTAACCGCCCGACATGTTTCGGACTCATTAGGAGGCCTTCATCAGGGGAGTGTGTTATCGCGGGTGCGTTCTCCCTTAAGGCCCATTTACATTATACAACTTTCTTGCACATTCTAGACAATAAAATTGAGGAAATCATAAAATTGCTCAGTCTAAACCTTACCCTAAGTAATGGCAAGAAATAATTGCATGCAATTATTGCTGATTTACAAGAAAGTTGTATAATGTAAATGAGCCTTAACACTCAACCGCCGTTACCTTATATGTGAGTAAACCGTCAGTGTTCGTTTTGTTTAAATATTTTGTATTTATATAAGGACATTGAAACACCAATGAATAATAAATTCGGCAAATTAAAGTGCTATCTTTGTTAACGCATCATATTATTGTAGTGAAATGCATTATTTTCCTTAAATGAGGCATACGTTATCGTGAATATTGCGTCAAAACATGTAATTGTGGAAATTCACTCGCTTTGAATAATATTATTGCAGAGTCCGGGAAAAAGTGGTTGCAGGTCTGATGTTTATATGGGTCACGTATTATTTTTTCAAATCACTTAAACAAGTCTTTTTTGATGTCACAAGTCTAACGTAACCTCCGTAATTAATGTTTAAAATATCTTAAAACGTCATGGATCTAGCAGAAAATAGCGTTCGATGAAATGAAATTCAATGAAAAGATACAGTCGATAAATTCGATAAAATGATGGGTACGTACAGTCACGAACGTTAATTTAGGATCCATCTTAGGTCCAAAGTCAATCTGACATACAAAAACCGATACAAAATTTGTAAAAAAATAATGATTTGTTAACATGCTCTTGTCCGGATTTTATATAAATGGCGTAGAATCTTTAGATTGCGAGAGCTTCGAGCTAATCACTTACAACTGACAATAAATATTGAACACATTTTTATCGCCTCCTGTAGCTAAATATATTACGAAGCCACACATTTCTTATCGTTTCTAAAACATGGTATTTAAATTGTAGCGTGAAAATTAATTAATAATGTTTTCACTTCTCTCGCTTTAAAATAATCATACAAGCGGACTAAAATGATGCATTTATTCCCTAGAGACTAAAGTGACATTTTAATCCCTAGGAACGAAACAAAGTTTTCTTTTTAATTAAAAAGTCTTGGAAAACGACAAACAGCCAAATATATGTTGCCATTTTGATACCGTCGGAGTGCGCCGTGGAGCCGTGAAGGGCAGGGCAGGCTGGGGCTGGGCATACAACCTTCACCGCCTCAGTTATCGTATTGGAAATGTTGTCTATGGACTATGTGTAATATTCTAACCTCAAAAACAACTATGTTGCTGTCCCGTTCTGCATTACTGTAATTTTTTAAGGTTTCCATTTTTACCGCTATTATTAAAAAAAATAGACGCGTTTGTTGATGTTTAAAGTGACAGTTTTCTATGGATTGACATTAACTTAACAAATGTTCAACGGTTGTTTAAGTTTTTGTAAAACACTATTATAATTTAAGATTTATTTTTGTTTAACTCGACACTAAAAAGACAAGAAAAAAAAAACCACACGTTAAGTGTACGGGAAGTACCCTAAAAAAATATGT
Organism: Acleris holmiana; assembly: GCA_949316455.1. NCBI lineage: Eukaryota > Metazoa > Arthropoda > Insecta > Lepidoptera > Tortricidae > Acleris > Acleris holmiana. The sequence continues at coordinate 2,654,501 of OX438783.1, read as the reverse complement.
ATTTTACATTTTATTGTACCACTTTCTTGGCGTGAAAATATGCATGTTCATGCCAAATTACAGCTTTCTAGTAGTAAAAATTTGTTATTACTTGTTGAGTTTTATGTTTGTAGCGGTAACGGCTTCGGAACCCTTCACTGAGCATGGTCCGACATTCTTGCCCGGTTTTTTTTTATACAGGTCGTAAGGGGTGGGGGACGAAGGCCCTTTCCGAAAACACATTATGTATCAAGAGATATTTTAATTGTTTTTTAATGGTTGGTAATAGTAGATTTTTGAACAAGGACTAAGTCATTATGACAAGAGATATTTATCCACCCGAGCAAAGTAAGGGTGAATGAAGTTTGAGTGTCATTACGGCTTTATCACTTCGATTGCGAGAAAAAATAAAGATTATTTATCTAGGGACACGAGACATCTAGCCATCCGAGCCACAATATTTTTTTTTGTCAAAAATTTAATTAATATCTTAAGACACGTAAAAATTTACAACTTTACGAAGTTAAGAATACGACAACAGGCCTTCTACAAAATCGTTCCTCAGCCATAATCCATACAATAAACGGGATAAAAGGCTTTTAAATACATTTCATCGGCAAAATAATCAGCCTCAACTTGTCTTGAAACCACTAAATAACCCTTTAAATCGTTTTAAGCCTTCACAGCTAATCCTTTAAGACTACAAAGCATTTTAAGAGTTCCTTTAGTGACCCGAAGCGCTGGGAAACAGTTAATTGGTTTAGTTACTTAATGATTCACCCTTTTACGTTACCTCGGGGTAAACTGTAAAAGGTTAGGTTAGGTTAGTTCAGGTTAGTTTGAGAAAATTAAAAAGTACCACCATCTCATCCATTAACCTACTGCCAAGCAACAGTGTTCGCATTGTTGTATTTCGGTGTGGGGAAGACAACCGGTGGAATTACTAGCATTTGAGGTCTTAGGATTACAGTCTTCAGATTATAGTCTTGAGAATTCAATAACAGGAATGAGAAGCAAACAAAATCCATACAAAATCCGATAGCGTTTTTCTTCCCCTAAATGCTGTCTGATTTTTACGTTTTTTGAATATGTTGTAGATATTATGAAAAACTAGGTCTCTACGTTACCCTATCCAAGAAAAGATTTTTGAAAAGATTAAAAGCGGAAACTTACAGACCTCGTTTTTCATAAAATCTACAACATATTAAAAAAACGTGGAAATCGGATTAGATTTAGGGGGTGAGAAACGTTATCTCCCGGAGCTAAATTTGTATTGTTTTTTTTTGACAGCTACGCGATTCAAACATCGCTTTACAATCCTCTAAATATCATTTCCAGGATTATTCTTCTGAGGGTTTAATCTAAAACTTGTCAACATACCCAAAACTTTACAAATCAATTCAATAGCAACATGTCATCAACAAAAGCCAACTTGCATGCGGAAATGAAGTAATGAACATTGAGTTTGACCCAGGATTGAACCTGAGACCCCAACTCTGAGTAAATAGTTGCCAACACTAACTTGCCACTCGCCTCGAGCTGGCTTCTATTAGTCCACGCACTGTGCTGAGAAATAGTGCGTTTGTTACGCATGTTTGTCAGTGTTTTCAACGTTCTTTGAAATTAATCTATTTATTTAATAGTCATAGTTATAGCATTTCTTGGTCTTAATTATCTTTATTTGTTTCTTAAAGTTGGTCACATTCCCAAAATACAGTTCTAATTCTAAACTAATCGTTTCTACACGTCCAATTTTTCGGGATAAAAAGTCCTTCCCCGTGACTCAAACTATCTCCATAGAAAGTTTCATCTAAATCGGTTCAGCAGTTTATCCGGGGAAGCGTAACAAACAGACAGAGTTACTTTCACATTTACAATTTATTAGTAAGGATAAAAGGAGGACTTAATGTCATTTTTCCCAAGTTAGGTATATAAGGATACCATTTGTATCAAATAACCCGATTATAATGTCGATATAATTTAGATTAGATGACAAATTCTAGTACATTTAAAATAGTTTTAAAATCTATCAATTGTTAAGAGATTGATGTATTTCGCTTTTGTATTTTGTTTTTTTTCTTTCCGATAAATATTTTCTTTTCTAAACATATTATTCAAAAGTCGTAAAAAATCAAAAAACGTTTAAGGGGAGAAAAACGTTATCGCATTTTGTATGCATTTTTTTGCTTCTCAGTTCCCTTAAGCTTTTGTGCATTTTTTAATTAAAGGGAATCCATACTACCTAATCACTACATAGTATAAAACAAAGTCGCTTTTTCTGTCCCTATATCCCTATGTATGCTTAAATCTTTAAAACTGCGCAACGGATTTTGATGCGGTTTTTTTTAATTGATAGAGTGATTGAAGAGGAAGGTTTATATGTATAATACTTTAATCCGGAGCGAAGCGAGGGCGGGTCGCTAGTATTATAATAAAGTGAAAGTGTGAGTTTTGTGAATTTGTATGTATCCGACAGGCGATCTCCGGAGACACGGGACCTATTAGTTTTTTCGCGTGAAAAGCTGTCAGAAAAAACATAGAGGTGTGCCTCAAAAGCATTTTTTTGTAGTGTTATATGTAGGAAAAAATATTGAATACTGGCGACCCGCCAGCGGCTTCGCCCCACTACAAAACTCTGACTTTCCTGGTGGATTTTTCAGTTTTTTCTTTCAGTAGGCAGAGCAACAGAATACCAACAACTCTAAACCTGTTGATAATTCTGTAACCACATAAAAAAAAACTGTTTAAAATTAGTTTGTTTTTAAGAAAAACCTCTTATAAGTAGTACGTTTTTTTGAGAATCTCTTTTAAAAAGTTTCATTTTAATTATTTTACGAAAAGGTACATTTATTACGTATGGACATAAGCAATTTTTAATTTGTTTAAACCGAATTGAATCCCTAGTGAGTGAATGAAATTATTGGTTAGGGTGATAAATAAGAGATTGATTTATAAATGAAAATAATCATTTATTATATTATTTACTAGGAGAGTCGTGTTCTCAACAAAACTGTGCAATCGATACGGGGTGACCCGGAGAACTAACCTGTTAGCAAACAGATTGCTTTATAAAGAAACCCTTATAAAAACAGGGAACACTTGAGACTGTAAATTATTCTCTACTAGCGACCCGCCCTAGCTTCGCTCCGGATTAAAGTATTATACGTATAAACATTCCTCTTCAATCACTCTATCTATTAAAAAAAACCGCATTAAAATCCGTTGCGTAGTTTTAAAGATTTAAGCATACATAGGGCTATTAGTGGTGGTATTAGGGGTTTTAGTGGTGGTAGGACCCTGTGCAGGGTCCGTCCGGATCGCTACCACCATCTTATCCATTAACCACCCGCCAAGCAACAGTGTTCGCATTGTTGTGTTCCGGTGTGGGGATAAGACAACCGGTGAAATTACTAGCATAGAGGCATTCCATCTTAGTCCTCAGGGTTGGCAACGCATTTGAGGTCTTGGGATTATAGTCTTGAGAATTCAAATGTCTATGGGTCTCAGATTCCACTTACCATCAGGTGGCCTGAGTGCTCGTGAGCCTTCTCCTTAACATAAAAAAAAAAAAAAAAAAAAAAAATATAGGGACAGAAAAAGCGACTTTGTTTTATACCTATGTAGTGATATGTGTGAAAGAGAACTTCTAGCTAACTTATAGTTTGAGTAGGACGGATTTATTTATGTAAATTCCAACAGAAATAAGGTGGAGTTCACTAACGATTTATTTATTCTGCTCTTGTTACCCCAAGCCTGTTCCATTTTTAGGCTTCTGGAGCCGAATGGCAAAAACGGAACCCTTATAATTTCGTCATGCCCGTCTGTCCGTCTGTCGGTCCGTCCGGCCGTCTGTCCGTCTGTATGTCACAGCCATTTTACTCAGAGCCTATTGGCACTATATAAATTAAATTTGGAGGATAGATGTATTCTATGAACCGCTATACAATGATGTAGTAAAATTAGCATATTATAGTATTAAAGACTATATTAATGATAACAATGCTTGGGACTGAATTGCTTGTAATAAAATGTTTAGTCCTTACGACAAAAGGTAGCGAACGTCGAAAAAAAAAAAAGACATCCGACAGAGTTTCTTACAGGTTCTTCTCTGATCGGTCGCGATTTGAACCTGCAGTCAATTTAGGCTAAGTCGCTACTATGACGTTTCAAAAGAGTTTATTATTTGTAAACCTACTTGAATAAAGATTATTCTGATTCTGATTCTGATTCAAATTGAAAAAAATATATATTTAGGGGTGGCACTCCATACATGTAACTAGGGGACGAAATTTTTTTTTTGAGTTACATCAGCGTTCGGGGTATTTTTAGATAGGGCTTCCAAAATGATACGGAGGTTTTTAAGTGACTTTTTACGTACGTGAACAGTTGGCAAGATATACGCTTTTAAAGTCGTAAAAATTCTGTTCGGGGAGCTTTTGAACTGTTAAATAGAACATTCTAATAAAAATTACAGTAGTAGAACATACGAAATACTTCCAACCAAAATTGTTTTGAACACGATACGCTGTGTAGTTTTTGAGATCCCTTCACTGTGCGTGGTCCGACATGCACTTGGCCGGTTTTTTGTCCTTTTCCCTGCTACCGCCACAAAACCAGTGCGTGGCACGTCAAATCTGCGGTCTAAGTTCTCCATAAGTTGCTCGTAGCGGCTGTCAATTAAGACGTCCCGCAGAATTGGCCTGGTAAGGCATTACCCAAGCTTCCCCATAAAGCCCTAATATGACGTAGGCACTTTGTCGTATTCACGTCATGTTTGGACAGCTATACGATATAATTAACCAAATGTGAGTGACACGTCGTGTGGTCACTTGAATAGGGAACATGCATAATGTTTTTTCTCACGCTCTCTGGAAAGCGCTTTGAAAGAGAGAAATTGAAATATTGAAATATATTTATTTACTTTAAGCATTACATGTTTTCTTATTCTATAATCGTGCCAAACTACAGAGCAGTTTGTCGGCACTTACTCCTGGAATTAATTTAATCAATAACGCTCACATTTTTAATCTACGCACTAGTTAATTTAAATGTAGTTTGACATATAAAACTTTTTTAATTTAGGCTTAAATACATTTGGCTTTATTCCGTCTAAATCATTAATGAGTTCGCTCAGTAGTTCATTAAATATTTGTGGAATCAAATAATTACTTATTCTACAACCATAATAATTAGTGAATTTAGGCAAAATATATGTTTTAACTTTTTTAGGTCGACTTGAGAAGCTCCGGAATTTTATTAATATAGAATTTCATTTATTAAAATATTCAATGGCCAGCATTGGGCAGCAAAAATTGTACCTTCCTATCAACAGGCATAATTTTACAAATCTCGAAAAGCTTTTCATAATCTTCGTTACATTGGTCTTTAATTTTTTTAGTAACTAGACATTATTTCATTCATGTGAGTTGGAAACGACCTGCCGTAGCTACTCAAGCCGTAACTCAGTACAGGATCTACCAGTGCATGGTAAATACAAAAAAACACTGACCTACTGACTGAATACTTAAGGTTATGAAATTGGGTAAGCAATGCTCGAAGTTTAGTGCACACTTGTTTTATGTGTGATTTCCAATTCATATCTTGATCAATAATTAATCCTAAGTATTTTATACTGACAACTTGATCTATAGGCTGACATTTACAATTTAAAAACTGCTGGTGCAAGCATTCATACTTATGCGAATTCATACTTAGAGGAATAACTGTACACGCGAAATAACTGTCGTGTAATTTAATTTTTCGTTTTTTCTCTGTGTTCAGTGTAAGAAGGTTCCGGTTAAGTCATGGACGTTTTGCCAAGACTGGCCTTGGAAAACAACTGAAGTGTCGTCACAGTTGTGGAGTTGAAGGGACAGTCCGTGGGAGTGTCTACAAATAACTCGACATTGGCGAAATACACCTTAACAGGAGTCAAGCCATGAAATTAGAATTAGAATTTAAGAGTACGACATTGTTTTGGTTCTGAAAAGTTCGTATTTATATTGATTTCTTAGTCAGCTTGAGTCACATTGATAAGCAGCAGTGTTCGCATTGTTGTGTTCCGATGTGGGGATTAAACAACCAATAATTAGCATAGAGGCATTCCACCTTAGTTCTCAAGGTTGGCGAAGCATCCGAAGTTGTAGGATTGCAGTCTAGCTAGAGTTTGTGGTCTTGAGAATTCAAAGGTCTAAATTACTTACGGGTCTCAGTACCCACTCACCTCTGGTGGTCTGAGTGCTGGTGTGGTTTGCTCTACTGGAAACTTTAATTTTATTCACTTTTTAGTATTTGTTGTTATAGCGACAACAGAAATACATCTGTGAAAATTTCACTGTCTAGCTATCACAATTCGTGATAATATACGGACGGACAGACAGAGATGGACAGTGGAGTCTTAGTAATAGGGCCCCGTTTTTACCCTTTGGATACGGAACCCTAAAAAGTAGGAGATCAAGTTGGACAAAAACAGTTAAATTTTCTCTACCATTTCAACTAGTACAGCAAATGGGGGAAAATGTCTTATTTGCTCCATCGTTAAAAAATAGTTTAGCAATTTGGAGAAAAACAATTCAACTTGCTCTATCGTTAATACTAGTAGAAAAATTTTGAGAAAATCAGTTTGATTTGTCCCATTAGTAGATGCAGCAGTACAGCAAAGTGGATAGATTTTATGCGGGGTATGGGGGACAATAAAAATTTGCTATTTATTTGACTTATTTTATTTTTATTCATACTGTTGATATTTTGTCATCTCTTGCAGCGGCAGATTCTCTTCAATGCTCGTTTCATGCCGGCAAAGTAATGTCGGACTTGCTCCTGAAAGTTAAAACATGATGTATGGCAAAAAATATATAGATTGGTATACAGTGTGTTACCGGCATGAGGGCTTCAAATGTAGGTATCGATTCTACTCCTCAAATGGAACTCCTTTTGTTGTACGACTTTAAAAAATGAGGTAATTTTAATTTTTTATTTTTCATACAAAATAAACTAATTTACTGATTTTACTAGTAAAGTTTGAAAGTTTGATCACCTATAACTTACTGTAAATTAAGTTATTTTCTAAGTCGTAGAACAAAAGATGTAGCATTTGAGGAGTAGAATCGATACCTACATTTAAAGCCCTCATGCCGGTAACACACTGTACATACGCATAATATTGTTACTACGCGCGAAATTTCGAATCAAAATAGGTAGCTACCAGCCAACCTTTTATTAAAATTCCATTGGCGCAGTCGGTAGGATATCAACCTACGCTATCAAATGGTCATCTGATTTCCAGTCGTCATCAAAAGATTATACACGTTTGTTTAAATATATTTTAATCTCAAGCCAATTCAACTTCAACCTTATAGCTAAGAACGGGAGGCAGCTATTTAAGCGGATTATCTTTTTATTTCCTTTCGTTCTGAACTATTTAAGATAAGCTCTTTAATGAGCATTCGGACATTTTATAAAAATACTACTATATCGACGGTTCTGTGACTCAACGTCGTATATAGAATAATGTCCAGTATAAACTGACACTCACTAAGTACGCAAGTACATACTTAGTGCGTGTCAGTTTATACTGGACCAATTGTAAAAATAAAAATACAAAATAAAATACGAGGTTGAGTCACAGAACCGTCGAAATCTTGTCGCTTTACAAGGTCAATAAGGTACATTTTGCAACTTCATGAATTTGCTAGTTACGCGGAATTGCAGTATCGACGACGAAAAGTGAGAAAGTATCTATCATTACAAGTGAAAAAAAATCAAGGCAATTAAGTTATTTAAAAAAAATACTATCGTTAGATTTGGCATTAATATGAATTAAAGATGTTTTTAGGACAAAATGTTTCAATTCAACATATGATTATCGTTTTACATATTGCTAAATGATGATAAATACGTCATATTTTATGTGACATTCATTGCACCAGGAAAACAAAGATACGTTATTTAACTACCTACCGCTATTTTCCCCACAGGAAAAACATTTACTAACTGAATTAAACAATTTGTTCCATTTTTTCACAAAAGGTATTTGTATTTGTAAACTAAAACCATAACATTCATTAAAAGATAAAAAAAGTATAAGTTGTTTATTCAGTAAGTAGGCCACACGGGCACTTTCACACGTCAAAACTCTACTGGCGCTTCCGAAGAGGAGACCACTGCTGAGAAGCGCCACAAGAAACTCAACAGACAGTCATTTTTTTTAAACATTGCTTATGACAATTATAGAACCTAACCTAGCATCATATAAATAAATTAATAAAATTTAAATATATACATATCATGCGTAGTTAAGCAGGAAAATGTGTCGAAACTTCTAATAAACACAAGACACAGACATATTTATACGATGCAAAACCAAATTAGATAAAAAAAAACAGTTTCGATACGTTTTCCTACAGAAACCGTGTTCTCTAGACTAGATTAGTACTAAGCTGTTACGTTAAGTATCTTAGGCCAAGCACTTTTGTCTGTTAGATAATCCTCGACCCTATAGTAAGCTTTAGACATCATCTAAAGCACATTACGACCAAAGCCATACCCAGCATGGAGTTCAAAACACATTAAAATTATCCTTATACTTATAACCATAAAGTTCATAATCACCTGCATTAGATTGAAGCACATGGCCACCAAAGCCATGCCAAGCATGAGGTACACTGAGCACACGATAAACGACGTCTCGATGCGCTGAGTGTACACACGCTCTCCCGGGACGAAGTCTCCGAAACCAATGCTGTAGAGCACATATTTAAAATTAAAGCTGTTGTTTTGGTGTGTCTTTAATAAATACGGGACTTAGTTCTGGACCTTTGGAAGGCGCACATGGAGCAGAAGGCAACACGCAGAGGCCCTTTAGACAACTTTAATTTAGTAAATAATAATATATGTAGTAGTATTAGTTAGTATGTGTGGTGTGAAACTGTTTGATAGAGTAAGGAATGAAAACATCACAGAGAATAGTGGACTGAAAGAAGATGTAGTGACTAAGATTGAAAAGGGCATGCTTCGATGGTTCGGCCATTTGGAAAGGATGGATGAAAACGATTGATGAAGAAATATACAACGCGATAGTGAGTGGGGGCCGCCGGAAGGGGCCACCATAGGCGTACTTTTTAGGGTTCCGGAGACGAATGGCAAAAACAGAACCCTTATAATTTCGTCATGTCCGTCTGTCCGTCTGTCCGTCTGTCCACCCGTCCTTCCGTCTGTCGGTCTGTATGTCACAGCCATTTTACTCAGAGCCTATTGGCACTATATCAATGAAATTTGGAGGATAGATGTATTGTATGAACCGCTATACAATGATGTAGTAAAATAGAAAAAAATAAAAATTAGGGGTGGCACTCCATACATGTAACAAGGGGACGAAAAATTTTTTTTTCAGTTACATCAGCGTGTGGGGTATTTTTAGATAGGGCTTTCAAAATGATACGCAGGTTTGTAAGTGATTTTTTGACGTAAGTGAACAGTTGGCGAGATATACGCTTCTAAATTCGTAAAAATTTTGTCCGGGTGGGTAGCTTTTGAACTGTTAAATAGAACATTCTAATAAAAATTACAGTAGTAGAACATACGAAATACTTCCAACCAAAATTGTTTTGAACACGATACGCTGTGTAGTTTTTGAGATTTTAATAAAAAGAAGAAAAATAAATTGAATTTCAACCATGAACGTTCATCCCAGCTATGGAACCCTTCACTGTGCGTGGTCCGACATGCACATGACCGGTTTTTGAATTAAATCGGAGTAATTCTGGAAAAGGGCCGAATATTGAGTACCCGAAACCGAGGCGTATGCTTGACTATGGAATGACGATGTATGAATGTGGACAAAGCGAAAGAGATTTGTCAGGATCGTAGCAGGTGGAAAAAAGTGGTCTCTGCCTACCCCTCTGGGAAACAGGCGTGAATTAAAGTAATGTAAAGTACATTTAGTAAAGTGGTAAATTTATCAAAGCGATTGTCCCTGAGTTCACACTATAGAAGTGTGCTCCCACGGACAACCAACGGTTAGTATAAGACTATTTAAGAAGGATGGGAACATTAATTAGAGGTTATATTAATAAAATGATATGGATTGGTGAACTAGGCTTGGCTATTTATGAAACTGTGACGTCTGCTTGGCCATTGGCTGTCAAAACTAGCCACACTGTAAGGGGAGGTCCATCCGGATCACCATCCCACATCACCACCATCTTACCCTTTAACCTACTGCCAGGAAACATTGTGGGGATAAGACAACTGGTGAAATTAGCATAGATGTCTTCGGAATGCAGACTTGAGATTGTACTTGTCAGAATGGAAATTTCTATAGAATACAATAGTTTAATTCAGGTAACAAAGAAATGTAATCATACTATCTATGGAGTGAAAGTTACCATCAGATGGCCTGTGTGCTCGTTTGTCTTCCGCATGCCATAAAAATACAAAAACACGATAAAAACCGGTCAGCGCGAATCAAACTCGCGCACGAAGGGTTCCGTCCCATTCGTTATCTATACCACACTAGACACTATAATTATAACCTTCTTTTTATTTCACCTGTCTCGATGTCTGTATGTTACCACACAGTGTTTGTCTGTAACAAAATCTTGCAAAAACGGCAAAAACAGTCATGTTTGTTGTATGGGAGCTCCTTAATTTATTTTCTTTTACTTAATAACATATATTTTTTTAATACAACGAATTATTCTGTGAATATTTTAAGCGTCTACCTGTTGCCGTTATTAATATCAAGCACATTTTTTGTATGGGAGCCAGCCTTACACATTCATTTTATTCTGTTTTTAATTATTGTTGAAATAGCGGCGACAAAAATACATCATCTGTAAAAAATTCAACTATCTAACTATCACGGTTCATGTGACACAGCATGGTGACAGACAGATAGACAAGGCACAACAGAGAGTAATAGGGTCCTGGTTTTACTCTCTGGGTACAGAACTCTAAAAATAAATAAATAAATAAATAAATATCAGGGGACAATCTCACACAAATTGATCTAGTCCCAAACTAAGCTCTAGGCTTGTACTATGGGTACTAGACCACGATAAACATACTTGTATAGAGAAATACATACTTAAATACATAGAAAACATCCATGACTCAGGAACAAATATTCGCGCTCATCACACAAATATCTGCCCTTACCGGGATTTGAACCCAGGACCGCTGGCTTCAGAGGCAGGGTCACCCCCAACTAAGCCAACGTGTCGTCAAAAAAGGAGCAGAATTATTATTTGTTATACCAAAACTCTGACGACCTTCAATTTAAGTGGCACGTTTAAGATATATTACTGTTCTTAAGTATAATTATAGCCTTGGAAACTGTCACAGAGATACGCACCTGCTGAGCGAGATGAAGCAGAAGTAGGCTCCGTCGAGCTGATCCCATTGCTCCCACATGCCGAAGATCATAGACCCGAACATTATGTACCTGGGAACAGAATTGTCCACTTGCTTATCTATACATTATCAAACTCTTCCGTGGCAGACAAACAACGCATAAACTGTTACGTTTAATCTGACATGAAATTTTGTGAAAATAGTTTTTGGGTAACTGTGAAAGCAAAAAAACGAGAATTTTACTACAACGAGGGACGGGGGGCATTTTGGCATGTTAGCTAGCTAGACCAGACTCAGTTTAACACCTTGAGTTAACTTAAGTTTTACTGCATAGAAGGTCAACATTAACCTGCCCATATTTATTAATTTATTTTTTGAAACACAATCCACAGCTCAATATATAACAAATTTAAAAAAGTAGTATGCATATAAATCACCGGCCAATTAAGGATTTATATTTTATAATTGTAACTGCTAAATAGCACACCAAACATTACATTAAGTAACTCAGTAAGAATTTGGAGAATAAGAACAAGGGTTTTTTTTTAAATAACAAACTGATACTTAGGAGACTTAAAGAGAAAAGGACAATTAAATGACATGACTAATACGAAACAAAACATGCAAGATAGAGTAGGTATGGAAGGACGTGTGTGTGTGTATGCATATTGACTATGCCAATAGATAGATATCATGGAAACCACAACACCAAAGCAAATCGTTTTGTAAGAAAGAGAATTAGATGATATTATCGCTCTACGTCATTTTGCGACGTTTAAATAAAACAACATTGCAGAATAAATATAGAATACCAATATATCCATCCGTCACCCCTGACACCCCATCAATCACGATACAGTATGTATCCAAAACAAAATAAACCAAGTGATATTCTGTACAGCGAAACTAATATCCAGCCAATTTTGTAGGTGGCTACCAACGCGGCAGAAAAGTCACTGCTTTCGTCTAAAAAAGACGCGCGGTTCTCTTGTAATTTTTAATATTTTTTATGTTAAGAGACAGCACAGTGTCAGATAAACTTGTATGCTTTGGTCCGCTGTTCAAGCTATTTTATTTTTATCGTCAGTCTATAGTCCATTCTAGGGGTGCCTATAATTTCATCGAATTTCATTTTATCGAACGCTATTTTCTGCTGAATCCATAGTGTGTTCAGGGTATCTTAAACATCTAACCTCCGTTATTTATGTTTAAGATACCCTGATAACATTATGGTTTCAGCATTAAATAGTGTTCGATAAAATGATACATTCGATGAAGTAAAATTCGATGAAGTGATGGGTTACTCCGTTCTAGTGATGGTAGGACCCTGCGCTGTGCAGAGTCCGTCCGGGTAGCTTCCACCATCTTATCCATGAACCTAGCGCCAAGCAGCGGGGTTCCCTTTGTCGTGTTCCGGTGTGGGGATAGGAAAACCAATTAAATTACTAGCATAGAAGCATCCCATCTTGGTCCTTAGCGTGGCAACGCATTTGAGGTCTTAGGATTGCAGTCTTGTGAAATTAAATGTCTATGGGTCCCTTACAATCAGGTAGCCTGAGTGCTCGTGTGCCTTCTCCTTACTATTTTTTTTTGTAAAAAATCACGGCTGCCAAACCTAATGGTCTTTGAGCGCCATTGTAGTGTTAATTATCGACACGGAGGGCCCCGCCATTCCAATTTACTCTGAACGACGGCGTGGATGTACCTTCGAAATCCGGCTTTACTTCCAATCAATTCAATCTACATAATAAATTTCAAGTTACCATTGAGTTGAGAGACAACAATATTTTTTTAACTAAACCTTTATTTAAACTAAAAAGTTCTTCTCTCTGGCTCTCACTATAGAAATCCAATAAGTCTTTCACGGTTGAATGCATTCGTTTTTACAATGGAATCGCGAGCGAGCTTACAGAAAGTTCAAATGGCCAGTCTAGAAAGCACGGCATCGATAAAGCTTTCAATGTTCTTAAATGGTGCAAAAAACTTAAAGCGACTTTAAAACTCGTTACTGAGCCTGGGATGTGGCTCATTAATTTCTAGGAAATGTGCTATATTTTTTAGTACTCTGTTTGTAAGGGATTTTTTACTAGAGAGTTTAATAATATAGGGTCAAATTAATATGATTATTAAAAATTGATCAAAGCCAACCCAACCATTCGTAGACGAAGAACACTCGCCAAATAGGCCTAGTATAAGTTGGCAAAGAGATCTTCGTCTGTGCATCGAAGGTGAGGTAGCTAAAATCGTTGCAGACGTTCTCACTGCAGAGCTACTACAAGCAGTGGAAGGGCGGGACCTTGGAACTAGTGTGGCGGGAACATGGGTACGTATCACTATCATGGTTGATCATGATAGACACGCGCACGCTGATGAGCACTATAATATTCTGCAAATCGAAGGTGATGTAGCTTAACTTGGTACTAGTGAACCATGATAGACCATGATAGTGATACGTACCCAACCATGATAGACACGCGAACGTTGATGGGCACGGTGATGTGCTGCGCATCGAAGGTGATGTAGATAAACTCTTTGTTGAAACTCTCGCTTCGGGGCTCCGACCATCGGTGGGGGACGAGACTATGATACCAGTCAACCATCATAGTGATACGTACCCAATAATGATAGAAACGATCGAAGATGACGTAGTTAATCGCTGGAGACGCTCACACTAAAGGTCTCCGATCAGTATTAAGGGGCAGCGCGCGCGGGAGATCATAGCACTAGTCAACCATGATAGTGATACATACCCAACCATGATAGTGATACATACCCAACCATGATAGACACGCACACACTGATAGGAACAGTGATCGTCTGCGCATCAAACGTGACGTAACTAAACTCGCTGGTGACACTCTCGCTTCGGGGCTCCGACCACCGGCGGGGGGGCGGCGCGCGCGGGGGGAGCGGCATCGACATACTGCGCAAGTAGTCTGGTCTCCTGGGAAATGAAATGCCATGTGTCAGTCAATAGCAAACTAAAGCTAGTTACGAACATAGACAAATGTATGGAATCGACGTAAGCCACCGAGGAAATATAATCGCTAAAGATTGTCGAATGCAACTTGTCTAGCGCCACAGAAACGAAACTCACAAAATACTGAAGGTTGGTTATCAATGTATCTTTTAAGAGCTGGTGTTCCTTAGGAGTTACGCAGTCAAGGCAGTTTAGTTTTAACTTTATGTTCTCAAACATAAAGTTCATTTTAATTAGTTTTAAAATTAAAAATGGAATTTAAGAGCAATGGTAATTGAACTTTATTTCCTTGGTGGTAGAATCAAATTCCATTTACAAAAATCTCCCTGTTTTGATATGGAAGGCCGCACAAGGTAAGGAAGCGACCACAGCGACGCTTAAAATACGGTGACGTTGCGTAAATAGAAGAATGGGTATGCGTAATTTGCGCCCCGTTAAGCTCCGGTGTGGTAGCTCCCTAATACTAGTCCTTTTCGAGGCAAAAAAAACTTAACTGGGCCTCTATTTACTGCGTATAATGTTATCGTATTGTTAACGTTACGATGGCTCTTATTCACGTGACAGTAATGGCGGCCGAGATAAGAATAATACGATAACATGTCAAAGGCATTATGATTTTACCTGGCGAATAGAGACCCTAGCCAAGATGAAAACGCTCCTAACGTTTTTCTTTTCTATCGCTTAAAATGTATGGAATGACAATTGACCACGAGAATTTTATTCCATACGTTTTGAGCGATAGAAAAGAAAAACGTTAGTGGTGTACGGTATTATATGTATATGGTGTGTAGCTGTCGGCAACGTGGGAACCGGCAAGTTCCTAAAGGTTGCACTTGAAATAATAATAAAATGATACACACGAGTTACTTAATTGAATGTCTATTTGCGACTGAACTTATAACGCGAGCGCAACCACCACTAGCATTACATACAGGGAGTATATATATGTATATATATATATATATACATATATGTAGGGACATACATGTATCTACACCATTCCCCCTCCAACTTAAAAAAAAAACAAATTTACAGTGGCGTTTGCATCTTGGCTAGGGCCATATCTTGGCTAGGGCCAATCCCTAGTAGTAAAAATATAAATGTATAAGTAAGCAAATATTCAATTATTTGAATTCCAAATAGTGAGAAAACAGAAATGGCGGACAACGAACCCTTTGTCTTAAAGCAATTAAGCGAACCAAAGGGAAAACAAAAGACGTCACGTCCAATTAATTGCCTAAACAAATTCAAATTCATGAACTATTCACAAATGGAACGTTTGCGCTGCCAAGTAAGCGGAACTCGAAGCTCCCGCAAACTAGCAGCAACAATATAAATTACCTAATAAAGCCTAGGAGTTAGGACTAAGGAGGCAACTCAAATACCTGAAAGTAAGGTTTTCTCAAACATGCTCGGAAATAACCGTTTTCCGATTGAAACACAAGGGCGGAAAGTGCCTCATTTTACTCCTAGGAGTAAAAAAACCATATGAAAACATTTTTCGTCCATGTGCATATTTTATTTAAAAATGATCTCTATTGCCTGTAAAATCAAATTGACCATGAAAACAATCCCATGCACCCAATTTAATAAAAGGTGGCGGCGCGCGGTGCGGCGGCGGGCGGCGTGTCATTGTCAATTCTCAATACTGTCTTGTAGTTTTCAATAAGAGATTCTCTCTCAATTCGTCGATAAACTTTTTACAAATACTTATAAGTATGTATTTGTATAATTTTCTCGCATTTATTGAGAAAAGCATTATATAATATATGCCTATAAACAAAAATAAATACATGTTTTTTTTTCTTTATTTCTATTTAAGGTTATTTTTTTGTTGTAATAGTATGTAACTTTGCGGGATGAAAATACCATTAATTATAAGTTTTTGTTCGTCAGTCTTGTTTTTGTTTGTTTATTTATAATCTAACATTTAATTATGAACTAAGTTTGGGATTAAGTCAATTTCTATGAGATTGTCCCCCTGATATATATTTTTAATATTATAATTTTAGTTATTATTATAAAGTGGAGACGGCCATACGGTACTTTTAATCTCGAATCGGATATGAGACATTGAACGTGGTAATAGCTATAAACGACTTCTAAGCTGACAGAGTTGCGAGCAATAGTTAAAGTGGGTACGTATTAGAGCAGCCCTGGGGATGAGGAACGCACGGCTCACCTATTTTGTATTGTGTATCCGAGCGTGCCGGAGGCAGAACGACAAGTTCTAACTTGTCTGTGGGCGAGGCGAGTACAAATTTGATAAAGTTGTGGAGTCGTTCCACCACCCGAGGCTATTTCTTCTTCTTTTTGTGAATAATTCGGTGAATTATGATAAACGCAGCCGCGGCTGTCATCGTGTCTGACGCCATTTTGAAATAACGGCTCGCGGCGAGCACGCTGCCTCACCCGCGCATGTATAATAGACGTGAGCGGGTAAGGCATATTATGTGCAACAATTTGGCTCGCGAGCATGCCTCAGGCTGAGCCGCTCAGATAAATACTTAGCTTTAAATATATGTGCTAGTAAGTTCTACATGCCGTTAACTAATAAGCACGCTACTGATCCGTTTTACAAGCATTTTGATTTAATTTATGTACCCAAATACAAAGAGACCTCAAACTAATATTATAATATTCGTGCTCTAGTGATCGAGGCTCGAATGTATGTAGTTCTAAGGCGAAATAACAATTAACTTTCAAGGGTACAAAGCCCAATTTTAATCCCCTAAAGCGCGGTTTAAATGGAACCTTACAGGCGTGACAACTGAAAAGACATTTGACTTAGACTTTGCTTTGTGCCTGTTATAACAACCTGAAATATTAATTTACCAAAGCGTATTGTCGCACAATTTAAACAAAAACTCAACACATTCCATGCTAGAACCCTAAATCCTCATAGAAACATGACACGGTTATGGGTCTTTGGCACTTCAAGATAACTGAATACTAATGTTGTTGGGTTTAACTCGAGAAGCAAATAATTTAAGTTGCTCACAATTAAGACGGATTTTCATTAAGGCACGTTTTGATTCAAAATAGCGGAGCTAAGTGAATTGCTTAATAACTTGAGTCCTTACGCCATTGTATAGTTTGTTATTTATTTTACTATAAAGCTCCTATTGGTGTTTTGGTAAAGATTGGTCCAATACTTTGGGTTAAAAGACAAATAATAAAATAACAATAAATAATTATTTTTTCCATTTAGTCACTAAGTAATTATGAGTAAAAAACTGGACAAAAACATCTCGGACCATACACAGTGTATGGTTTTTAATGTCTACGTAAAATACTTAACGTAACAGCTTAGTACCTATCTAGTCTAGGGGACACGGTTTCTGTAGAACGTATCGAAACTTTATTTTTATGTAGTTTTGCACCGTCATGGGTAGGTATTAATATTATTATTTTATTTATTTGCTCTTGTGATTATTACAAGTTTCGACACGTTTTCCTGCTTAACTACGCATGATATATTTTTATTTTTAAATTTTATTTATTACATACATAACGTCACGCCTTCATTCCCAGAGTGGGGTAGGCAGAGCTACAGATTACCAACAACTCTAAACTTGTTGATAATTCTGTAAACACATTTTGCAGTCAGGCTAAGATTTTTACCAGTGTATTAGTGACAGGTTGCAATCCCATCACCTAACAGAACTACAAGCCCTTATTCCCTCAGTCGCCTCTCACGATATCCACGGGAAGACATGGAGTGGCACTATTCTAACCCGGTATATATAATGCTAAGTTCTATAACTATTATTGTCATAAGCAATATTTATTTTAAAAATGACTGACTGATGAGTTTCTTGCGGCGCTTCTTCTCAGCAGTGGTCTCATCTTAGGAAGTGCTGGTAGAGTTTTGACGAGTATAAATGCCCGTGCAGCCTACTTACTAAATATACAACTTTTATTTTTAGATCTTCTTTTTAGGGTCCCATGGCCTGATCGCGTGCGGAACACTGAAGTGCTGCGCAGAGCCAATTTTGGTGGCATTGTGGCATATATTATGCGGCGTCAACTTCGGTGATGTGTTCATGTGTCCGGGATGCTGGAGCAGAGAGTGGCGAAGCGCATCTTCTATGCAGAACTCAGGGAGGGCAAGCGAAAGCATAGCGGACAACTCCATAGGCACAAAGATGTGCTTAAACGGCATATGAAATGATTCGGCATTGAGCCGTCTTTCTGGGAGAAACAGGCTGCCAAACGACCCGAGTGGCGGACTCTGGTGCAAACCAAAATCTGCGATTTTGAAAAACATCGGCGCTCTGAGCTTGACGCAAAGCGCAACGAATTGGAATCCCGTCCAACTGTGGCAATTTCTTACAATATTGGTGAGCTGACATGCCCGCAATGCGTAAGAACTTTCATAAAGAAAATTGGCTACTAAGCCACATGAAAACTCTCCAACGATAACAGGGTCTTCTTTAAAATGGTCGCCGTGACGGAGAGCGGTCGAACCAATCATCATCACTGCCACCATCATCATCTGGGTTCCGAAGCAAACCAATGATAGCTTTCCTTTTATTTGCTAAATGCGTTGACGACACGCAAACTAAGCTCTAGGCTTGTACTTTGGGTACTAGACAACGAAAAACAAACTTATATAGATAAATTACTTAAACACCCAAGACTTAGGAATAAGTACTCGTGCTGTCGTGCACATCACACAAATATCTGCCCTTACAGGGACTTGAACCCAGGACCCAGGATACTAATGTTATAAATGTGAAATAAACTCTGTCTATTTATTTGTTACGCTTTCACAAATAAACGATTTAGATGCAATTTTGTATGGAGATAGTCTGCATTCAGGGAAAGGACAATAGAGTAATTTTTATCTAAAAAAATGGACGGTTCCTGAGGGAATAGCGGGGGAAACAGCTTAGTACTATATAAAGAAATAAAAAACAATCCTTTTTGCTTGCTAATAAAATCAATTTAATACTACCTAATCAAAAATCCCTAAACGGCTTTTCTAAAAACCGTCTAAGTATCAACAACTTACATCTATCTAATCTTACACTATCAAAGTCCAACTTCAAAGGAATCACAAAGGTCCACACACAATTGCGGCAGTCTGAAGCGCCCTTAGAAGGGTTGTGGCTAATCATCTGAAAGGTCTCTAATGGACGATTTAAACTACTTTAACCTGACAATAGAAACCGCTAAATGACGTAATGTGAGGCTTTTATAGCGCTAGGAGAGAACACTTTTACTTGACTTTGGTTTAGATTCTTTAGGTCGAACTACAAGTGAAGCAATAATAGTAGTTTATTCAACAAGGGGAGAAAGGCACAGATTATAGATAATAGAGTGTGCTTTCTCGTAAATCACATGCGTTTAATATTCTGTTCCTACTTACCCTCGAGTGATATATACTGCTTTATATTAAAGAGCGAAGAAATAAATTGAAGCAAAAAAAATCCATACAAAATACGACAGTTTTCAGTTTACGGTGGATATACAAACTTTTTTTTTAAAGTGATACATATTTAAAAAAAAACCTATCTATTACGGTTTAAATTATACAGCTCATTAAGACTGACGACGCGTTAGCCTAGTTGTTAGTGACCCTACCTACGAAGCTATCGGTCCCGGGTTCAAATCCCGATATTTTCCCGCAGATATTTTTGTGATAAGCACGAGTATTTGCTTCTGAGTCTTGGATGTTTTCTACGTATTTAAGTATATATTTCTCTATTTAAGTATATATTTCTCTATTCAAGTATGTTTATCGTTGTCTAAGTACCCATAGTACAAGCCTAGAGTTTAGTTTGGGACTAGGTCGATTTGTGTGACATTGCTCAATGATATTTATTTACTTATTATTTATTAATTACTAGTTCGTCATGACCCTGCCTGCAAAACTAGCTGTCCTAGGGTCCTCTATCATACTAGTCTACTACTACAGTCAAGGACATTAATGTTATGCCACTATGGAACCATGTCATAATGACAGCGTCAAACCACATAAAACAAAGCTAACATTAATGATTAACGCTGTCATTATGACAGGGTTCCATAGTGGCATAACAATTAAAGCCCTTGTCCGTACAACGATATTGTGTTTGACGTGTTTTAGTATTGTATTTACCTCGGCCCCTGTTAATGTAAAGTAATTAAGAGTTGTCAAAACGTTGAACGAAACACATCAAAAGTAATACAGTTTTTATCGTGAAGAATCTCAACCCAGGTCAAAAACAGTGTTCACAGGTTCAGTGGTGGTAGGACCCTGTCCAGATCGCTACCACCATCTTATCCATTAACATTCAACATTCGCCAAGTAACATTCGCATTGTTGTGTTTCGGTGTGGGGATAAGACAACCGGTGAAATTACTAGCATAGAGGCATTCCGTCTTAGTCCTCAGGGTTGGCAACGCATTTGAAGTCTTAGGATTATAGTCTTGAGAATTCAAATGTCTATGGGTCTCAGTTTCCACTTACCATCAGGTGGCCTGAGTGCTCGTGTGCCTTCCCGTTAACAAAAAAGAAAAACTTATACTCTACCAGCAATAAAGTTGTATCCAACATGGGCGAAAAAATATCTGACACGTCTTTATTACTGGAGGAATAAGAGCGTGTCGGATAATTTATTGCTGGACTGTACTCCGTCTTGGACAGTCGGGTAAAATATTATTTAGGCACACATACCTTTGGAATCTAGGGGGTGGCAGGGACTTCCTGTAATTGGGAGTCTCTTCGGAATCGGAGTCAGGGATCCTGGGAGGCCTCCGCCAGTGTTCAGGACACTCTATACTCTCCACGTCACTGAGCTCTATCTGAAAAATAAACAGTATTATAGTCGTTTTATTTTGATCCGCGTGGTTGCCGGGTTAGAATAGTGCCGCTCCATGTCTTCCCGTGGATGTCGTAAGAGGCTAAAGGAATAAAGGCTTGTAGTACTTAGACAATGGGTTTGCCACCTGTCATTAATACACTGGTAAACGACTTAGCCTGATGAACCATAATTTAGGTAAAGAATCATAAACAAGTTTTTTTTTAATTGTTGGCATTTCTGTAGCTCTGCCTACCCTCATTCTGGGAAAGACCTGGTGATGTTATGTATGTGTATGTATTTTAACCGGGTTCCATTCATCTGGCAAAACTTTTTTTGGCATAATCATCACTTGGCATAATCATCATTTGGCATACAGTCTTTTGTTTCAGAAACCGTATACTTTCAGGATTATTTAAAATAGCATTGCATAGAGCCCATTAGGTTAGGTTAGGTTTATTTTATAACAATCCTGAAAAGTATGCCGTGATGATTATGCCAAAAAAAGTTATGCCAGATGAATGTAAACCATTTTAACCTTAGGATTATCTTAATTCCTAATTAATATTATATTATTATATCTTCAGGGTTAAATGGAAGAGATCCCATAAGGAACGTTCGCCTATCTACATTATCAATGGTATGTCTTGTAATTGTTTATGTGCAAAAAAGAATATACATACATACATACATGTCATTTATCGCTATTCCCTCGAGAACTGTTCTATTTGGTCCGAAAAAATTTCCTTGGTCCTATTCCAGACTATAATCTATTTGTGTGCCAAATTTCATCCAGATCCGATAAGCCGTTTTGGCGTGAAAGAGTAACAAACATCCATCCATCCAAACATACATTATAATAATATTAGTAGGATTAGATCCTATTAATTCTTAGATTCAGTGTGTATATATTAAATAAATGCATGTATGATCTTCAAAAATAATAATTAAAATAATAATTAAATAATATTTAATTAATTATTGTAATTTAATGTATAAGGGAGCAAATATTATTTAATTATTATTTTGACGACACGGTGGCCTAGTTAGGAGTGACCCTGCTTCCGAAGTCCTGGGTTCAAATCCCAGTAAGGGCAGATATTTGTGTGATGAGCGCGAATATTTGTTCCTGAGTCTTGGATGTTTTCTACGTATTTAACCATGTATTTCTTATACTGGGTGTTAGGTAATGAGTGGATAATCCTTGAACTACGGATAGAGGGCACTTAGGACGTTATGAAAAAGCTAAAATAGGTCTAGTAAAAGTCGCACGGTTTTCGAGATATTTTACGTGTTACGAAAAACCCCTAAGTTCATGTATTAATTCAATTTTTTTTTCGTTGTTTCTTGCATGGTTAGAATCACTATGAACTAAGGAAGTTTTTAAAGCTACATGCCCAGTTTTTTTTCATGACAACTTTTTGAGTAAACGCACAAAGTTTGATTTTCCATACTACGTAAAAAACAAACGCGGGGATTTCTTAGTATGGAAAAAGTAACTTAGTGAGTTTACTCAAAAAGTTGTCACGAAAAAAACTTGGCATGTAGCTTTAAAAACTTCCTTAGTTCATAGTAATTCTAACCATGCAAGAAAAAGTGAAAAAAAATGAATTAATACATGAAATCAAGGGTTTTTCGTAACATGGACATAAGGAAAAATGACAAAAAATCCGATTAAAAGTACAAATATCTCGAAAACCGTGCGACTTTTACAAGACCTTTTAGCGTTTTCATTACGTCCTAAGTGCCCTCTATCCGTAGTTCAAGGATTATCCACTCATTACCTAACACTCTGTATAAGTATGTTTATCGTTTGTCTAGTACCCATAGTACAAGCCTAGAGCTTAGTTTGGGACTAGGTCAATTTGTGTGAGATTGTCCCCTGATATTTATTTATTTTATTGAAAAATCCCTTAATATTAACCGTCATTTAAAAACTCTTCTTTGGCCTATTATTGTGTCCCACTGCAGGCCACAGGCTTCCCTCTTCTTTGTCAACTTTCCCTACTTCTGAATGCGTGCTCACTCACTTAAAAAATATAAACCAGGCAAGAGCATGTCGGACCATGCTCAGTGTAGGGTTCTGAAGCCGTTAAGTACTACAAACATAAAAATCAACAAGTAATAGCTAATTTTCTATTTAAAGCCAATTGGTGCCGTCTTAGATGATTTTAGTAGGTATAGACACTTTATTCGCCTGTATCTCAAGAACCTATGATGTCTACTTAGTCGTGATATCGTTTGAAATTCGTTATAATAATTCAGATTTTTTGTATTTGTAGTTTTGGCTGTAGGACACTTAGTCTTTAGTGTAACAAATTTTCAAGTGTAACGGATTTCTTAATCAAAAAACTGTTTACACAAATCCATAGTATTTTTGAAAAGCTTATCCAAAGACACCCCACACTATTAGGTTACACGAGAAAATAAAAATACATCCCCACGTTAGGTGTACGGGATGTACCCTGAAATATATATTTTTTACATTTATAGTACCATTTTATTGGCGTGACTAATATGCATATTCATGCCAAATTACAGCTTTATTTATTATTATTATTATAAATAAAGCTGGTCGTCCGTGTGGTTGCCGGGTTAGAATAGGGCCACTCCATGTCTTCCCGTGGATGTCGTGAGAGGCGACTAAGGGAATAAAGGCTTGTAGTACTGTTAGGCGATGGGCTTGCAACCTGTCACTAATACACTAAACTTCTTGGCTTGATTGTGCAAAATGTGGTTACAGAATTCATACAAGTCTTTTTGGGGTTATTGGTATTTTTGTAGCTCTGCCTACCCCACTCTGGGAATCAAGGCGTGATTTTATGTATGTATGTATGTATTTTTTTTTTAAGAGTCTCTGCGCTAGGCTGTGGACGGACGGATGGACGTGACGAAACTATAAGGGTTCCTAGTTTGACTACGGAACCCTAAAACCAAGAAGCAACAATATTAAACTTGAACTATCCGTCTAAATGTATAAAATAGTACCGAGACTGATTGACTGACCGACAATGCGCAGCCGAAACCGCTGAACCTAGGGACTTGAATTTTGGAGGGAATATTCCTTGGATATCCTAGGGGATTTTTGTAAATGAATCCCTTAAGGAGTTAAAATTCTGATCGTTTGAAGGGGCCGGTGTACTTATCTAATATAAAATATATAAATCACCGGACAATCTCAAACAAATTGATCTTATCCCAAACTAAGCTCTAGACTTCAACTATGGGTACTAGACAACGATTAACTTACTTATATAGAGAAATACATACTTAAATTCCATAGAAAACTTGTGCCCATCACAAACTTATCTGCCCTTGCTGCATTAGAACCCGCGACCGCTAGCTTCGAAGGCAGGGTCAAAACAACAACAATCAAACAAAGACACTATATTACAAGCTACGTTTTCAAACCTTTTTGCTCGAGAATTAAATAGCAAATTTTCTCTCCTTTTGATCATTAGATACTACACTGGGCATTGAAATTTATTCGTATTCCTAGCAGTGAGCTTGTAAATTTTCAGCTGCAAACATAGAAAGCGTGCAAATAGTGGCGGGTGAAGGCGAAATATATTCATGCCCCGGGCGACAAATCTCGCCACAAATATTCAATTCGTTTGTGCCGGGTATTTTTCACAATTTGTTTGGATCCCGGTCACTATATTTGTTTGGCAATTCGGAGGTTGGCTGGCTTGTTACAGCATTGATGTTAGCAGAAAGGAAAAAAGTTTGTTGATGCTGAAAATAGTGGCGATTTAAAATCAGCGTCCTTTTCGTAGGAAATTGGAATGTATTCTGTGCCTATTGCCTTTTCTTCGTACTGAAGGCCTAAATTCCCTGTCTGTCTTTTGTCTATCCCTTTGACCTTTCTTTATATTTTTCTATATATTCCGAATCCCTGAGGCAAACAGAGGGGTGTTATTATTGGAGGTTATGCGTATGCGGGTTATTAGTAATAAAGATAAAGAGACATTTATTCGCAACAATAAGTACAAAATTATATTTCATTCATACAAAAAGAACAAGACACAGAGAAACTGTTGCGAAACGGTCCCAACTCAGCATTAGCTAGCCGTAAAGCCAGCGCTGATCTTCCGTTGGAACCGCTTGGTGAAGAGACGGAACGTGACACTTAATACAAAACAACGTAAAAAGAAAAACAACGTGGGTTATCATAAAATTTAAACAACTATTTTAACAAAAAATAATAATACTCTTAATATGTAAATGAAAAAATTAAAATAAAAATTACGATTGTCTACGGGCGGTCAAGTCAAAGGTTAATCGTAGTTACGACATAACTAACACCGATTTAAATATAGTCTTAGTAAAGGCTTGTTTAAGTTTTTTAACCCACTTAAAAAAGGAGGTTATCAATTCAACTGTTTTTTTTATTTATGTTATGCGAGTACTCCGTTACTTGTGGATCGATTTTGAAAATTACTTTTTTGTTTTCATCGTTCTAAAGTTTCCAGTAAACAGATAGTTATGACATCGTGTGACTTTGCTGTAACATATTGATTTGTCATTTTGTTGCTGAGTCCCTGTGTTATGGTGATTTTTTTCTTTGGACTAATTATATATTTATTTTAAAATGAGACTTTGGTATAATCTGTTATATCTGGCGCGTCATGCTCGAACATGATTTCAAGTGTTGATTTTGATTCTTAATTACATAGAACCATCCGATATCTCACGCTCATCACACAAATAAATGTGCATACCGGGAATTGAACCCAGGACCGCTAGCTACGTACGCAGAAGCACTAGCAACGAATCCAACGCGTCGTCAATAAGGGGAACAAGTTGATATAATTCATAGTCGACAGTAGAAAGAGCTACATATGTATCATGTAGCGTGTGCCCAGCTGTGGGTTAGCTGTTTATGGCATACCTGAGTCCTCAGCCGCACGACTCTCCTCCTGGAGAAGCCAGGACACCCTCGGCACAGGCAGACCAGCGCGTAGATGCACTTGAACCAGCGCGCCAGCAACTCACCTGCAACAGTACGTTTGAATAATGAAAGGCGTTAAAGTCCTGGAAATAAAAATCCACCCGCGCAGTAGCCACACTACGATCTAAATATCAACAAAATCTCAAACGAAGCTCTAGGCTTAGACTTACTTATATAAAAATGAAAAAAAAGGAAAAAGTTCATTACATAAAAATAAAACTACTAGGTGAAGCAGTGGCTCTGGGGACTGAGCTAGGATGCCCTCAGTTACAGGCTCCAGATGAATACAAAACAAGAGGAAAAAATACAAAAATAAATAGGTCGACAATCAATATTTAACTGATTAAACTTAATGATTACATTATTGTAACTTAGGATCTAAAATAACTTTAACCGTGTTGGGTGCGTGCACGTGAGTTGAAATACATAGAATTTCTCTGAGCTAATCTGCCGACAGACATAGAGAAACTTGAAGGATTCCTAGTTAGACTACAAAACCCAAAAAATTGTTAGATTCTTTAGTTACCCGTTGGTATCTTCGGTATTTCTTCGCCCATCTAGTCTAGGTAGATATCAGAGTAAAATGACTTACCAACATTAGCAAGGTAGAGCAGGAAAAGAGGCATTCCCAACAAAGTATACAGGATCGTGGTTATTTTGCCCCAACTCGTGCGCGGCGATATGTGCCCGTAACCTGTGAAAAGACAAAAGTATTAAAAAGGTTATTCTACCCGAGTATTTCTGACGTTTAGACCAGGGATTGTTAAACCGGTTTTATTCAATACCTGTATTTAAAATTACCCCTGTGGTTGCCGGGTTAGACCCCGTGTGGTTGCCGGGTTAGAATAGTGCCACTCCATGTCTTCCCGTGGATGTCGTAAGAGGCGACAAAGGGAATATATGCTTGTAGTAGGTACTGTTAGGCGATGGGCTTGCAACCTGTCACTAATACACTGGTGAACATCTTAGCCTGATTGTGCAAAATGTGGTTACAGAATTATCAACAAGGTCTTTAGAGTTGTTGGCAATTCTGTGTAGCTCTGCCTACCCCACTCTGGGAATAAAGGCGTGAGTTTATGTATGTATGTATGTATGTATGTATTTAAAATGACAAATTGTTACCGCTAAAAAAGTAATACCTACATTCGAATTAGAGGTATTATTGTCATTCCGCTTTTGTTTTTATCGCTATGTATACAGTATTAAATACCTGTATTCAATACCGCTATTCATTGCACCTGATAAGTAAGATGTCAATTGAACTGTAATAAGTAAATTGTAATTTCAGACTTGTCTAAGGCGTGTCTGAGTTTTTTGTAATAACACCAACAACATTTACAGAAACAAATAAATGAGTAGGTATTGACACTGACAGGTTTACTGGTTATGGTTTTTAGGGGTATTGTATCAAGAAGAGGTATTGTTCTCAATTGGCTAAACCGATAATATACTTGAATACCGGTTTTCATTATACCGCTAATCAGAACTTTAGCGAGATAAATAGCGAAATACAATTATAACCGGTTATACCTCATTTAAAACCGGTAGTCAGAATACCGGTAACGATCCCTGGTCTAGACATATTGAGACTAGGAAAAAAAACCATTTGTTGTACTGTGGTGTATTGTGGAAATTCTGTGGCCACCTTCCAACTGTCTCTGACTCTTAGAGACATATATTGCATCTTCATAGTGCAGTATAAGGATTATACACAGATTTAAGTTACCGTCTTTCCTGTGGACACACCGAAAGTTAACGTTTTTAAGATCTAATTTACGTCACGCTGGCCTAGTTGGTAGTGACCCTGCCTTCGAAGCTCCTGGGTTCAAATCCCGGTAGATATTTTGTGTGATGAGCACGAGTATTTGTTCCAGAGTCTTGGATGTTTTCTATGTATTTAAGTATATATTTCTCTATATAAGTAAGTTTATCGTTGTCTAGTACCCATAGTACAAGCCTAGAGCTTAGTTTGAGAGTAGGTCAATTTGTGTGACACTATCCTGTGATTTATTTATTTTTATTGTATTTTCTGGCTAAGCCCATTCCCGCAAAAACGGCGTCAGGACTGCTTTAGACCTATCATATTAAAACATAACTTATATGCACACAAGCTCTTAACTATTGACCACAGGAGAGACAACTTTTCTTTTTAAGAGAGTGTATGACCCGTAATATTATATACTCGTAGTCCAAATTTCTGCCCACTTAAGAGGAATGTGAAGCAAAAAAATTCCATACCATTTGCGATAACGTTTTTTTCCCCTTAAACATTGTCCGATTTTTACAATTTTGGAATATACCTATAGATATTATGAAAAACTATGTCTGTACGTTTTCCTTTCCACGAAAATGTTAATTGAAATGAAAATAAAATAAAAAAACAAAAGCGGAACCGTACAGACCTAGTTTTCCATAATATCTACAACATATTCAAAAATAGTGGCAATCGGATTAGATTTAGGGGGTGAGAAACGTGATCGCGCGGAACTAATATGATTATTAGTTATTATTTTTAGTTTAATGTTATTAGCCTTACATTTGTATTGATTTTATTTGTTCTAGCTTTAATAATTATTATTTATTACTTTATTAAGTACTTGTAATGTAACTTACTTTTAAGTATACTACTTTATGTTTGAAAAATTACCTTTAGCTGGAGTCTCTTGGCGCTTCATCTCCGCAATGATGGTCTTATCTGAAGCGCTAGTAGATTCACTTCATATCACCGACGTGTAAAAGAGCCCCATGGGGGCCCATTTACTGAATAAACATTTTTATTTGATTTTAATTTGAGCTAAATTTGTATGGATTTTGACAGCTACGCGACTTAGGCATAGCTTCACATTCCTCTTAAATTACAACAGATTTTGAAATTTTTACAGTATTTGTACATATTTTTAGGGTTCCGTAGCCAAATGGCAAAAAACGGAACCCTTATAGATTCGTCATGTCTGTCCGTCTGTCCGTCCGTATGTCACAGCCACTTTATTCCGTAACTATAAGAGCTATACTGTGGAAACTTGGTAAGTAGATGTATTCGGTGAACCGCATTAAGATTTTCATACAAAAATAGAAAAAAAAACAATAAATTTTTGGGGTTCCCCATACTTAGAACTGAAACTCAAAAATTTTTTTTTCATCAAACTCATACGTATCTATGGATAGGTATTCAAAAATGATATTGAGGTTTCTATTATAATTTTTTTCTAAACTGAATAGTTTGCGCGAGAGACGCTTCCAAAGTGGAAAAATGTGTGTCCCCCCCCCCGTAACTTCTAAAATAAGGGAATGATAAATGTAAAAATAATATATGATGTACATTACCATGCAAACTTCCACCGAAAATTGGTTTGAACGAGATCTAGTAAGTAGTTTTTTTTTAATACGTCATAAAAACATTGATCAAAGCTACAACGAACTTTTATATTATGTTACTTGCTGCTACGGAACCCTTCATGGGCGAGTCCGACTCGCACTTGGCCGCTTTTTCTTTTTACGCGAGACGCTCGGTAGCGCTTCACTACGGTGACTCCATGTCTTCCGAGGATGTCGTAAGAGGCGACTAAAGGAATAAGGGCTTGTAGTAAAGCGATGGGCTTGCAACCGGTCACTAAATACACTGGTAAACATCTTATCCTGATTGTGCAAAATGTGGTAACAGGATAACCAACAAGTCCTTTTAGAGTTGTTGGTATTTCTGTAGCTCTAACCCACCCTGGGAATAAAGGCGTGATGTTATCTATATATTTATGTAACATAAGCAATCCAATCCGTCATCAGGTCACGTCAAACCTAATGCTGTTGACTAACTCTTGAACATTTTGGTCGACGATGAAGCGGCGATTCACCCTAGCTTAAAACAGGTTCAGATTGCATGCAGTTGTAAGTTTGCGCGCTGTACAAGAAAGGTAAAATTAACGTTGTTTAGAGCATTCTGTACACGTGCAGCCTATGGAGGCGATATACGCAACGGGCCTATGGAGCCCTCCGTGTCCAGTACAACAACGCGTTCCGGGTGATAGTGGGGCTGCCTCGCTTCTGCAGCGCATCAGGGATGTTCGCAGCTGCCGGGGTCGACTGTTTCCACACCACCATGCGTAAGCGGGCCTCGTCCCTGGTGCGCCGCGTGCGCGCCAGCCCCAATATCATCCTTCTTAAGATTGGCAGTAGGGTAGACTGCCCCTACATACGTCATTGTTGTCAGCTACATGCCCCTAGTAATTAGTGTACTATTATTATTATTATTATTAACAATTACATTTAAAGAACTACTAACATTAATATGAGTTGTAATTTTCTCGAATTAAATGATTTCTATTCTATTCTATTCTACTTGGAAATACAGCCTCAAAAGGCGCATTTTTTTTAAATTACGCGTTATATTAAATATCTGCTTCCTACCTATAGCCGTGATGACGGTGAGTGAGTACAGGAATGCTGAGGAGAAGCTCCACTGCCGCGAAGGTCGGCTGCCGTCCCACCCTCGCCGCACAGCCAGCACCACTTTACCTTGATACTCTTGCATCTTGATACTTATCCTGGAAAAGAACACACGTTAACATTCCTTCCTAAGACCAGGAGGTACAGCTGGTCACCTCAACTTATCGAACTTTGAAGTAGCAGTACTTTTTATCATCGTTTCGCATAACGTATTAAAGTATTATTTGGATGTAGTATATCACTTGCTAAGGTACAGTCGGTCTTATAAATAGCTGCACACATATGTATCTTGTCGCTTTAACCTTTTCAACGCCATTGACGGATATTTCCGTCATGGATGATAGCGCAAAAAAGACCTTAGCATCTATAAGGCAAATTTGACATTCGCTCTGGTTTTGTATTTGACATAGCGTTGAAAACCTTTGATAGATTAGTGCAGCAGTTGAAACATGACGTAAAAGTGACAAAACACTAAGATACAATACAATTCAAAACACTTTATTGTCCACCAAATAAAAACATTACAGAGAAAGCACAATTTAAAAGACCCAGGTAAACAATAGTCGGTGTTATCGCTGATTAGCGATCTCTTCCAGACTACCTTAGAAGGGATGAGGTAAGATAGTGCTATAACAATATTTATGTCTTCCAACGGTGCAACTACGCATCGAAAGACAATATGTAAAGAATTGAATACAATCTTTGCTATAATCGGTCTACACTTAGCTAAAAAAAACATCTAAATATCACGAGAACGCTTTGGCTCGTCAATATAGAATCGTCGATCATGATAGAATCGTCGATCATGATAGAATCGTCAATATATACAACCACTGCTTTGAGGCAGGGTTAGCAAATAAATACCAAAAGATAGGTACGCCGAACACGCCTATTTGAATTCGCTCACGATGATTGAAATACTAATTAACAGATAATTTCGGCTTCACCAAATGCCCTCACTGAATTGAAAGAGGAATATCATGATAGTATGACCCAATTATGATATATTTTCAGCGCATTGCTGTTTAACTATTTTAATTTATATTGTTTTCATATTTGATAAATGTTCACAAATAAAGTAAAGAATTTGGCCGCATATTTAAATATTTGCGGCGGCATATGCCAAACTATTGATTGAATAACAAATTATATTTTCTAGAAAATGTAGTTATTGAAAGCCTAATTAAATCTAGTGTTTGAATTAAACCTTGTGCAGGGTCAGTCCGTATCGCTACCACCATCTTAAACATTAACCTACAAACATAAACCTACCGCCAAGCAGCAGTGTTCACATTGTTGTGTTCCAGTGTGTAGGGATAAGACTACCGGTGATATTACTAGCATAGAGGCATTCTATCTTTGTCCTCAGGGTTGGCAACGCCTGTTTTGAGAATTTAAATGTGTATGGATCTCAGATCCCACGTACCATCAAGCGGCCAAGTGTTCACGTGCCTAATCCTTGCTATAAAAAAATGTAACCATCGAACACCGATCGTAAGATCGTATTACCATATGTGAAAAATTTTAACTAGAAGAACTCGACGTGAAATATTCGAGAATATCAGTTACGTTTTCACTTCATCATGATGAAACAACATAACTGATGCATCAGCGTCCGTCGAACAATTCCAATCGTTTGTTAACTACATTCGTTGAGCGAAATCTCTGATATCTATTATATATCTGATATTATGATAATTACAATCTCGCTCTGGAACTATGCTGTAATTTATAGATTTGTGAAAGGTTTTTTTTTTGTAAGGAGAAGGCACTCAGGCCGCCAGCCCCTATTTCACCATCTTGACAGTGACTGGTGACAATTCTGTTAACACGCTAATACGTCAATTAGTTTCATATAACCTGCGTCATGTACACTAAAATGACAATTGTCACCTGTGTTTTAAGGATGGGGGAAATAGGGGGCTGATGGTGTAGAATCTGAGACACATAGACCTTGAATTCAAGACTATAATCTTAAGACTGCAATCCTAAGACCTCAAATGCGTTGCCGACCCTGAGGACTAAGATGAAATGCCTCTATGCTTGCAATTTGACCGGATGTCTTTTCCCCATCGGAACACATCAATGCGAACACTGTTGCTTGGCGGTAGGTTAATGGATAAGACTGATGGTGGTAGCGATCCGGACGGACCCTGCACAGGGTCCTACCACCACTAAATATGTATATTTATATTGCCTCTGTAGTTTAAACTCTTTTTATTTTTTTTGAGTATTAGAGTCCCGTGTAAGAAAATTAAACAGTAAGAATGGAAAATATAAGTTGCCTCCTAGTTCAAAACTAAGCTCTAGGTCTAGATAACGATATAAATACTTATACAAAAAGAGAAAAAAATACTTAAATACACAGAAACTTCCAGAAACCAATAGGTACATCACACAAATATTTGCCCATACAGAGAATCGAACCCGGGACCGCTGGCCAACACGTCGTAGCCATACGACATTCATCATCATTTCCATCGAATCATCATCTTTTCCTCGAGATTTTTAGGGTTCCGTACTCAAAGGGAAAATACGGGCCTATTACTAAGACTTCACTCGTCTGTATGTGTGTCACCAGGCTGTATATCTCATGAACCGTGATAGCAAGGCAGTTGAAATTATAGCAAATGGTGTATTTCTGTAGCCGCTATAACACAGAACGCCTGGACTGCCCCCTCACCAAATACTGGGTCACGGTGGCAATTGGAGCTACTAAATAGTGCGTTAATTGTCTGTGTGTATTGTAAAGTGTACTAAGTTTACTACTAACAGTTTTAATCTGCCCTTGTTACTAAAATCATATGGATCCTTGTATGGTCTGAATTAAATGTTTTTTTTTTATCTATTTTATAAGAAAAAATACTAAAAACAAAAAATAATAAATTAAATATTTAAGTGCGGCTCCCATACAAGGAACGTGATTTTTTGCAGTTTATAACTCGATATTAATAACGAAAATAGATAGATGCTTGAAATATTCACAGAATATTTAGACGTATATTCACTTTAAAAAAAAGTTTTTAAATACAAAAAAATAAAAAAAATGGAGGCTCCCATACAACTAACGTTATTTTTTTGCCATTTTTGCAAGATTTGGTTACAGACAGATGCCGGGACAAGTGGAACTAAAAAAATGTTAAAAATATTGTCTAATGTTTTCTAGAAAATGGTACGGAACCCTTTTTCCACTTAGCACTTAGCCGGTTTTTATACATATATTCATGAGCGATGTCCACAATATGATTACGATATCAATGCTATTGATGTTTTTATTTATTTCAGCATGAGTTGAAAAAAACACGAAACTAGCTTGGTTACATACCTATGTCTTAAAGTATTGTTGAACACGTTCAACTCAAGCGCATACTGCCAGAGGCACCGCGCTGCGTTATCTCGCTCCAACGTCATGTTGTTGGCTCGCTCCCTCTCGCTCGCGCCCTCTATCGCTTGGAACATGAAGGCACCTGTAACAAACATTTATTTGGTTTATGTATTTGTTTCTACACCACTATTGTATTAAAAAAAGATCGCTAGTGTGACTTACAATATTAGGAAAGATGAAGCTAATTTTTATTTTACCTGACTATCCAAAAAGTAGAGAAGTATGTATATTTCTAAGACATTATCATTATTATCAATGAAACTATACTCAATGAGGTTATTGGCAGATATTCTTAAGGGGTGCGCTTTAATCTTCTTTAACTTGCCAGATAAAACTTCACCTTTAAGATCGACGCACCGCTGTGTTGAGAGAATCACTCCCCTGTGGGCCTAACACGGTGCCACGGGACAAGATTCTGACAAAGGCTCGGAACTTTAATTCGTCTATTCCATATTCCAGCGTATGACAAAAGAAATAAAGTCTTTACAAAAGAATTAAGACAAAAGAGACAGTCATTTTAATAATTTCAAAATATTTGACACTATTTCCCGTTTGACGTCATTCGACACTAGTTCCCGTTGCAGTATGTTAGACCAACAGATAATTATTAGTTAAGGACACAGACTCAGTGTCTACCATCATTCTGTCAGACCAAAACCAGGACAGAAATGTATATAACCTTAAGAGAAACTGTCCAAACTTTATATTTAAGGTCTTCGCATACTATCAGAATCAGAATCAGAATCAGAAAAAGATTTATTGCCACACATAACACATTAGTTGTACAGATTATTATTTAAAATAAGATAAAATATAAAGTATTAACTACAACAAGTCTCATAGATGCTACGGCAAAAGGTTCAGAACTCAGCGTATGCTGTGAGACGGGGTCTACACAGCGCTGTTTTTCAGCCTGCACCTCCCTCTCGATGTGCGAATGCTTAAGCCTTAAGGGTACACTGCATTACATCACGATATTATAATTTATAAAACAAAACATATAACAAAACTTATCACAGAACAGGAACTTTCTACAAGGACAACATTCAGGTATCGTACTTTAAACAGGGGTAATTAATTATATTACATAATAATATCAACTCCACGCCAATGCGGCAGCAACTCAATTCACACTTTCGATGAGTAGTCAACTAGTTGATCCACCCAATGGTCACTAATGGACAACGCGGTGTCATCGAGTGGACAACGCAAATGGGTGCCCGTCACGCGTCAGTCGCAAGCGCATAGTCGCCGCGTGACAAACGTGTCGGAGTTGACCTTATTGTACGACGCGTAGACCACACTGCCCTGCTAACAGAAAAGGCAGTATCTCAAATTCTATGGTCAAAGCAGATGCAATCCTATCTTGTTGGTTATAAGGTTGCATTTGCTACAGGAGTTTTGTCTGAGATACTGCCTTTTGTGTTAGCAGGGCAGCACACGTCGTACACTACGTTCATATTTTTTTTTTAAATTAAACCTATAAAATATGACATAGGGTCTAAATTTCAATATTTGGCATCGAATCGAGTCACCGTTGAGTTGTTATAGCGAATACCTTTATTCGTGTTTTGCTTAGTATTTACTGAATTTATTTTCTTTATACCTTTGAGACCCTTTATAAGGTTCCGTAGGCAAGGAACCCTTTAGTCATTACAATGAGTTACTTTCACGGTCGTTAAATCTGCTCGTTTTAGTACTGAAATAAATTGTTTTTGTACGCCACAACAAATCAGACAAAGTTCAACTAATTTATTATGCCTCAGAAAAACCCTTCAATGTCGTTATTAAAACGATAATTCATGTTTTACGTTGTTTCTTCTGTATCTATTTCGGGGTTTTAAAGTGTTTTAATCCTCTTAAAATCTATTACCTATTTTAGTAACATGTAATTGCAACCTTGTTGTATTTAATTATAAGGTGGGTTCCGTACCTAAAGGGTAAAAACGGGACCCTGTTAAGACTCCACTGTTCGTCCGTCTGTCCTTCTGTCTATCACTAGGCTGTATCTCATGAACCGACATAGCTAGACAGTTGAAATTTTCACAGATGACTGTTGCCGCTATAACAACACATTCTAAAAACTGAATAAAATAAATTTAAGTGGGGCTCCCATACGACAAACATGTTTTTAACCCTCGACGCAAGAAGAGGGGTGTAATAAGTATGATGTGTAAGAATGTGTGTGTGTGTGTGTGTGTGTGTGTGTGTGTGTGTATGTGCGTGTGTGTGTGCCTATGGCACCGTAGCTCTTAAAAGGATGAACCGATTTGAATGCGGTTTTTTTTTATTTGAAAGAAGGTTTTCTAGCGGTGGTTCAAGGACATGATTCATCAAAATCGGTTTAGCCGTTTTGGAGATATTAAACTTTTAGAGGGTAAAAAGCCCCCAAAATAACGGCGACACCTACTTTCAGAGCTGATAACTATTAAACGGCCCAACCCATTCTCATTCAATCTTGCTTAGAAACATCCTGATTAATGTAGCTTTATTTAAAAAAAAAACCTGCATTTAATTCAATTCATCCGTTTGGGATCTACGATGCCCCAAACAGACACTCAGATGGAGGAGTTTAAAAAGCAGTTTTTTTTTATTACAAATTTAAAAACCTCTGACTTTTTTGACTGAAATTTCTGAGTCTTGAGTATTTGTTTCTGAGTCTTGAGTATTTGTTTCTGAGTCGTGAGTGTTTGTTTCTGAGTCTTGGGTATTTGTTTCAGAGTCTTGAGCATTTGTTTCTGAGTCTTAAATATTTGTTTCTGAGTCTTGAGTATTTCTCTAAATAAGTATGTTTATCGTTGCCCAGTAACCATAATACAAAGCTTGCAACTTATTTCGGGAATTAGGTCGATTGTACATATAGTCCTTCAATATTTATTTTATATCAAGTGTTGGCTTAGAGGTTTGAACCCCACAGTCGACTAAAAGATATATATCCACTTTTTCACCTTCTTGAATTGTATTAAGGTCCAAAAATGGATACACCTCTTTGTAGTCGACTGTACTAAAGAATTTTACTTACTTAAGTAGGAGTACATAACCCCATACTGTTACGGTGAAGGGAAACATCGTCAGGAAGTCTGTACATTCGTAAAGCTAAGTGTTTAAGAAGCATACTGCAAAGATATTATTTGCACGAAATTAGATCTTAAGTGCTTCAGAATATAGCTTCTAATTCTAAATACGCAATTAAATTTTTATGATAAGGAGAAGGCACACGAACACTCAGGCCACCTAATGTTAAGTGGAATCTGAGACCCATCGACATTTGAATTCACAAGACTATAATCCTAAGACCTCAAATGCGTTGCCAACCCTGAGGACTAAGATGGAATGCCTCTATGCTAGTAATTTCACCGGTTCTCAACAATGCAAACATTGTTGCTAGGCGGTTGGTTAATGAATAAGATGGTAGTAGCAATCCGGACGGACCCCTCAAAGGGTCCTACCACCACTAAACATATGTACGTACATATGTTCATATTATTTTTAAAAACTTTAGGAAATCACAAAATTAAGTGTTTTAGTATACAAATATAAACTTGCTATTTCATTAATGTTGCGTGAAAGAAAAATCAAGTGTGTATCGATATATCAAGAATGGGTGTAACAAGTGTATTTTGTAAGATGTATGACCACCAATGACTTTGACAGTTAGTTAACCCATCGTAGTACTCTGTCAAAATTATGATAAACTTTACACCGTTAGGAAAAAAAGTCAAGAGAAGTTTATCTACCTAAAACGACAAAGTTTTATCGAGACTCAAGACTTACAACTAAAACAGGAAACCAGCATTTAAGTTCATTAATATTGACATCTTCAAGTTGTTCCATAAATTATATACAATATTTCAACAATATAAAATACTTCAACGCGCAACTAACTCCTAAAAAGCCACTTAATATCGCTAAGCCAACTTTTCACAATGGAACTACCAAATTAATCGATTTTGGACGTTCAAATACTCCATCACTGAACACTGAACAAAACCTTTCACGGAACCATTGAACCGAGAACCTTTTCACTAACTCTAATGACTCAAAACTCTGTTCTTTGTGCTCATAATAACATAACTAAATCATTGAATCATTGCGTCTACATTAGTGTGTGTGAGCGAATACAAACAGATGCTAGAGGGATCGGAGTTTTCGTAGCACAGAACTGAAGAGAGTTTTTTTAATGCTTTATTGTACTAAATTAAAATAATGTACAAAAGGTGGACTTGATGCTGCAAGCAATTTATATAAGTCAACTTCAAGGTGAAACAGAAGTTAGAAAGTAGGTAGGTGCAATAAAATTACCATCTTTCTTTCATCATTCATGATTAAATCTGGCAAAATGTTTCAACTTTGAATTGATTTTATTACTTGTAAATATACTATACATATATTTACATAATTATATACAATTCCTTGGCAAAAGGTGTTGAGCACCCCATGTTTTCCTTTGTAACATATAAAAGTGTTATTTTTTATTTAAAAGACACAAAGACGAAAAATATAAAAAGTGTTTTGAAATGTGCAACTCATTAGTACATAATTACATTTTCAAATAAGCTATTTACGTGTGAAAAGTTAAGTTAAAAAGTCGGGTTTTACAATTAAATTATTTATTGTAGTTTTTCACGGAATTTGCCTCAACGTCCATAAATATGACGAACTTTTCTGAAAGACAACTTTCTATAGTAAAAAATATAAATGCACCTTTTAAAGTTTGACTTTTAGATGTTAAACGCATGGGTGCTCAACAGCTTCGGCCTTGGTTATATAATTACACAGTAGCATAGTATGTCAGTAAGGTTTCGAAGATTCAACAAAAATCATGCAAAAAATGTGTAATGTTTGAAAAATAAAACTATATACTAACTAACAGTCTCAAGGAAATATGACCAAGTTTAATATCCAAAGAACAGGCACATAGGCGTTATGATCATTGAGATGTAGATAGCGTAACACTACTGACTTTATCATATTTATTTCGCCTCGTAGATTTACTGTTTAATTTACTTGTAGGCTTTACCACTACACTCAAAGATTTTCCATTAACTCTACGGTTATTCGTGTTGTGAACTTGAAAGGAAATTAACTGGAGGGTTGGACCGCTGGACTTTGTTTGAATGGTTTAAATCAAGTGTGAAGGGACATAAGTGATAAATCAACTGTTTATTTACACTTTGAGTTAGGAATCAATACCAATATCACTACATAGTATAAAACAAAGTCGCTTTTTCTGTCCCTATATCTCTATGTATGCTAAAATCTTTAAAACTACGCAACTGATTTTGATGCGTTTTTTTTAATAAATAGAGTGATTGAAGAGGAAGGTTTATATGTATAATACTTTAATCCGAAGCGAAGCGAGGGTGGGTCGCTAGTTTAATTATAAATCGCATCCCTTCGTAAGGTCTGGTAATCAGCAAACAGACAGCCTGTCATTAACCTAATTTTTTAAAAGTGCAGCGCCTCTATTCTACTGCGTTATAAAGAATCGCGTTTGAAGTGTTATAGAATCGTTTATGTCACAGTCGTCATTATTTTAAATGACATGAGAGTTATCACAACGTTGACAATACGGAAACACGTCAAATACGATATCGTTATTACCGTGTAGAACCAAGCCCTGGGCCTTTTTTCAACGCTTCAAAACTATATTGCTTTTTACGTAAAAGATAAAATAGTTAATTGTCAAGTAAATAAGTGCTACCGTAATGTTGACAGTACGGAAACGCGTCTAAACCGAAGCAAATCTCAACCCAGTTTCTCTGTAATGTTTCTGTTTTGGTGTACATAATGTTTTGTAATGTATTTTATTGTAATTGAGATATAAAATCGTGTGTTTGTTTGTGAATTTGTGACTGGAACTATAATATTGGACCGATTTATAACATCATTTTATTCATAGAAATCTACAATTAGCCCCGATCTGTTGGCTTATATTGACGGTGCGTTGGCTTCGCTGGTAGTGACCCGGCCTACGAAACTAACGGTCCCGGGTTCAAATCCTGGTTAAGGCAGATATTTGTGTGATGAGCACGAGTTCCTGAGTCTTGAGTATTTTCTATGTATTTAAGTATAATAATTTTCTCTATATAAGCAGTTTATCGATGCCCATTATACAAATCTAGAGCTAAGTTTTGGGCTAGGTGAATTTGTTAGGCACTGTCCCGTGATGTTGATTTATTTATTTATTTATAAAGGTATTTTTGTGGACTTACAGTTTAGACAAAAGCTGGGCGCCACAAGGTACATAGAAAAACAGAAAGAAAGAAAGAAAAACATTTATTCGTGACAAACAAAAAGTAACAAAAAAAATTACATGAAACAAAAGACCTGTGTTGTCACGAAATGGTTCCAACTCAGCGTTATGCTAGCATTCAAACCAGCGCTGATCTTCCGTTGGAACCATACATGAATTGCATTCACAAAATTTACTATTAATAAAACTATGAATGAAGTAAAACCCAATGTTAAATTACAAACTTATCAACAAATTGAACGTCCCGTGGTGAATTTGATTACAGTATTATTATTTTATTCCACAACATGCAATATTGAAATCTTCCGTTTCCTAGAGCTTCGTTAAATTTATAAATCATACATTTAAATATCTCAAATATCTAACTTATTTGCGATAGTGAATTTTTATTTACTAATATTAATTATATCACATACATATCAATTTGTTGGTTTACATTCATCTGGCATAACTTTTTTTGGCATAATCATCACTTGGCATAATCATCATTTGGCATACAGTCTTTTTTTTCAGAAACCGTATACTTTTCAGAATAAATTGTTATAAAATAAACCAAAAAAGTATACGGTTTCTGAAAAAAAAGACTGTATGCCAAATGATGATTATGCCAAGTGATGATTATGCCAAAAAAAGTTATGCCTGATGAATGATGATTATGCCAAGTGATGATTATGCCAAAAAAAGTTATGCCAGATGAAGGGAACCCCAATTTGTTATTTATAATTTATAATATAAAAATATGTATTTATTTATTTTCTTGCACATTACACATTTTTAAAGACGATGTAATACATTACATTATATACGCTATATTTATGTATACACACTTTTCCCTCGTCACGCGTTCGCGTTCAGCTGCGAAGTAGGTGAACACCAGGGTTCAGCTGAAAACCAGCGCTGTGGCTCCGGCTGCAGCACATGCTGAGCCGAGTCCTATTTGACTTCACACTACAGTGCAACATTTTCTAAATTAAATTCTCACTAATCTGATCATGTTTTTTACTATATATGTTTCTTGTATTGCAGTGTGTTTTTTCAAATAAATGTTATGAATTTGAATTTTTGAATTTAAGTGAACCTGTGATATTTTCTATCATATGGGTTATTTATTATGATTATTATAAAAACATTATGATGTGACTTTCTTATTAAAAATCAACGGACACTAAGTAACTATTGAAACCTTTTTCCTTAATACTAATTAAGAAAACCTACTTTAATGAACATTATTTAAACTCTAGGAAAACAGAAATAATAAAACCATATAAAACTAACCGCAAGGAAACAACCGTTTAATACTTTGGTAATTATGGTTAAATCATTAACTTACTTATGTGACATTGTTCAGGGAGTATTAAAACCAACACTGACATATGATAGCAAATCATGGTTGCCATAACCTGCTCTAATTTTCTACCATAGAAACAATGAAAGCAGTATTAATGCTGCTGAGATGTGTGCTCTGAGAAGTATGCGTGGAGTTCGGATGATAGATAGAGTAAGAAATAGCAAGATCCGAGAACGGTGTCGATTGAAAGAAGATGTGGTGACGAAGATTGAAAAGGGTATGCTAAGATGGTTTGGTCATTTAGAAAACATGGATGAAAAAAGAGATACGAAAGAGGTATGGTGAGAGAAAATGAATGGAGATGTCAATAGGGAACGCCCTAGACGCACAAACAGTGATCAGATTTGCGATCTAGGGCCAAATCAAAAGCACCCGAAATCAACGTAGGTTCATGAAGAGGTTCCAGAGCATGCCAAATAAATAGACATACATACACTCAAAATACATAACCCACCTTTTAACGCAGCTGGGCAAAAACAAAACACGAAAAATATCTCAGAACTGAAAACATCAATTTTATAAAACTCAAATATAAACGCAAAGAACAACTTTTTCCCCCAAAATGAAGGCTAATAACTTCTCATAAATCACGTTTGAACAATAAAAGACCTAAAACACTTTAGGAGCCAGCAATCATTCTTTGTATGCTAAATTGAAAGAAGACTCGGCCAGCATTATAAGCATTGTCGGCCCCATTAATTACCCTAAAGTGATAAATTGAGTTTTTCAGCAAGTAAATTATATTTGAGGGAATAACGATCAACATTACTTGTGATAAGTTGGTTGTAAAATGTTTATGTTTTGACGGTAGCTGTTTTAAGAGAAACAGATTTATAATTAAGGAATGAAGTAGCAATTAAACTATATGGAGTAATTGGGTCATACACAAATTTAGGTTACCGTATTTCCTGTGGACACACCGAAAGTTAACGTTTTTAAGGCCTAATTTTCTGGCTAAGCCCATTCCCGCAAAAATGCCGTCAGGACTGCTTTAGACCTATCATATAAAAACATAACTTATATTCACACTATTATTATTTGTTATTGGCACACAAGCTTTTAACTATTGACCACAGGAGAGACAACTTTTGTTTTTAAGAGTGTGTATGACCCAATTATACAATTATATCATTTGGACGCACAGTGTTGTCGGTATTTGTTATATATTTTGATAGACATTTGTGATGATTTTATTTGTGCTAGATGTAAATTATAATTCATGACTATACTTTTAAGTATTATTGTATTCTATTATTGAAAAACACACACTGGTAAACATCTTGGCCTGATTATGCAAAATGTGGTTACAGAATTATTAACAAGTCTTTTTATAGTTGTTGGTATTTTTGTAGCTCTGCCTACCCCACTTTGAGAATGAAGGCGTGATGTTATGTATGTATGTATGATTGACAAAAAATACGGACGTGTAAAAGAGCCCTCATTCTGAATAAATAGTTAGAAATTTAACTGACGGTTGTGAAGTTACCACCTTTTTGGCTTAGGTTATAAAGCAACTTTTTTTTTCAGTTTATCAGTTCAGTTTGACGACACGTTGGCCTAGTTGGGAGTGGACTCTGCCTCCGAAGCCAGCGGTCCCGGGTTCAAATCCCGTTAAGGGCAGATATTTGTGTGATGAGCACGAATATTTGTACCTGAGTCTTGGATGTTTTCCTATGTAGATTGTGACGAAATTTGCCATATAAATGTATGGCAAATGTTCGTCTCAAAACTGACAAAGTTAACGTTTCTTAGTTTCCCTTAACTAAAATGCCCTTACTTCTCGTTAGAAAACATAATTATTGTGTGTTTCTTTAGCTTTTCCTAACAATTAATACTTTTTGAATCTATACCATTAAATTTTGATAACTCTGCGCCCGTATTACTGTCGCCTTTATCGCGATGGATGGAGCATCCTTCACTCTCGCACTGTACTTGTCAGAAAGTGACCGATGTTTTATCCACGTTTCGTCACGCGATAAACACGGTCATAACAAATTAGCCCCTGTTAAGTGGATAAGAGTCACTATACTGTCAACAATATATAACCAAATCGGGCTAAAATCAAGATATAGGCTACAACAAAGTGAAAGTGATTAAGGGCTCGTTCTCTAGAATGTTCCTCAAGTTTGCCGAGGGCGTAGACCCCGTTACAGAGTAATTTACTTTCAAGCACGTTTCACTTTTATCAGAGTTTCCTTTGAAGGATATTTAATGGAACCCATTCAGGTTGTTATTAGATTAATCTATTTAAAATCTTTAATGGACGTCTTACACTAACATATTTGAGTTGAAAGTCATTTTAAATTCTGAAAAGGGGTTCTAATAAATAAAAAACATGCGTATCAAAGCGAGCCTTAAGCGTAAACTATTTTTATTTTTGTTTATTATTTACTGAAAATGTTATGGTGATTAAAATGTGGTTTGTGGAATTATCGACTTGTGGAATTACAAACAAGTCGTTTTAGAGTTATTGGTAATTCTGTAGCTCTGCCTAACCCACTCTGGGAATGAAGGCGTGATGTTATGCATGCATGCACTGAGAATTTAAATAAACAAATGTCTGGTAATGGCTTCAAACCTTAAACGCCACATCGTCTTTTAGTTTTTTTAAGTCTCAGCTAGGGGGTTTAGAAGTGTTTCTCGCGCAAACTATTCAGTTTAGAAAAAATATATTTATGAAACCTCATATCATTTTTAAAGACATATCCATAGATATCCCACACGTATGGGTTTGATGAAAAATAATAATTGAGTTTCAGTTCTAAGTATGGGGAATCCCCAAAATTTATTGTTTTTTTTCCTATTTTTGTGTGAAAATTTTAATCCGGTCCACAGAATACATCTACTTATCAAGTTTCAAAGTCACTGTGACATACGGACGGACAGACATACAGACATAACGAATCCATAAGGGTTCCGTTTTCAGCCATTTGGTTACGGAACCCTAAAAAGTCCCTTCCCTCTGTCTGTCCCTAAGTAAGCATCTTTAAAACTACGCAACCGATTTTGATGCGACTTATTTTCTTAGAGCGATATATGAGGAAGTTTTATATTTATAATGCTTTCTGGTCGCTAATAACTATTGTTAACAAAGAATAGATTAGAAAATTCACAGAAATTATATAATACCATACCATAGTTAGGTTGTCTGGAAGACGTCGCTAATTAGCGATAAAACCGCGTATTAACTCACTTAGTAACATTTTATTTGTATTTTACTTTTCATGCTGTAATTGTATGTGGTGTTCAATAAAGAATATTTGTATTGTATTGTATTG
Organism: Acleris holmiana; assembly: GCA_949316455.1. Lineage (NCBI taxonomy): Eukaryota > Metazoa > Arthropoda > Insecta > Lepidoptera > Tortricidae > Acleris > Acleris holmiana. The sequence goes on along the minus strand of OX438783.1, from coordinate 2,609,744 downwards.
AATACCACACGTTAAAGACATGAGAAGTAAAGCAAAGTTTAAATGCAAATTTGACAAAAATAACTCACCAGCTATTATATAAGCGACCACCAACACTATAACACCAACATTGCTGAAGAGAAACGCCAATATATTCCGCAGGTAGTTCCTTATTCGCGATGCCAGTCTCCTCTTGCGCCTAGGCATTCTTTCATCCTGTGCCAAAGATTAGCACTGACGCCATCTTGAATCCGTCACACATCTGGCATGGCAAAGCCAGTCAGTCTTTGTGGTGCCATTCAGCTTGGCAAATTGAGTCATAGGTCTATGCCAGTCAAGACACTCGTACCTCTATATGGCGTTCAGACTTGGCAAATTGAGTCATAGGTCTATGCCAGTCCAGATACTATCAGACCTCTAAACGACGTTCAGATTTGGTAAATTGAGTCATCGGTCTATGCCAGTCAGATCTCTAAATGGCGTTCAGACCTGGCAAATGGAGGAATTAAGGCAAGTCTATAGTCTAAAGTCAAAAACTGGCTTGGCAAGTCAATTCATAATGTTGCCAAGTTCAGTACGTAGCCAGTTATGGCAAAGTAAGTGCTGTTAAACTTGTCTTTTGATTTGGTAGGTTTTTGCAGACATAACCTACTGTAAAGTGGTATCTTCTTAGCCGGTTCTGAAACAAAACAATATAATTAATTATCCACAATTAGATTTTGTTATGGTTTCTTAAAGTAATGCTATGGTATGGCAATTAAGTATTATCTAATTTTAATGTCTTTTTATCGTGATTTCGTCCTTCATTCATACATAATAATGTCCATCCGTCTGTCCGTCTGTCTATTTTTTACGTCTTCATGGATGAATCGCTGAACCAATTTAAATTTAATTTGTTATGGCAATAGTTGGAGTCCCAGGGAAGGACATAGAGCACTTTTAATCCCGAAATTTGGACGGTTCCTGAGGGAATATTGTTACACGACTTCTATATAGACGGAGCCGCGCGCAAAATCTAGTTTGCTATAAAAAGAAAATTAAAGCAAAGCACAAAAAAAGTTATAAATTGACGTCCGTAGTATGTTATATATTTGATCTCAGCCAATTTTTAACAAATTTTCATGTTTTTTTATTAATTTGAGTAGATTCATTATTTTTTAAATATATTAAACATAATATTCTTGGTTCAATTCAACGCACGCAATTTAATTCATAGAATATAAGCTTCTTGATTCTACTCTATAAGTTCATATTGCCAGCCCTATCCTTGTTAGAGACAGCCAATAAAAATATTTTCACGCGTTTAGGAACCGTTAACAAAACAACTCGAACAACTGGATAGAACCGCATTGAATAAAATAGTGGAAATTTGTGAAGATTGTAAAACTAAAACAAACATGTCGAAACATGTTTTACAGCCAACAATAATGAACAAGACTCTAATATAATAGTCTTGATAGTTGGCGTTAGCAAATTAGACATGTGTTTTTGGGATTTCATAACAATATCTAAGAGACTGGCCCTTGCTGCGAAGGGAACGTCAAACAAACTAGTATAAACAAACAACTGAAAACATAACTCCTATTATGTAAGAAGTCGGGGAAAAGTCTTTTCGCATTTAGTATGTGTAAACTTGTAATAAAATCTCTTTGGCTTGTTTTGATGACATTAAAAGGTTACATTTCAAAAAAAGATCAATTAGTAATGTTGTTTCCCGCTATTTTTCATTTGTTTTTCATTCTATCAACATAAGTGAATCTAATGCAGAAATTCGATACTATTTAAATTGTATTACAAAAAAGAAATAATGCAACGAAAGCCGCAAAAAAAATTTGATGTTTATGGGACCTAATACAGTGTTACTAAGAGTAGCACAAAGATGGTTTAAGCATTTTTAATCTGGGAATTTTGATGTCACAGATGCACCTCGCTCTAGGCGCCCTGTTAAGTTTTCATATCGACAGTGGAAAGGCAAAAACGCTTAAGCGCCATACTTAATGATGGTGATTTAGTTTAATCTCTATATTTAATAGTGGCGCTTAAGCATTTTTACCTTTTCACTATCGATATAAAACACGAAGAAACTTTTTCTCCGACCTAATATGTATGTATGTAAACTCGTTATTACAAACAAAAGATAACAAAGTAAAAAAGCGGCCAAGTGCGAGTCGGACTCGCCCATGAAGGGTTCCGTAGCAGCAAGTAACATAATATAAAAGTTCGTTGTAGCTTTGATCAATGTTTTTATGACGTATTAAAAAAAACTACTTACTAGATCTCGTTCAAACCAATTTTCGGTGGAAGTTTGCATGGTAATGTACATCATACGAGTATATTTTTTTAGTTCTATCATTCTCTTATTTTAGAAGTTACAGGGGGGGGACACACATTTCAACACTTTGGAAGTGTCTCTCGCGCCAACTGTTCAGTTTAGAAAAAAATGATTTTAGTAACCTCAATATCATTTTTAAAGACCTATCCATAGATACCACACACGTATGGGTTTGATGAAAAAAAATTGAGTTTCAGTTCTAAGTATGGGGAACCTCCAAAATTTATGTTTTTTTTCTATTTTTGTGTGAAAATCTTAATGCGGTTCACAGAATACATCTACTTACCAAGTTTCAACAGTGTAGTTCTTATAGTTTCGGAAAAAAGTGACTGTGACATACGGACGGACAGACAGACAGACATGACGAATCTATAAGGGTTCCGTTTTTTGCCATTTGGCTACGGAACCCTAAAAACGAAACAGAAACACAAAAGGTAAGAGCAATCCAAATGCATAAATGAAGAAACTGAGTGTTGTCATATCCACGCACAGCCCGAACCGCTGGGTAGGGATAGTCTCGTGAGACCCAGTGCCATAGGAGGTAGCATCAAAGCAATTTAGTTTAAACTATATTTTAATGAGTATAAAGATCATTTTTATTTGTGTCCAAATTGAAAATGATATTCAAGCGCAAACCTAATTGAACCTTATGTCCTTCCCGGTAGGTTCAAATTCCTAATCTTAAAAAGTAGTTTGTAGTATGGTGGGCTTTACGAGGATATAGATTCCAAATTTGGCACGCAGGTTCCTTATGACGTCTAGAAGTGCAATAAGAAAGGATTTTTGGACTTTTTTCAGGTAGCATAACTTTGGAACGACCTTCCCCTTAAAATCAAGCAAGCTCCAAATAAGTAATCCTTTAAAAAGAAAGTTTGGGATTTTTTTTTCAGGTAGAATTGGCATCATCTTGATATTATGATTGCTTTATCTGTATTGTTTTGTTATCTTTATATGAGCACAAGTATTTTTTCCTGAGTCTTGGGTGTTTTCTATGTATTTCAGTATACAGGGTATTTTTTTTATCAGTGCACAAATTTTAACATAAGATTTTTTATCGTTTATATAATATATTACGACAATAAAACGAGGTAAAAAATTGAGTTGTTGCAAATTATCTCTCTTTTACCTTCTCGTGTGGACACAAAGTCACACTAGAAATTATGACATGGGTTGTCAAGCTGTAGGTATGCGATACACTGTATTGATATTCGAAATTGTAAATATCATTTATTAACTTAACAGCACTCCCCTCTCCTCGCATCCCTGCGTTAGAGGGTCCATGAATATCGTTAAGTTAGTGGAATCATTGAATCGGCAATATCTCATATATTTTTTAAGCTAGAGTAAAAATAACACAACATGGTGTTATTGATTAACTACAGCGAAGCAAATATTAAAATTTGTGCACCTATTAAAAAAATACCCTGTATATATATTATGCATGTATGTTTTAGTGCAATCTATGTTTTTATATTATTATAGCATATTGATACGTAAGTGTATGTGTATAGTGAGACCTTATGTTTCACCGCCAGTACAATCTCTGCTTCTGCTTAGTCTGTCAACTGGTGGAGAGTGCCTTACGGCATTAAGTTCATCTTTAATATATTAAATGTTTTATAATATTTAATGTTTCGACGACACGCTAGCCTAGTTGGGAGTGACCCTGCCTTCGAAGCTAGGGGTCCTGGGTTCAAATCCCGGTAAGGGCAAATATTTGTGTGATGAGCACGAGTATTTGTTCCTGAGTCTTGGATGTTTTCTATGTATTTAAGTATATATTTCTCTATATAAGTAAGTTTATCGTTGTCTAGTACCCATAGCACAAGCCTATTTAGGGCTTAATTTGGGACTAGGTCAATTTGTGTGACATTGTCCCGTGATATTATTATTATTATTATTATTAAATGTGTTCTTTTGTGCATTAAATAACTAAATAAACAGGGGTCCAAAGTTTGTATGAGGAAACAAGACCGCTGGACTAGGAACTCGATATTTGCAGGAAATATTTCTTGAATATCCTAGGTGTGCACTTAGAATGGATTTTTGGAAATTCATCCCTAAAAGCGTTAATAGGGAGACTAGCGGGAAACTAATTCTACGCGTGGGTCTTACACAATTATCTCATCACTTTCATTCTTCGCTTTTGTTTTTATAGGTATATTAATTCTTTATATTTATGTATTATATACATTATTTTTCCGTATGGTTGCCTGGTTAGAATAGTGCCACTCCATGTCTTCCCGTAGATGTCGTAAGAGGCGACTAAGGGAATAAGGGCTTGTAGTACTGTTAGGCGATGGGCTTGCAACCTGTCACTAATACACTGGTAAACATCTTAGCCTGTAAGTGCAAAATGTGGTTACAGAATTATCAACAAGTTTTTTAGAGTTGTTGGTATTTCTGTAGCTCTGCCTACCCCACTCAGGGAATAAAGGCGTGACTTTAAGTGATATATTAGTTTGAGTATTATATGTACGAGTATATGACGTATATATGTATTGTAATATTTACGTATTAGAAATAGATAGGATAATTATGTTAAGTTTCTAGTTTTATCTGTCTTCTTAATCTGTGCACCCACTGAATAATGCAAATTTCTTATTGGTTATTTGGTCGACTGGTAGAGAATGCCATTAGGTATTAGGTCCGCCATTTGTACTTGTTTTTGTGCAATAAAGTTTAAATAAATAAATAAATACACACTTAAAAACAAAAGTCGTCTTTCCTGTGGTCAATAGTTAAAAGCATGTTATGTTTTTATATGATAGGTAGGTAGGTTAAGGGAAGAAAAACGTTATCGCAAATTGTATGGATTTTTTTTGCTTCAGATTCCTCTTAATTTGGACGAGTATACATTACGGGTCACGGCATCACTCTTAAAAACAAAAGTTGTCTGTCTTGTGGTCAATAGTTAAGAGCTTGTGTGCATATAAGTTATGTTTTTATTTGATAGGTCTAAAGCAGTCTTGACGGCGTTTATGCGGGAATGAGCTTAGCCAGAAAATTAGGCCTTAAAAACGTTAACTTCCGGCGTGGCCACAGGAAAGACGATAACCTAAATCTGTGTATGACCCACGTACGAAGAAGCGACCTTTAGTATTTAGATATTTGTTGGTTTGTTTCTTAGTAATTGTGTTCTGGAGAACGGTTCTAAAGATTTTGATGAATATTGCGGAATAGGGGATTTTTGGATCAAGAAATTGAAGTGTCAAGTTGTCAACTTCGGGATAATTCGTTTTTAACCCGAGCGAAGGTTGCTCTCTCAGGTACTGAAAATTAATTGGAGTACCTGACTGTTTTTTCATTTGATTCAATTTGTTTTGTTTACGTAAAATTTTATTATTTAGTAGCTTTAGTATTCATAAACGTATAATAAACCTATTTTAGGTTAAGTATAAATAAATTAAAAATAAATCAATATCACGGTCTATCTCACACAAATCGACCTCGTTCAAAACTAAGCCTTCACGTTCTTCGCTCGGATGCATCACTTTTTAGGGTTCCGTAGTCAAACTAAGAACCCTTATAGTTTCGCCATGTCCGTCCATCCGTCCGCAGCCTAGTTCAAAGACTAGAGATAATAGAAAGCTATAATTTGGCATGAATATGCATATTGGTCACACCAACAAAGTGGTATAATAAAAAGTAAAAAAAAAAAAACTATACGTAAGGTGGGGATGTATTTTTTCCTCGTCTACCTTATGAATAGGTCTTTCAAAAATTAAGGGTTTGTGAGAACAGTTTTTCGATTAAGTAATCAGTTTATGACATATTAAGCTTTAAAGCGTTAATTTTTGTTAGACTTAAGTGCCGCAACAAATATTCAACATGTAATTCAACATTTCTTAAATGAAAGAGCATATAACGAATTTTAAAGGAAAACTATCACGACTAAGTAGACATCATTGGTTCTTGAGATACATGCGATTAAAGTGTTTATAACTACTAAAATCATCTAAGCCGTTACCAATTGACTTTGAATAGAAAATTAATTATAAATTACTTGTTGATTTTTATGTTTGTAGTTCTTAACGGCTTCGGAACCCTACACTGAGCATGGTCCGACATGCTCTTGCTTGGTTTTATTCTTCGGTGGGCGTGACATAAGTGGCCTCTGTACCAATGTACAGCTTAAATGGCGACAAAGAAAAAAGACCATCGCTCATATTTCAGAAAGGGTTAATTTTAGTATACAGCGTGTATATTTTATTTGGGCATATATTTTGTTCAGACGTACTATCATACAAATCATGTGAGATAGATATTTTGTCTAACTTTTATTATTGAAGCGTAGTTTTTATTTTAAGTATGTCTATGGAGTAATGTAACTGAATGAATTTACGAAGTGTGGAGCGTCCATCAGTCGTCAATGTATTGCCGGTATCCAAGGGCAAGGATGACATGTCAAAATTAAGCTATCTCAGGCGGGTGCGCTTCAATCTGTATACAAACTTTTTGCATAATTTCATTTAACTAACTACGAAATGAATAACAAACATCTAAGTTAGTATAAATACAAAATGTATGTTTTGCTGTAGCATAACAGTCACATAATATAATACTCACTAAGCATAATGACCTTTTGTATATCATTCATATGGAATAATGCCATTTGATATACTATACATTAAACATACCTAATTATTAAACAATTTAAAAACATTTGCAATAATGATCAAGTGATATAACTTATTATAAATTATAATATGTTTAAATCAAGGTCATGCAAATCAATCTGCCAAATTAGGTAAATTTTGCTTTTACTTATAGGTTAGGTTAGAGTTGCGTCAAGGCGCGAAGCGCCATAACTAGGCAGAATAGGAGCTCCGCATAGCGGAGCTCCGTCAACTTGTTCGTACGTAGTCTTCTTTTCAAGTTACTATTATACTATTTATTAATTTTTAGTAGGCGTTTATATTCTTTGATTATTATGAGCTTGGTTTTTATTAAAAAAGAACGTTATGAGCATTAAATATTATACAAAGTGACCATTATACTGATTGTATGTTATGCAGATTCATTAGTATGCTACTAAACTATTATTGCTTTTGAAATTATGCAATTCGTTTATATGCATTTTATTATTATACTATTTAATAATTTCTGCAGAACAAAATTATGCAGTTAGTTTTATGCAACATGAAAATTCGCAAATAGTTGTTATGAAAAACATTACACACCCATCTCAGGCGAGTGAACCGAAACGATTAATAAGTAATTTAATTTGACACGGAATAAATTTCTTTATTATCTTTATTTTTTACTTTTATTGCGAACGTTAAAAATAGCGAGCCGTAGTTTGTGACTTGACGTTTACGTAGATGCTTTAATTTAATTGGCGTAATTTATGATACAAAGCTTGCTGAATTAATTAGTGAGAAATAAAAAATACAACAATATTGCTGTTGGGCGGTTTTCAAAAATAGTGTACTCCGTTAAGGACTAAAATGAAGAAACTTTAACTTTTCCATTTCGTTACCAAGATGAGTCGTATATTTAGATACGTTAATTTTCGTGACGAAATGGAAAAGTTAAAGTTTCTTAATTTTTGTCCTTAGCGCTGTACACTTGTTTGAAACTCTTACAAGTTTTCATTTTTTTAACGTTAACTAGTGTATATATTAACCGTTGTTAAAATATATGCCCATGAAATGTACACGCTAATTATTAAATAATATTAATAAATATATTCATTGTTTCAAATTACATAGCTCAGATACAGTTGACGCCCTAGACAATGTGTTAGTTCGCACTGTGTTACAGTCTCCAGTGTCTTCCCAAATAGTAGGTACGATATTATAAAAACATTTAGACTAAGAGCTAAAAATTACAGCCTAAAACATTATTCTGTATATCTAGATTTCTACGTATAAACCCCTCAAATGTTAGCAAACAAGTAACATCGCTAGATTAATTATTCCGATCGGCATACAGCCGTGGCTTCACACTGGCTGTCAGCTGCGACAGCTTAGAGACAAATCGACGCCTCTATTTATACGCAGGTGCTGCGCAAGCGGCGATCAACACCCCTGATCCCCATAGATCCGTCACTCAAAATTACATATTAATTTTACGATAAAATCAAATGTAACTCTTTAATATTATGGACGAATAGCGAGGTGTTTTTAAATACTCGCGGTGTCTCAGGGCTGAAATCCTACACGGTAAAACCTTATTGCTCTGACGTGTTTCCGCATTATCAACGTTTGATAGCTCTTATTTAGTTGACAGTAATGACGGTCGAGTTAGAGACAACACGGTAACACGTCAAAGGCAATTTGGTTTTACCAAGGTGAATTAAAGCCCAGACCTGTCGCGACAGCTTGGAGACAAATCGACGCCTCTATTTATACGCAGGTGCTGCGCACGCGGCGATCAACACCACCCATAGATCCGTCTAGTGGCCTTCTTTACCTTTTATCTACTGATAAACAACAACCAACTCACCAGCGCCACCAGTGTCAGACAGCGCAACTAAACAGTGCGCTACACCGCGCTAACGAAGTTTCTCGAGTCAGTTGACGTATATACACCTTCCAACGTCATCCAAATGGACTTATGATAGGCATATCACCCGCCTAGAGAGAGCTCTCTATTGTCCTCTCTTCCTAGACTAGCTTTCCTAAAAAAACGACGTCCAAATCAATTCATCCCTCGGAGCATCTCTTATATTTTGACGGGGTAAAAAAAATTGTAATCAAATTCCTTCACCCTTAATTTGGTCGTGCTAAAATTACAACTGCAATTTAAATGAAAATATAACACATTCGACCTACTTAATTTTGTTTGGGCGAATGCTACGAAGAATCTATGTTTATTTAGTCTAGACTTTTGATCTAAACATTATTGGTCTTTTGCACCACTTGTAATATTTGTTGATGTATTAATAGTTAAACTGTTTAATATAACGGCAGTCCCTAATTGTAAGTGGCCCAACTGATTTTCATAAATTCTAACTGAGAATCACCCAGTTTTTTATTATAAGGCGAAGGCACACGAGCACTCAGGCCACCTGATGGTAAGTGGAATCTGAGACCCATAGACATTTGAATTCTCAAGACTATAATCTTCAGACTGCAATCCTAAGATCTCAAATGTGCTGCCAACCCTGAGGACTAAAGATGGATAGTCTCTATGCTCATTTCACCAGTTGTCTTATCCCCACACCAGAAAAAGGTGGTGGAGAGAGTCCTACCACAACTAGAATAAAAGCACTCAATTCAGTTCAACCGTTTCGAAGTTACAATTCCAAGGACGGATACATAAAATACACACGATCAACTAATAACACCCCTCTTTTTAATCGGGGGTTAAAAAACGCGTTGAATGGTTAAAATAGTCGTATTATTATTCCCTTTTTTAGGGTTCCGTAGTCCAACTAGGAACCCTTATAGTTGCACCATGTCCGTCCGTTCGCAGCCTAGCTCAGAGACTCTTAGTACTAGAAAGCTGTAATTTGGCATGAATATACATAATTAGTCATGCCAACAAAGTGGTAAAATAAAATCTTGAAATAGATTTTCGTTTAGTGTATCTCCCCTACACGTAACGTAATGATTTTTTTTTCTCGTCTACCCTATGGGGTATCGTTGCATAGGTCTTTCAAAAATATTACGGGTTTGTCGAGAGGAATTTTCGATTAAGGGATCTGTTAATGAAATATTAAGGTTTCAAACGCAATTTTTTTTAGAGTCAAATTTCGCCACACAAAACTACGCAGCCAAAACTACAAATACTAAAAATCTGAAAACTTAAATTTAAGCACATATAACGAATTTATAAGAAGAACTATCAAGACTAAGTAAACATCATTGGTTCAGGCGATTACAGTGTTTATACCTACTACTAAAATCATTAGTTGTTATTTGTTGATTTTTATGTTTGAAGTAGGTACTTAACGGCTTCGGCATCCTACACTGAGCATGGTCCGACATACTCTTGCTCGGTTTTTTTATTTAGAATCTATTTATTTTTGATTTAGCTTGTGTGTGTGGTTGCCGGGTTAGAATAGTGGCACTCCATGTCTTCCCGTGAATGTCATAAGAGGCGGCTTAGGGAATAAGGAAAACCTGTCACTAATACACTGGTAAACATCTCAGCCTACTTGTGCAAAATGTGGTTACAGAATTATCAACAAGTCTTTTTAGAGTTGCTGGTATTTCTGTAGCTCTGCCTACCCCACTCTGGGAATGAAGGCGTGATGTTGTGTATATATGTATGATTTAGAAGCTATAATTGTTTGCCGTTATGGTCTCCTTAGTCATATATCCTACAAACTGGGAACCATAATGAAAATAGAGCAAATTATTACAACTTCCACATCTATTTTTCATTTAATCTAAAGAAAAAGTTAAAACGAGAATAACAAATGAAGTGCGTACGGCTTAGCAGCTCTGCTCTTTTACGTCAAAAAGGCGTATCAACAATTTGCTGGTAAAAATATTTTTTTCTTTTTATGTTTATGAATAAAGTTGCATATGCAATGAAAGTTTTGTAGGAGATATGTAATTTTGTATAAAATGGTACAAGTCACGTCAAGTGATCATTTATCTGTATTGGTTCTTCGTAGGAATTTCAGAGAACTGAAACACGTGAAAGGACTTTTAATAATACTAAATTTGAATAATGTCACATTGGTACAGTCAAAGGCATTAATCACTATGGGACTGTTTCACAATCTCCAGATTGTCGCGATCGTAAGTTACAAAATGTATCCTAGCGTGAGTAATTATTATAAATAAAACGAATGGTAAAGTTTGTAAGTTTATAATCATTTTTTTTTGTGATGTATCTGCATAATTACGTTTACAAGATGTTAAAAAAAATAGACTGAAGAGAGAGAAGTCTTTAGAATTCAAACATCTATGGGTCTCAGATTCCACTTTCCATCAGGTAGTCTGAGTGCTCCTGCGCCTTGTTTTTGCCAAAATTCGTGTTTTTTTGTTATAGTAAAATATAATTCCATAATCAAACCTAACCTAAACTAATTTGGTGATCATTTACTATTTTTGGGTCTCGAAGATAATTTAGGTGCTTATAAATAAATCACAGGACAATCTCACACAAATTGACCTAGTCCCAAACTAAGCTTTAGGCTTGTACTATGAGTACTAGACAACGATAAACTTACTTATGTAGAGAAATACATACTTAAATACATAGAAAACATCCAAGACTCAAGAACAAATACTCGTGCTCATCACATATATTTGCCTATTATTACATTTGTTGCCTTTTTTTACAGATTATATGTTTTTATCGTAGACAGTATCAAAACATGCCGGCGGCTTTTAAAAGCTTGCTGTTTATTCATTTACTTTCATAAATGGCTAGTCCATTTGCATACATACATACATAAGATCACGTCTCGTTCCCAGAGTGGGTTACGCAGAGCTACAGAAATACCATCAACTCTCAAAACATACTTATATATAATTCTGTAACCACATTTTGCACAAACAAGCCAAGAAGTTTTGACAGTGTACTGACAGGTTGCAAGCCCATCGCCTAAAAGTACTACAAACCCTTATTCCCTTAGTCGCCTCTTACGACATCCACGGGAAGACAGGGAGTGACACTATTCTAACTCGGCAACCATAGCTATTACAGTGTTTTACAATGATTATATTTCCTGTCTATTGTTAGTGTTGTCAGTAAGTCAACAATATCACTATGATATCACAAAGACGTACATCGTATATTCATACATCGCATAAATGTTACTCCGCACAAATGAAGTGTGGCACAATCATACATCGCATAACCGTACTTCGCACAAATGTTACTCCGCACAAATGAAGTGTGGCACAATCGTACATCGCATAACCGTACTTCGCACAAATGTTACTCCGCACAAATGAAGTGTGGCACAATCGTACATCGCATAACCGTACTTCGCACAAATGTTACTCCGCACAAATGAAGTGTGGCACAATCGTACATCGCATAACCGTACTTCGCACAAATGTTACTCCGCACAAATGAAATGTGGCACAATCGTACATCGCATAAGCGTACTTCGCACAAATGTTACTCCGCACAAATGAAGTGTGACACAATCATACATCGCATAACCGTACTTCGCACAAATGATACTACTCCGCACCAAATGAAGTGTCGCACAATCGTAAATCGTATAATCAAACTTCGCAAAAATGATACTCCGCAAAAACGAACTGTCACACAATCGTACATCGCATAACCGTACTTTGCACAAATGATACTCCGCACAAACGTTTGTCGCACTCTAGTAATAATCCCTATGGAAACTGGATGGGCTAATAGAATACAGGCTCTGAATTAAAAATCTCTATAACTTTTCCAACACGACAGTAAAAACCGTCAAATTCGTTTTGCGTTAGTAACAAAACGTTTGTCGTCAAGCTTCTTTTCAAAAACTATGTTAATATTAAGAGAATTGTGAAGCGATGCCTAAATCGCGTAGCTGTCAAAAATAATCCATACGAATTTAGCTCCGCGCGATAACGTTTCTCAACCCCTAAATATAATCCGATTTCCACGGTTTTTTTAATATGTTGTAGATATTACGGAAAATTAGATCTGTACGTTTCAATTTCAGTAAAAAAAAATCGGAAAGTAAAATGTACAGACATGGTTTTTCATAATATCTTTCTCGTATGCAAAAATCGTGAAAATTGGACAACGTTTAAGGGGAGAAAAACGTTATCGCATTTTGTATGGATTTTTTTTGCTTCACAGTCTTCTTGAGACGCGACTCAATAAACAAACTGAAACGTTCGTTAGTTGCTCTAAATATCTCGTAATAGATTAGCCGGGGGATATCGCTGTCAATGGTGAATATTTATTTTCTCCGTCGCATTAATCAGTTTTATAAATATCTTCATCTGATCAACTAAAGTATGTATACTCCGTCAGGTTCACACTAACCATATTGGCCTATATTGTCTGCCACAATTGTTTATAGTCATAATAAATAATATATAAACAATAAAATACATACGTATAACCTCCACCTTTTTTTTAAGTCGGTTAAAAATACAGGAAATTGACACACAATTTCACCTAGTCCCAAACTAAGCTCTAGACTTGTACTATGTGTACTAGACAACGATAAACTTACTTACTTATTCTTATATAGATACAGTAATATATACTTAGAAAACGTCCAAGACTCAGGAACAAATACTCGTGCTCATCACACAAATATCTGCCCTTACCGGGATTTGAACCCAGGACCTCTAGCTTCGAAGGCAGTGTCACTACCAACTAGGCTAGCGTGTCGTCACAATAACGATACAAAGTTATAACAAAATATTTTTCGAAGGATGTTTTAAATTTAAATAAAGTTTTTAATAATATTTAGCGTGAAACATATTTAAATTGAATTTATTATCTGAACTAAAATGCAAAATGCAAATGTTTGTGCAAAATGTGGTTACAGAATTATCAACAAGTTTTACAGAGTTGTTGGTATTTCTGTAGCTCTGCCTACCCCACTCTGGGAATGAAGGCGTGATGTTGTGTATGTATGTACTATGCATAATTTTAATTTCGTTGACTATCGATATAAATTTATGTCAACAATGACATTATGACCAATAATGTTATGGAAAACAACGGCCTCCCTAACCTGCAATTATCAAGCCGAGCTTGACTTTTCAGATGTTAACTACATCTTATCCTTTCTAGGAATAAAACAGGCAGTGAAATGAAACATTCCGTCTTAGTCCTCAGGGGCAACCCGGGCAACGCATTTACAGTCTTGGGATCGCTGTCTTAAGATTGTAGTCATGAGAAAAAAAAAATGCCTTTTCTTTGCCATATATTATTCGTCCTGAATATTAATACTACCGATTGGTATAATAAAATAAAGAGTGTTTATTTTTTTAAATTTTAGTTGGTTCGAGTCCCGGGCGAAGCAAACGAGTTTAAAAAAATCTTTTAATGCAGATTTGTTTCTTTTCAAAAATAAAGGAGTTTTCCACCAGGGCCTGAGTTTAATTTCCACACTGTATATTCCTAAAATAACTTCAGTTTTTATTATATAAAAGGTATTAATGTTATCTAATGGTTGTTAGGGTTCCGTAGCCAAATCCCGTACTTAGAACTGAAACTCGAATTTTTTTTTTCATCAAACCCATACTTGTGGTGTCTATGGATATTGAGGTTACTAACATCATTTTTTTCTAAACTGAACAGTTTGCACGAGAGACACTTCCAAAATGTTGAAATGTGTGCCCCCCCCCCTGTAACTTCTAAAATAAGAGAATGATAGAACTAAAAAAAATATATGATGTACATTACCATGCAAACTTCCACCGAAAATTGGTTTGAACGAGATCTAGTAAGTAGTTTTTTTTTAATACGTCATAAAAACATTGATCAAAGCTACAACGAACTTTTATATTATGTTACTTGCTGCTACGGAACCCTTCATGGGCGAGTTCAACTCGCACTTGGCCGCTTTTTATTTCCTAATATTTCTTAAAGTTTGGACACGTTGACGTTTTTGATCTAATAACTATTGGCGTTGTCGTGCTCTTGTATGAAGACCGCGAAGCGAAAAAGAAGAAGAAGAAGAAGAAAAACTGCTAAAAACGCTCTCAGATTAGGTAAAGCGAGGACCTTCGTAAGGAGACTGGCAAAACCTGGATAAGAATGGCCTGAGTTTCATGCGTTTCTTCTCCGCAATGGTGATCTTGTCCGAAGCGCTAGTGGATTCACTTCATATTAACCGATGTGTAGAGCCTTCAAGTGGTTTACTGAATAAATATTTTTAATCCCGGTAAGGGCAGATATTTGTGTGATGAGCACGAGTATTTGTTCCTGAGTCTTGGATGTTTTCTATGTATTTAAGTATATATTTCTCTATATAAGTAAGTTTATCGTTGTCTAGTACCCATAGTACAAGCCTAGAGCTTAGTTTGGGACTAGGTCAATTTGTGTGACATTGTCCTGTGATTATTTATTTATTTATTTATTTAATGCTGAAAACTGCAGATCATGCTCGGTGTCCAGCAGTATACTAAATAGTAAATAGATGATTATGATGGCTTTTGTATAAAACCTAAATGTCTTTGGAAATACCAATAAAACTAGTTAAAAATAGACCATCAAGGGACGGAAATACGGTTTTCTGAATGACCATTACGTTTTTTAGCACTTGCAATGGAAACATTGGGACCAAGTTTGTTAAAGAGGTGTCGGAAAGACTTATTTTGGCGGCGGGCGATCCTAGAGCGGCCTCGTCCTTTGCGCAGCGGCTCAGTCTAGCTGTGCAAAGGGAGAACGCGGCCAGCATTTTAGGCCATACCACAAGCGGCTGAACTGCAAGGGTTATTTTATTTATAGGTAGTATTTTAAGACGTTTTATATTTATTGAAAAGAAGTTTAAAAATAAGTAGTTCTGTTTTTTAATCCTTCATACTTATTATTTGCACTTAGATGCTGTAAGTGTCACTGAATGAATTCTCTTTTTCTTCATTTTGAAAACAAATATAAAATCATTGTACTGTCTATGTTATATATTTGTCACCATAAATAATAGGATGCATAGACAAAGAAAAACATACAAGGTAGACGATAGTGTCAATGTAAAAACTAAATTTTTCAATATGGTGATAAAAAAATATCGTAATCAAACTGTAGCTAATTCAAGTCTGAGCACGAGTTCAAGCCCGTGCAGTTGGTGGCTACCCTATTAACTCAATCAGAGCCAAATACCTCAATAAGTAGCCCATTTAATATAGAAATCATTAAGTCTAGTTCTAAACGTATAATGATGAAAATAATTGGAAGCTGTGTCGACATAAAGATGTATTTTGGTTCAATTAGTCTTGTTTGAAGAACATGATATTAATGATCTCGCTAACTTTATTCCAGAACATATTTCAAGTAATATAGGCCAAATGTATCAACATTGAACTCCTAATGGGTTTTTTTTTGATCTAATTTTATCAAAAAGACGTTTGCCAATGTGCTATCATTAATATTTATGTATCTAGATTGGTACATAAATATTAATGAATTGTATTAAGGTATGTCTTAGTTTACCTTTAGAACTAAATGGGTTACTAATGAATTAATGAATAACGATATTAGGGCAATTTAACATGTCACAATGTACTAGCGTTTCCCAAAAAGTGGCAACTGTTGATAAAAGCGTGGCAAAGTTAGACTAAAGCAAAAGGGGAAGACATGTTGTCGGCGTACAAAACACTAAAATAATGCGTGACGCGACACCTACATTCGGAAACACCACACACACAGGTGTAAAATAATGGCATATACATGCACTAACGAATAGAGTTAAATTTATGGTTAACATTGTTGCGTAAGTGGGACAGCTATATATCTCGCAATAACGACATGAAAGATGACAGGACGCGTATATGCAATCGTGTTACTCGCGTAAACTTTATATTGCGCTGTCTCGCTCAAACACGTGTTATTCAATCGGTAGCGGCCGGACAACTGACTTAGATTAGGCGCTCAGCACCTATATTGAGGCGTTCAAGCCCGCGCGCCTGGTCACATATCTTCCTCTTTTTGTTTTCGTCTAAGTTGGCAAAAAAAAATCATTAATAAATTAGAGTTAAAGAGTTCCAACTCCTGCACACCTTAGCTGTGGACTGTCACTTGAATAACATAAACTCACAGATACGGTCCGTCCGTTAGGGCCAAAGCTATGAAGTCAGATGGGTAGTTCAAACAAAGACTTCAAAAATCAGAATCAGAATCAGAATAATCTTTATTCAAGTAGGTTTACAAATAATAAACTCTTTTGAAACGCCATAGTAGCGACTTAGCCTAAATTGACTGCAGGTTGAAATCGCGACCGATCAGAGAAGAACCTGTAAGAAACTCTGTCGGATGTCTTTTTTTTTTCGACGTTCGCAACCTTTTGTCATAAGGACTAAACATTTTATTACAAGCAATTCAGTCCCAAGCATTGTTATCATTAATATAGTCTTTAATACTATAATATGCTTTAGAAATTAGTTTACGCTTAACGTAACTCTTAAATTTATTTACTGATAGTTCAGTAACATTACTTGGGAGCTTATTATAGAACCTAATACAATTACCCATAAAAAAGTTTTTTATTTTATGGAGCCGCGTGAAGGGCACTGCGAGCCTATGTTTATTTCTGGTATTAACATTATGTATATCTCAGTTCTTTGTAAATTTAGCGATGTCAGGAACATAGCACCCTTTTTTGGGTCAAAAGTCAAATCCGTTGTCCCCTTAGTAAATACCATAGTTATGCAAATCAATGAATAAGAATCCTATGAATTCTTTCCCTGATGTGGATGTACATAATTTATAGTTCTTTATGTATTTATTTATAATTATCTATTTATTTATGTAAGTCATTATCATGTATTGATCTATATTTTAGTTTGGTAAGCGTATATTTATTACTATATTATCTTTTATAACAAACATAGTTTCTTGTTATTGTTCGCGACTAGTTTGCGCCACCTACTGTGTAAAATGTTTTAATTTGTCACCTTATCCCACCACCACCTGTTGTTTACCTGTCTTTTTTAAATTGTGTTATTTCTCTGTAATGTGTTTTTAGTGTACAATTGAGTGTTTTGTATTGTATTGTAATGAATCTAAGCGCACGTTCGTGTCGAGTTAGGCTAGTAGAGCTTTTCCCTTCAGAGAACAACTCTAGGGATATTTATCCAACTTTCACTTGTTTCATCGACATTCTGCAGATCGCAACAGAAAGTGGGCAGAGCCATTCAGAGCGTTCTGTAAGTGCTTTGTAGTTGGTAGGGTTATCAAAGAGATGAAGGTTTAAAAAATAAATATTCCATTTGAAGATTAGTTCCTGATTCGCCGGATTCTTGTTTCGTCGGATTTTTTTGTTTAAGGTAAGCTATAGAAATATCGCGGCTTTACCTATCCAATAAATAACAAGTAAACATTTCGGTACATTAATAAAAATATTTATTTGTCCTTAATTTAGTACCGTGACAGATAAATAATGTTTAAACACCATAACTAACTACTTCCTGACCATAGTCAATGACTACATCTAAGAAAGAATAATGTTTAAATTGTTTTGTAGTGAGTGAATATTATTATAATATGGATAGTACTATACGTAAAATCGTAATTTCTTTTAAAATATAAATCGAACCCATTTCTAAGAATGTAATTTAAGTTATATCCGATAGTGGCAACAAAATGGTATTCATACATACATAACGTCATGCCTTTATTCCCAGAGTGGGGTAGGCAGAGTAACAGAATACCAACAACTCTAAACTTGTTGATAATTCTGTAACCACATTTTGCATAGTCAAGCTGAGATGTTTACCAGTGTATTAGTGACAGGTTGCAAGCGCTTCGCCTAACAGTACTACAAGCCCTTATTCCCTTAGTCGCCTCTTACGACATCCACGGGAAGACATGGAGTGGCACTATTCTAACCCGGCAACCACACGGTAATTTATACTACAATAATAAATATAACTACATATTTTCTTTACTAAAGTGATTTTATTGTATATTAATATTTCCGACGAAACAAGAATCCGACGAAACAAGAATCCGGCGAAACAAAAATCCGACGAAACAAGAATCCGGCGAATCAGGAATCCGACGAATCAGGAACTAATCCATCTGCAGAATACCTTTCGCTTTATCAGAACCGAAATAAACAAGAAAAGATAATTAGTTTCGGTAAAACAATACAAGCTTATCTTACCATTATCTGTCAGTTACGTCTTGTAACGATACCGACCCCACAGCAGTCAAGAGTGAGTCGCATAACATAAATAAATATATAAATAAATAAATATCTACTTATAAAATAATTGGCCAGCGTGATCATCTAGTTATATAAAGGTAGGACCCCAAGTTAAACCCGTGTGTAACCAGTTCGTTTAAGGAATACTCGAGGTGTGTTGGAAAGGTTTAGGAAACATTAACTTTAATTTACTAATTCAAAGGCTTCTACTGTATATTACCTACCTAATTTTATATATTCCATTATAATCTAATACCTAACTTTACTTAGATAATATTTGATTCAACAATTCATCTTACAATCTTTCTTAGTACCCTACCGTGTGAGTCCAACCATAATAAACCATGCCCTATGTTCGACCTAAGATAAACATATTAATGTGTCAGCAAAGTTACTAACTTAACCCATCTAATTAATTTATTCAAGTTTGAATAGGAAATGTTGTTCGAATGTCCTAGTATTATAATAAATCTTTCACATACAGTAAAGCTCAATTTTGTATGAACTTCCTACAGTTTAATAATCTTAATAACTATAGTCCTAAGCTTTAAATTCAATTAATCTTTCATAATTTCGTATCCGAAGTGAGATAGATTGTGAAACTGCTAGTTCTTTTAATGTAGATGTAAGTTTTCTTGATTAATGGAACAGAAGGAGATAACTAATTCCCTATGGGTCCCTTTTGTAAATAAATACAAAGAGAAGGGCAGGCCCCTCCTAGCCATTACACTTAGGCATCATCCGCCTGCCCCTGTGCGGCTCGACAACCTGACGGGGCACCGCTCCACCCAAAGCAAGAGTTGCTGTCCCACTTACAAGGTTAGTAGTGTCTGTGTAGGTTAGTCAGGTCTCCCCAAGAGAGATCCTACCCCAAGGGCCGCGTTGAACTGAACCGGGATGGTGATATAATGTCGCTACTATTAAATCTAGTGAGTCTCCCCTAAAGCCATCTAAATTCGAGAGCATAATCAAAGGACCTAGTTTTTGCTGGTACATAATGGATGCCACCTCAGCCTCGTTTCCACAGCTTTGAAGTAAGGGCCTCATCTCCACAGCCTATACTTGGGAGGGCGCCTCCAAAAGAATCCAGGTCCACTAGGCAAAGATTCCTACCTGATCTAGCGCCCTTTAGAAGAGACTTTTGTAATACCCACGTTCACCAAGAGACAACCTAGCCCAATACGGATCAACTATGAATTGTCGACCCTGCAAGCAGCAGCCGCCCATTCCATAGCCAAGAGCCGATAAATTGCCGCTAAATTATCACCCGTGTAACGGGCGAATCATTTGTCCAATTCTTATATTACATTACATTAGTTTGTAATTGACAACCAAATGTTGACTAAAATGATAATTGAACAATAACTCGATATCAAACTATGCGACTTATTAACACTGCATTCACGGCATTCTTCAATTTATACCACCAGCCCGGAGTCATTTAAAGGTAAAACTCGAAATTTTGTTTCATTGAATTCGTGACAACCAATTAAGTATTGTAAATATTTCCAATGACTCAATATTTCGATATAACAAATCCAAAAACGTAAGAATTTCTTTATCTATGGTTTTAATCTATAAATACCATAGTTCGGACTTTAACGTTATAAACAAAAATAAAAACTTCCAACTGAAATGTTAACCTGTAATAATATGATTGAACTTCACTCACTATCTCACTTGGACTCAAATTATATAATCATTCTGATACCAAATTTCATTCTCTCCTTGCTACCTTAGCAATGGATCGAATCCAAATATACTGTAACATATTCCCTATAAACCGTTTTTATGAAATAATAATTGTTATAACTTCCATTTACACATACCAACTTTTACAGACAGACGAACGAACAAAAATCACATGGCTCTTTGCCTAAGATTAACAGGAACTGGCTTAGTAAAACTAAACTTGTTCATAAAGTCGGCGTATCATAATCCATAAAACCCCTTTTATAAAATAATAATTTGTTTATAACTCCCGTTTACATATACCAACGTTTACAGACAGACGAACGAACAAAAATCACATGGCTCTTTGTTTAAAATAAACTGAAACAAGCTTAGTCAAACTAAGCTTGATCATAATGTCGGAATTACGCCAGCTGCAAATCTAGTATACACGATTTAATCGTAGCTCCAAGACCGCATGTACAACTTCATCATCCTACTACTTATTATTATATATATATTTTAGCCAATCCATTGACATAACTATCGTTAAGCAGTAGTAATTAAAGCATTCATCAACATCTGTCGTACTTATTAAGTTATATCATAAATTAACCATGATTCCTAAATCATAATTATCGATATTGGGACTGCCAACAAATATGAACGAACTACCTCTCATTCTCTCTAAAGTCTAAATGCCTCCTTTCAAAATTTCATATAAGTATATTTTATCGATTCGTGTCTTATCTACCTATAGTGTAACGGGAGCAATATTTAAGGTGTTGGTTCCCTCCAAATTGTATCCAACATACTACATACATATTGATCATGAATTATTTATATAATTCCTGACACATTTTTCACAAGGCGATTTAACTAGTATTGGTTTCATATAAAACCTCCAAATTCTGAACGGTACGACAAACAAACATACATACGCGATTTCATACGACTGAGTAATAACTCCAGAGTTCCCTTCTACATACTCGTACATATAATTCTACATACTGATACATACATGCCTAATTCTAGCCTGTCTATCGATTTTTACTTCACGAACCATGCGATTTATTTTAACGTACGACATTCACGGTTTCCTAAAGCCGGATTCACAACGACTTTAGTCAGCGATTACGTTCGCTTCGTAATTGCATCCTAGGTATTCACACAATTTATTTCCTAATTCCTTCCAAACTCTACAAGTAGTTATTACATCACATAAAACCAAGCCTCGAACCTGATTCATAATTAATCCCTTGGATTGTAAGCTATTAAGAGATATAAATTTAATCTCAATATCACTATTCAAATTCTGAACTCAGTATCATTATTTCCTGTAGTTACTTATAAATATAAACATGATTTAACCTCAAAATCTTTGATAACGATCCGAACCGATTTAAAGTAAACTTCATAATTACTATTCTATAAAACCTAAATTAGGTATAACAAACTTATCATAATTTTCATTTACTTAATCTTACATACAAAATCATCATAATCATAGATAAATATCCAACATCCAACATTCGCAGCCTCCTAAAGTTGGATTCACAATGAATATTTGCCAACGATAATGTAAATTCTAAAATCGCAACTATAAAATCTAGCCTCGCTAACCTTATCCTAAATTCGAACTCAAAGCTTTATTTCTTTAATTATTAGACCTACTAAATTCTTATAATTATAATATAAACATTAATCTTTGGTCTAGATTTGAACTGACTCAAATGTATTTCTCTAAATATCTTTACGCAAGAGATGCAAAATTAATCGTATCCAATACTCTAAGTCTTTGGTCAAGTATCGAACTGACATTATGTATAGTTCCCTAAACTTCTGAACGTATGCAGTGCCAAATAACTAAATAACTATATAATTTATTCCTACTTATATAAATTGGCTAAAAGCCTAGTCCTTAAACCTGTACATTACAATAGTCTGTGAAGGTACAATAGACGCGCCACAGAATAAGTTCTTGTACTTAATCTGTGAGACGCGCAACTAATCACAGACTACTAAGGGATTCTATGATCAAATAAAGCACTAGTCTATTTTGGGTTTTTTGTTTAGACTTCTCGTAAACTATTGAACAAATAGTTTTTTATTGAAATTTCGGTAATTATCCTTCTATTTACTTCCTACCTGCTTATCTTCGATCAAGTTATTACTACCTAAATCTATTCTAATTTTAGATCTCGGGAAATAAAGAGTTCCGCTTGGCTGAATTAAAAAATACCCCTTTGCCTTATCCCCATTCTGTTCACCTTAAAACCCTCAAATAACTTGTAGACTCTTAACTTATGTAATCTATACATATAATAAAATCTACTTAATAATCTTATACTTCGTTAACGAATTTCTTGTAATTGGATGGTACATTCAGCGCTATTCACCCGGACACAAATCAAGCAAAGCAAGTTCCCTACTCTAATTCACGCCTGGATTTCACATAAAAGATTATAAGTGAAACATCAGTACAGGTTAGTAAATACACTCGTTAAGCATTTCTACTTCGCCCTACAATAAGTAAATACCCTATGCCTATTTGTTCACTTTGGACATTTCAACAACCTACCAAACTAAAACCTTTATACATAGTGTTATTAATGGACTAGATATTTTTAATCGACTGTCGAAAAATAGCTTCTTTCATATGAATATAATATCTAGGCACTTATGTTTTGATAAAACCTTCTTCTGAAAGTAGGTTAATACCTATTACTTAGTGGTTAATATTAAGAATCATAACCTCCCAAATTTATTTCAGTAATCCATTTATACGTTTTGAATCAAAAGAGCACCGAATCACAGTATCACTGAATACATAATAATAATTGTACCCTTCGTTCGACTTTGTGGTCTCCTGATATACAACTAATACTAATGTCAAATGTAAGTATATAAAAACCCCTATTTGCTATAATAACTACTTAATATTTAACTGTAAATTGGAACCCCTTGTTATTAATAATCTTACAAACCAAATGCAGAATCTCAGGCTTAACTCTTTTCCGTGAAAGTTAACTACAACCCTTTCCTGTTGGTTTTGTTTTAGTACTCTAAAGCCCATAAATATCATTGTTTCAATTAAAGGTATCTGAGATGGTACTTAATGTTATTTCTTTGGGAAAACTAGAGCTAGGTATTACCTAAAGCTTTTATGAGTAAATAATGTACTATCTATGATAACATCTACTAGTTAAATATGTAATCGGTCCCGTTATTAAAACAATTGTTATGGTAGGCATATAACTAGAAACCTTCTCCTGAAATAACTTGAAAATAATTTAACCAATTTGTTTCAGGACTCTGCTTGTTTATTGAAAATGTAGGAGCATCTGTGGAATTAAATCTTACTACAAGGTACCTAACCCTGAATACATATTGAAAATGTATGAACAGCTGCTGAATAAAGTTCTACAACAATGTATTGGTTCCTGAATAAAATACCAGAATATTACCATAGATGTTGGTATTCCTATATTTTTACTCTTTTCAGGTATCCCAGATTTCTTAATTATACTTCCTAATCCCCTTTCATAAATAATTCTTGTAGTAAAGGTTAAGTGACCTATATGTTAAAAAGGATAAAGGTGACACACAAGGAAGTTCTCAAACATTTTCTACCTTACTTAGATTGATCCTAGTGGAGAAGTCTCAGCTGAGTTTACCTCCAGTCTCTTTGTACCAATTAATTACTGACCATTTTTACCTCTCGGCTGATACTTCAATAACTGAATTTAAGTTTGAACATATTGTTTCTATTAAACTATTTTGTCGCACTAAAATGATATTCCTAACTAAGGCAGAAATTGCCAATATGAGATTAATATATCACAGTTTAAATTTCAAAAGCCACTTACCTTACCGTGGAGCTATTAAAAGGGTATATGTACAACATAAGCATTTTTACAACATCTAGATTATGAAGTTAATATTTTAGATATTCCAGCTTGTATCAATAAATATAACAAGTTAGATAAAATTTAATTAAAGCTTACTGCAATTCTTATTTGATGATTGGAAGGTCTAATTTCTATACTTTAATCTTGCTTCTTTTGTAACATTAAATAATAATTGGATAGAATTAAATATTTTGTTAATTGTAATGAAATGTACATATTCCCCTTTTGCACAAAACAACAATAAAATATAGGTCAATAAAACACAAATCACAGTATATTTATTACACAAAATATCATCAAAATTCAAGTAAATTCATAGGATATGTGCACGAATTTTAATTATTACCTTATAGTAACATAATAAGGTTTACTTCTTTGATACTTCATCCTGGAATTATTAATTCAAAATTTAATCATGATTACACTGCAAATAGTCACAATGCTTTCATGTTTGTTGGGAGGTCAAATGCCTGTACATAATCATTAAGGAATGATAGTAAATAGCTAATTGTATTGTTAGATGTAATTGATTCGTGCACATTTCCCTTTTAACACAGCACAAAAAATAAAACACATCAAAAGGAATAAATGGCAAATCACAAAATAAATAACAGTAAAAAGGTAGTAGCATGCACATGCTATCCAAAAAATCACTAACTCCCTAGCCCTACATTCCGAGAGACTACAAACAGTATAGCTGCATGCCCTAACTGCCTGCCCGAGTTCCTAAAGAAGCCCTATCAGCCTACATTATAAAAGGATACTCTGCTACCCGAAACCCAGACTCAGATTCCGGACTGCTATAAAAATAGCAGCACTAAAGGGGTCTTGGTTCAGCAGAGGTATACTCACCCAATAGGTCCTGATTCCCCATCCAAGCACTCCAAACTTTAAATTAAATATTCGCGAAGCTCTTCTGTCCTCTCCGTCCCGCGTCGTGCTAATCAATCCCCTTTTTCTCCCCCTCCACCCGTTTTATACTCGAACCATTCCCCCCACCGACCCTAACATTCAGCGACCAGAAAACCTAGACCCGTACCAATAACGGAAAAGGGTCCCCGTAACGATTCCCCATAGTCCCAATAACGAGTTAAAACGTAAAAACGTCCCAACAACGTCTCGTTAGTTCTCTTTATACTGGTCGCTCTTGCTTCCAACAGATTACGTAAGTTTAGTATGGACAAGCGCAATTATAATCTGAATATTTAGTACCTATGTATCCGAGCCAGATAATTTGTCCTTCCTTAATTCCGTGTCCAATTACATAAAAGGTTGTTAAACCCTACTTCTTCTTATATTTGCTAAATAACATAAACAACTTTTTCTGAGATTAGGTACTTATTGTTATATAGCGACCCGGCAATCAACCAAACAAATATAACATATGTTCTAATGGAATCGAGATTAAATAGGTAAGAAAAGAAGGAAGAGGAACTTTTATTTTGCAACCTGTGTTCATTAATTATCTATTTTAGGTATTCTTGATTATGTTCTGCGTACTGATTACTGTTTAACTGTTTCTATGGACCTGAGCTAACAAGAAGATACCACGGATATTTTTATACGCTCCTACGATTATTTAATCATTCATCTTTCCTTTTTTTCAATCTTTAATATTGTTATAAATTATTTCAAGCTTTATAAAAGTAAACGATAAATGTATAAACCGATTTTGTCAAGGCATATCCATAATAACATTCTATACCCGCATAATCCCGCTCTTTCTAACTACCTTCTTTTATTTTCTTACAAGCAAACAACATCATCGTACCCTATCGCTCTGATTCCCGTAACAAATTAGTATGACAGTTCAAACATAACGTTAAAGCGACAAAGCACCAACGCGTCTATTCTTATCGCCGCCTCGCCAGTTAATTGGTTTAGGCTTTATAACTACCCTACTTTATTTCGCTAAATATAGCCGCAACGCAACTGTACCCCGTCGCCCCAACGCTTCTAACAAATTAATATAGTAGTTCAAACATAACGTTAAAGCGACAAAGTACCAAAGTGGTTTTTCATATCACCATTTCGCCATTTATATGTTTTAAGCATTATAACTTATATATTTGAATACGGCGACATATTGTACTAATATTTAAGTACACATCTGACCTATTCCATTGTTTAAAACCCCAGTATTATATCTCGTAAACATATTTATACCTTCACATGATCAGACGAGACCTAAGCCTCCTACTTATGATAAGTGATGATATATAATTTATGATTATGTAAGCAAAAAAAATTATACCCTATATATATATCTATATATTTATACATATGATGGCTGACTTGGGGTCAGTACATCACCCCCCTTTGGCCTTAATAATTTTCGGATTTCGTAGAAGACGCACAATTAATAAGACCAAATCTACTTATAGGATCCTACATAAACGCAAAATTCAAACAATGTATAAATATGTATACCTCCCCATTCCTACCTACCTATTCTTTAACTTAAAATCCTCTTTTTTTTTTTTCTTTATAAGGTCTCTTATCGTTCTGTCGAAACAAGAAGTAAATAGTTGAGTCAGTTAAAATCAGTTTTTTATATTTCCTTTTAATCTTCTTCTAAGTAAATTAACAATAACACCAAAATTACACATTTAAAACGATAAAATATATATCAAACACTGCGTTCAAAGTCCTCCACCCCACCTTTTCCCCTATTTACAATCTATAATTCACCATACACTGGCGGTATGGTTGTAGGCACCACACGAATTGATTCGGCAATTCCATCCATGAAAGTATATAACTTAGACGGCCCAGGATCTTCGGCAACGTAGGTCTTTGTGACCTTAAAGGTATCGTCACCCTTTATTTTAACCTCGTTAGTATACACTATTGTTGATATACTTATTTTATAGTTACCTAGTACAATTAAAAATTCAACGACCCTTTATTACTCAATATAGTTAGATACTACAGATTGAGTATCTAAATTATGCCGACTTCTATTTTACCTACTCAGACTGTTATTTGCTACTAATTTGACACCTTACTTTCCCTATCATCCATCCAACAAATCTTCTACTACAACCCTACATACACACTTATGTAATTCATACATATTTGTATATTTTCAATATCACAAGTAAATCCCACTTCAACCCAAACAAACATTATGTCCAACACACATACCTATACACATCCAAGCAGCTATACTTATTCAGTCAATTATTCCCGCGCATTCGCATTCAACTCTAAAATATAATTTACTATGCTTTACCGAAATTTATAGGCTTAAAGATTGGATAAAACTTATTTTTTTTTTCTTACTCTATTCAACCTACTTGACTATCCTAATGCTTAATACTAATTTATTAATTCTCTCCCACAACTATAGTGACCTATTGTACTAAAGTAATTAAGACATGAGTTTATAAGCGTCCACTCTTTGTTCAACCAAATAAAGGTCATTCTTGGCAATTAAAACGGGGAAATAAATTGTTATTGTTTAATAAAGATCAACATTGAAAGATTTACCTATTTCATTTTCCCAACTTCCATAATAGTATTTCAATATATGGTTATTAAAATAATGAAACAAGTAAGATATTTTGAATAAGTTAAGTACCCCATAATGGTCTTAGAATAAATATATGTATTCTTTTGAAATATGTGATAAAAAAAAAATGTTTAGCATCCCAACCTAATTTAACCTAACCTTCTGTTTATCGTACTAAATTTTAACCTCCCTAATTTCATAGTTAAACCTATATTATAATAAGTTGTATTTTGTACATGTAACCATAACATAGAATTAATATAAAGATAGGATAGATATAAATCAACATATTATGTTTACATCTGATAAAGTAGACTTAAGCAAACCTAATGTGATTAATTTTTCGTATTTTACTTATAATAATCAAGAGTAACTGAATTCCACCCAAATTCGATATATCATTTGTTCATAAGTACCGACCTTTATTTTAATTATAACTACCTATACTTTGCGATCTTTCCGAGCAAATGTTCACCCCCCGAAATACGTAATATTTTAATTTCTAAAACCCCTATGAAGCGCTAATCCATTTACAATAATTAAACTAACACCTTATACTACTTTAACCAACAATAGGTTAGTCTAGGGTTCAAGTTCACCCCCCTAACCATACAATTAACTAAATCCTTAAACCCGCTATAACCTATCAAATTTTACAAGAACTGCTAACTGACGTCATCCGTGCAACCTCGTCTACCACGGATCTCGAGGGAATCGCGTAGCCTAAGAACTTCGACGGAACCCAGCTAAACTCCCAAATTTCAATATATTCCAACGAAACCGGCACAGCCACTTTCCCGCAAAACACATCAACCAAACTAACAACCAGGGCCCACTCTCGCACTTATAATACTAGTATAGAAACAAGGATTTTAACCTAAACCTACTTAAAACTCCCTTAAAATTAGTTCATAAGTGAACTCACCCCCCAGATTAGTTAACTATTTTAATTCCTAAATCCCACCTAGAAAATCTCTAATTCTACAACGTTTCTTAAGTATACTAGCCTTTCCTTTTCCGTTTAATTCCTAACTATAGTTTCAAGTTTTATAAATAATCTAACCCTGTAAATCATCTGTGGGAGTCTAATAATTACTCTTTATAATAGTCGACTACTAACACCATCTAACCCCACACGGAAGATCTAAGGCCAGAAAGTCACTTATTTAAGTAATTAGTTCTAAGTCGCACAATGGAAGTCACTTTAACGGTAAAGTGATTTCCTACATCGCGCTGATAGGATTTTCCCAAATTAAAAGACCTTCCCGCTGCAGTGACATGTAAACATTGGTCTTCTTAATCTAAACCAGACTTTGCCAACCCTTTATCAGTCGCACTCGAAAGTTTTTACTATCCTTAATACCTATACGATAATACACCAAACATTATTTAACCTAATAAATCCTACTGAATAACCGCAAATAAATTAAATTAAAATAAGTGTGTGTGATATTTTATTTCAAACCTGACAGAAGTAGCAAATACAGAATAAATGACCTCTCCAACACACCTTTTTCGACCCACTCCATTTCACGAACATCAAATGTAGGCTAGGACCGAGCTTCATAAGATTTCCTTACGGATCTCCATAAAACCCAGCCAAAGCCTATTAAAATTTAGCCATAGTGACCCAGAATCTAATCCTGGTCACTCACAGTACCAAATTCCATCAAAATTTAGCCGTAGTAACCCCGAATCTAATCCTGGTCATTCACGGCACCAAATGTAACGATACCGACCCCACAGCAGTCAAGAGTGAGTCGCATAACATAAATAAATATATAAATAAATAAATATCTACTTATAAAATAATTGGCCAGCGTGATCATCTAGTTATATAAAGGTAGGACCCCAAGTTAAACCCGTGTGTAACCAGTTCGTTTAAGGAATACTCGAGGTGTGTTGGAAAGGTTTAGGAAACATTAACTTTAATTTACTAATTCAAAGGCTTCTACTGTATATTACCTACCTAATTTTATATATTCCATTATAATCTAATACCTAACTTTACTTAGATAATATTTGATTCAACAATTCATCTTACAATCTTTCTTAGTACCCTACCGTGTGAGTCCAACCATAATAAACCATGCCCTATGTTCGACCTAAGATAAACATATTAATGTGTCAGCAAAGTTACTAACTTAACCCATCTAATTAATTTATTCAAGTTTGAATAGGAAATGTTGTTCGAATGTCCTAGTATTATAATAAATCTTTCACATACAGTAAAGCTCAATTTTGTATGAACTTCCTACAGTTTAATAATCTTAATAACTATAGTCCTAAGCTTTAAATTCAATTAATCTTTCATAATTTCGTATCCGAAGTGAGATAGATTGTGAAACTGCTAGTTCTTTTAATGTAGATGTAAGTTTTCTTGATTAATGGAACAGAAGGAGATAACTAATTCCCTATGGGTCCCTTTTGTAAATAAATACAAAGAGAAGGGCAGGCCCCTCCTAGCCATTACACTTAGGCATCATCCGCCTGCCCCTGTGCGGCTCGACAACCTGACGGGGCACCGCTCCACCCAAAGCAAGAGTTGCTGTCCCACTTACAAGGTTAGTAGTGTCTGTGTAGGTTAGTCAGGTCTCCCCAAGAGAGATCCTACCCCAAGGGCCGCGTTGAACTGAACCGGGATGGTGATATAATGTCGCTACTATTAAATCTAGTGAGTCTCCCCTAAAGCCATCTAAATTCGAGAGCATAATCAAAGGACCTAGTTTTTGCTGGTACATAATGGATGCCACCTCAGCCTCGTTTCCACAGCTTTGAAGTAAGGGCCTCATCTCCACAGCCTATACTTGGGAGGGCGCCTCCAAAAGAATCCAGGTCCACTAGGCAAAGATTCCTACCTGATCTAGCGCCCTTTAGAAGAGACTTTTGTAATACCCACGTTCACCAAGAGACAACCTAGCCCAATACGGATCAACTATGAATTGTCGACCCTGCAAGCAGCAGCCGCCCATTCCATAGCCAAGAGCCGATAAATTGCCGCTAAATTATCACCCGTGTAACGGGCGAATCATTTGTCCAATTCTTATATTACATTACATTAGTTTGTAATTGACAACCAAATGTTGACTAAAATGATAATTGAACAATAACTCGATATCAAACTATGCGACTTATTAACACTGCATTCACGGCATTCTTCAATTTATACCACCAGCCCGGAGTCATTTAAAGGTAAAACTCGAAATTTTGTTTCATTGAATTCGTGACAACCAATTAAGTATTGTAAATATTTCCAATGACTCAATATTTCGATATAACAAATCCAAAAACGTAAGAATTTCTTTATCTATGGTTTTAATCTATAAATACCATAGTTCGGACTTTAACGTTATAAACAAAAATAAAAACTTCCAACTGAAATGTTAACCTGTAATAATATGATTGAACTTCACTCACTATCTCACTTGGACTCAAATTATATAATCATTCTGATACCAAATTTCATTCTCTCCTTGCTACCTTAGCAATGGATCGAATCCAAATATACTGTAACATATTCCCTATAAACCGTTTTTATGAAATAATAATTGTTATAACTTCCATTTACACATACCAACTTTTACAGACAGACGAACGAACAAAAATCACATGGCTCTTTGCCTAAGATTAACAGGAACTGGCTTAGTAAAACTAAACTTGTTCATAAAGTCGGCGTATCATAATCCATAAAACCCCTTTTATAAAATAATAATTTGTTTATAACTCCCGTTTACATATACCAACGTTTACAGACAGACGAACGAACAAAAATCACATGGCTCTTTGTTTAAAATAAACTGAAACAAGCTTAGTCAAACTAAGCTTGATCATAATGTCGGAATTACGCCAGCTGCAAATCTAGTATACACGATTTAATCGTAGCTCCAAGACCGCATGTACAACTTCATCATCCTACTACTTATTATTATATATATATTTTAGCCAATCCATTGACATAACTATCGTTAAGCAGTAGTAATTAAAGCATTCATCAACATCTGTCGTACTTATTAAGTTATATCATAAATTAACCATGATTCCTAAATCATAATTATCGATATTGGGACTGCCAACAAATATGAACGAACTACCTCTCATTCTCTCTAAAGTCTAAATGCCTCCTTTCAAAATTTCATATAAGTATATTTTATCGATTCGTGTCTTATCTACCTATAGTGTAACGGGAGCAATATTTAAGGTGTTGGTTCCCTCCAAATTGTATCCAACATACTACATACATATTGATCATGAATTATTTATATAATTCCTGACACATTTTTCACAAGGCGATTTAACTAGTATTGGTTTCATATAAAACCTCCAAATTCTGAACGGTACGACAAACAAACATACATACGCGATTTCATACGACTGAGTAATAACTCCAGAGTTCCCTTCTACATACTCGTACATATAATTCTACATACTGATACATACATGCCTAATTCTAGCCTGTCTATCGATTTTTACTTCACGAACCATGCGATTTATTTTAACGTACGACATTCACGGTTTCCTAAAGCCGGATTCACAACGACTTTAGTCAGCGATTACGTTCGCTTCGTAATTGCATCCTAGGTATTCACACAATTTATTTCCTAATTCCTTCCAAACTCTACAAGTAGTTATTACATCACATAAAACCAAGCCTCGAACCTGATTCATAATTAATCCCTTGGATTGTAAGCTATTAAGAGATATAAATTTAATCTCAATATCACTATTCAAATTCTGAACTCAGTATCATTATTTCCTGTAGTTACTTATAAATATAAACATGATTTAACCTCAAAATCTTTGATAACGATCCGAACCGATTTAAAGTAAACTTCATAATTACTATTCTATAAAACCTAAATTAGGTATAACAAACTTATCATAATTTTCATTTACTTAATCTTACATACAAAATCATCATAATCATAGATAAATATCCAACATCCAACATTCGCAGCCTCCTAAAGTTGGATTCACAATGAATATTTGCCAACGATAATGTAAATTCTAAAATCGCAACTATAAAATCTAGCCTCGCTAACCTTATCCTAAATTCGAACTCAAAGCTTTATTTCTTTAATTATTAGACCTACTAAATTCTTATAATTATAATATAAACATTAATCTTTGGTCTAGATTTGAACTGACTCAAATGTATTTCTCTAAATATCTTTACGCAAGAGATGCAAAATTAATCGTATCCAATACTCTAAGTCTTTGGTCAAGTATCGAACTGACATTATGTATAGTTCCCTAAACTTCTGAACGTATGCAGTGCCAAATAACTAAATAACTATATAATTTATTCCTACTTATATAAATTGGCTAAAAGCCTAGTCCTTAAACCTGTACATTACAATAGTCTGTGAAGGTACAATAGACGCGCCACAGAATAAGTTCTTGTACTTAATCTGTGAGACGCGCAACTAATCACAGACTACTAAGGGATTCTATGATCAAATAAAGCACTAGTCTATTTTGGGTTTTTTGTTTAGACTTCTCGGAAACTATTGAACAAATAGTTTTTTAATGAAATTTCGGTAATTATCCTTCTATTTACTTCCTACCTGCTTATCTTCGATCAAGTTATTACTACCTAAATCTATTCTAATTTTAGATCTCGGGAAATAAAGAGTTCCGCTTGGCTGAATTAAAAAATACCCCTTTGCCTTATCCCCATTCTGTTCACCTTAAAACCCTCAAATAACTTGTAGACTCTTAACTTATGTAATCTATACATATAATAAAATCTACTTAATAATCTTATACTTCGTTAACGAATTTCTTGTAATTGGATGGTACATTCAGCGCTATTCACCCGGACACAAATCAAGCAAAGCAAGTTCCCTACTCTAATTCACGCCTGGATTTCACATAAAAGATTATAAGTGAAACATCAGTACAGGTTAGTAAATACACTCGTTAAGCATTTCTACTTCGCCCTACAATAAGTAAATACCCTATGCCTATTTGTTCACTTTGGACATTTCAACAACCTACCAAACTAAAACCTTTATACATAGTGTTATTAATGGACTAGATATTTTTAATCGACTGTCGAAAAATAGCTTCTTTCATATGAATATAATATCTAGGCACTTATGTTTTGATAAAACCTTCTTCTGAAAGTAGGTTAATACCTATTACTTAGTGGTTAATATTAAGAATCATAACCTCCCAAATTTATTTCAGTAATCCATTTATACGTTTTGAATCAAAAGAGCACCGAATCACAGTATCACTGAATACATAATAATAATTGTACCCTTCGTTCGACTTTGTGGTCTCCTGATATACAACTAATACTAATGTCAAATGTAAGTATATAAAAACCCCTATTTGCTATAATAACTACTTAATATTTAACTGTAAATTGGAACCCCTTGTTATTAATAATCTTACAAACCAAATGCAGAATCTCAGGCTTAACTCTTTTCCGTGAAAGTTAACTACAACCCTTTCCTGTTGGTTTTGTTTTAGTACTCTAAAGCCCATAAATATCATTGTTTCAATTAAAGGTATCTGAGATGGTACTTAATGTTATTTCTTTGGGAAAACTAGAGCTAGGTATTACCTAAAGCTTTTATGAGTAAATAATGTACTATCTATGATAACATCTACTAGTTAAATATGTAATCGGTCCCGTTATTAAAACAATTGTTATGGTAGGCATATAACTAGAAACCTTCTCCTGAAATAACTTGAAAATAATTTAACCAATTTGTTTCAGGACTCTGCTTGTTTATTGAAAATGTAGGAGCATCTGTGGAATTAAATCTTACTACAAGGTACCTAACCCTGAATACATATTGAAAATGTATGAACAGCTGCTGAATAAAGTTCTACAACAATGTATTGGTTCCTGAATAAAATACCAGAATATTACCATAGATGTTGGTATTCCTATATTTTTACTCTTTTCAGGTATCCCAGATTTCTTAATTATACTTCCTAATCCCCTTTCATAAATAATTCTTGTAGTAAAGGTTAAGTGACCTATATGTTAAAAAGGATAAAGGTGACACACAAGGAAGTTCTCAAACATTTTCTACCTTACTTAGATTGATCCTAGTGGAGAAGTCTCAGCTGAGTTTACCTCCAGTCTCTTTGTACCAATTAATTACTGACCATTTTTACCTCTCGGCTGATACTTCAATAACTGAATTTAAGTTTGAACATATTGTTTCTATTAAACTATTTTGTCGCACTAAAATGATATTCCTAACTAAGGCAGAAATTGCCAATATGAGATTAATATATCACAGTTTAAATTTCAAAAGCCACTTACCTTACCGTGGAGCTATTAAAAGGGTATATGTACAACATAAGCATTTTTACAACATCTAGATTATGAAGTTAATATTTTAGATATTCCAGCTTGTATCAATAAATATAACAAGTTAGATAAAATTTAATTAAAGCTTACTGCAATTCTTATTTGATGATTGGAAGGTCTAATTTCTATACTTTAATCTTGCTTCTTTTGTAACATTAAATAATAATTGGATAGAATTAAATATTTTGTTAATTGTAATGAAATGTACATATTCCCCTTTTGCACAAAACAACAATAAAATATAGGTCAATAAAACACAAATCACAGTATATTTATTACACAAAATATCATCAAAATTCAAGTAAATTCATAGGATATGTGCACGAATTTTAATTATTACCTTATAGTAACATAATAAGGTTTACTTCTTTGATACTTCATCCTGGAATTATTAATTCAAAATTTAATCATGATTACACTGCAAATAGTCACAATGCTTTCATGTTTGTTGGGAGGTCAAATGCCTGTACATAATCATTAAGGAATGATAGTAAATAGCTAATTGTATTGTTAGATGTAATTGATTCGTGCACATTTCCCTTTTAACACAGCACAAAAAATAAAACACATCAAAAGGAATAAATGGCAAATCACAAAATAAATAACAGTAAAAAGGTAGTAGCATGCACATGCTATCCAAAAAATCACTAACTCCCTAGCCCTACATTCCGAGAGACTACAAACAGTATAGCTGCATGCCCTAACTGCCTGCCCGAGTTCCTAAAGAAGCCCTATCAGCCTACATTATAAAAGGATACTCTGCTACCCGAAACCCAGACTCAGATTCCGGACTGCTATAAAAATAGCAGCACTAAAGGGGTCTTGGTTCAGCAGAGGTATACTCACCCAATAGGTCCTGATTCCCCATCCAAGCACTCCAAACTTTAAATTAAATATTCGCGAAGCTCTTCTGTCCTCTCCGTCCCGCGTCGTGCTAATCAATCCCCTTTTTCTCCCCCTCCACCCGTTTTATACTCGAACCATTCCCCCCACCGACCCTAACATTCAGCGACCAGAAAACCTAGACCCGTACCAATAACGGAAAAGGGTCCCCGTAACGATTCCCCATAGTCCCAATAACGAGTTAAAACGTAAAAACGTCCCAACAACGTCTCGTTAGTTCTCTTTATACTGGTCGCTCTTGCTTCCAACAGATTACGTAAGTTTAGTATGGACAAGCGCAATTATAATCTGAATATTTAGTACCTATGTATCCGAGCCAGATAATTTGTCCTTCCTTAATTCCGTGTCCAATTACATAAAAGGTTGTTAAACCCTACTTCTTCTTATATTTGCTAAATAACATAAACAACTTTTTCTGAGATTAGGTACTTATTGTTATATAGCGACCCGGCAATCAACCAAACAAATATAACATATGTTCTAATGGAATCGAGATTAAATAGGTAAGAAAAGAAGGAAGAGGAACTTTTATTTTGCAACCTGTGTTCATTAATTATCTATTTTAGGTATTCTTGATTATGTTCTGCGTACTGATTACTGTTTAACTGTTTCTATGGACCTGAGCTAACAAGAAGATACCACGGATATTTTTATACGCTCCTACGATTATTTAATCATTCATCTTTCCTTTTTTTCAATCTTTAATATTGTTATAAATTATTTCAAGCTTTATAAAAGTAAACGATAAATGTATAAACCGATTTTGTCAAGGCATATCCATAATAACATTCTATACCCGCATAATCCCGCTCTTTCTAACTACCTTCTTTTATTTTCTTACAAGCAAACAACATCATCGTACCCTATCGCTCTGATTCCCGTAACAAATTAGTATGACAGTTCAAACATAACGTTAAAGCGACAAAGCACCAACGCGTCTATTCTTATCGCCGCCTCGCCAGTTAATTGGTTTAGGCTTTATAACTACCCTACTTTATTTCGCTAAATATAGCCGCAACGCAACTGTACCCCGTCGCCCCAACGCTTCTAACAAATTAATATAGTAGTTCAAACATAACGTTAAAGCGACAAAGTACCAAAGTGGTTTTTCATATCACCATTTCGCCATTTATATGTTTTAAGCATTATAACTTATATATTTGAATACGGCGACATATTGTACTAATATTTAAGTACACATCTGACCTATTCCATTGTTTAAAACCCCAGTATTATATCTCGTAAACATATTTATACCTTCACATGATCAGACGAGACCTAAGCCTCCTACTTATGATAAGTGATGATATATAATTTATGATTATGTAAGCAAAAAAAATTATACCCTATATATATATCTATATATTTATACATATGATGGCTGACTTGGGGTCAGTACAGTCTACTTCAAATCTTGCAAATTCATTTTGAACCAGTTCCTGTAATTAGAATGGTCTGAAATGTTGAATACAATGCTAACAATACAATACCCCTAGTACCTACTGTTTTATCGAAAAATATTTTGAACAAACGTATAATTACGCAGAATTTTCATTTCATTTAATTTTCTCGCGGCTTGAATTAAGTTTTTCTGGTAGTGGCAAGTCTAACTTAACCTTACCTATGTAATCATGGTAATGGGTCATACAAGTTAAGGTTTTTAAGGCCTAATTTTCTGGCTAAGCCCATTCCCGCATGAACGGCGTCAGGACTGCTTTAGACCTATCACATAAAAGCTTAACTTACATGCACACAAGCTTTTAACTAATTGACCACAGGAAAGACATTTTTTGTTTTCAAGAGTGTGTATGACCCTAATATAAAAGAAGAAACTGACTGACTGACTGACATATCAACGCACAGCCGAAACCGCTGGGACTAGAGACTCCAAATTTGGTACGTAGGTTCGTTATTAAATCTAGGAATGAATAAAAATATTTGTTGAAAATTCATCCCCTAAGGGGTTACTTCTGGGGTCCAAAGTTTGCATGGAGAAACAAGATTAGTTAGACAATTTTATTGGATTGAAAACTTTACAGGAGTATCGATAAATGAGTAAACAAGTGATGCATGTTTTTCAGAATTCAACCCCAAAAAGGGGCAAATGTGGCGACCAAGTTTGAAAATCAACATTTGGAATAGCTTCATTCCGTGAAATTTAAAAGTTCCAGGTGAAATAACGATAGTTGAAATCAACGCAGACGTAGTCGCAAGCAGAAGCTAGTGTTTTATAATTTATATAGATCTGTAGCAACCCTCGAGTTATTTATACAACTCCGGAGCAGCTTATCTGGCTTTTGTACTCGTGTTTGTTTTTGTTTCTGTGCTAATTTGTATTGATCAGACACAAGGTAAACTGCTGCTCCAAATAGTTTACACGATGCATGTATGTACGCATTCCCTTATATCTGTTGAACTCGTATCACAAAGTTTAATTGTAAATTGTTCGGATTATTTCAATGAGAGCCACGGGTAGGTTTGTTATTATTTGGTTGGACCAATATTGTACTAGGTATACTTACCATGTCTAACCATACTTACTAAGTGCACGGATTGTTCGTTGTTTCTAAACTAATTTCAAAAACCAAACGCATTAGATAATTTTCTATTCAAAGTTATTTGGTGCTAATTTAATTTATTTTAGTAGGTATAGGTGATGAATGTTACTCATAAAGCAATGAAGTCTTAGTTGAAACGGTTTTCTTTTTAATTGGTTATACTTATGTCCATTTATCGTTATACATATCTCTTCTTATTAGGGTCAGATCTCTAATCCTACAAAATCTTTAATCAACACTCACTTAACCCCTGGGACAGCACCACCAGACCTCGACCCAGGTCTATGGGACCTTCCAGTACCTATTACCGACTGTGACTTCCAACGCGACCACCTGAACCCGACCGTCACTGCGATAAAACGGGAGACCGTCATAGGTATTATTAATAAATGTCTGGCCATATTCAATCTGTGCTCATAAGGCGCATTTACATGAATATTTTTAAGTAATAATGAAGGTTCGAAATAAAGAGATCTAAATTTTATTTACTGTACAACTTTTTAAAATAACTTCGACTAATAAGTTCGACCTTCAACAAGATGGACCACCAAGTGGCTAAGGTTGAGGGAAACCGATGGATGAAAGCGGCGCAGGACCCTTCCTTGTGGCAAACCTTGGGGAGGCCTATGTCCAGCAGAGGATAATGCTGTCCATCTCACGTTCATCGTGCGGATGCTCATAAGGCCATCCCTTTTCATTCTTGTGTAGGCGTGGTAGCATATGTGGCCTCTTAAATATTTCAAATACTTCCAGTTAGACAAACAACACTTGTTTGCTCGTATAAATATTACAACATTAAAACAGGAACCCCTGAGTGGTTGCCGGGTTACAATAGTGCCACTCCATGTCTTCCCGTAGAAGTCGTAAGAGGCGACTAAGGGAATAATGGCTTGTAGTACTGTTAGGCGATGGGATTGCAACCTGTCACTAATACACTGGTAAACTTCTTAGCCTAATTGTGCAAAATGTGGTTACAGAATTATACTCGTAAACAAGTATTTTTAAAGATGTTAGTATTTCTGTAGCTCTGCCTACCCTACTCTGGGAATGAAGACGGTACCTATGCCATGTAATATATGGAAATCAGGAACAGGACCTCTATGTCTATAACCTTGTTTCCTTTGACGTAGCTGTTACTTGACAGCAATTGCGGCTGATTAACTCTTAACAATACGATCACACGTATACAATGATTTTACGCAATCGAATAAAGGCACAGCTGTTTAACTTATAAGTTAAACAGCTAGCGATTGCAGTTAGCGATATATCGCTATCGAAAAGCTCCAGGGCCTACATTCAACGATATTGCGTTTAACGTGTTTTAGAATCGTTTACGTTACAGTCGCCATTATTGTAAATGACATAAGAGTTATCACAACGTTGACAATACGGAAACACGTCAAAAACGATATCGTTATTACCGTGTAGAATCCCAGCCCAGTTCCAAAATCAAATTTAAAATATGGAGTCCATAAATCTATTCAAATCTGAGCACCGCTTTACAATTTGAAACCTCATAAAAAACCAGCGGGGTATTTTATCGCCGCTAACAATAAAAGTTGTTGGCCCGACGCAGGTGAGTCGGTTCGTTTCCAAACGATAAAGGAGACACGCCTCTACCAATATCAACCTTATCACACAGGATCAAAGTACAAATTATAAAGAGTTCAGAATAATCTGTTTACGTTACGTTCAAAAATACGAATTACGTTGTCATTCGGCTTCAGATCGTATTTCGATGGATCAATTTCGAATTTTGTCTGGAAACTTTGGCAATTCGGGGAGAAATGTGAAAATAATTTTACCCATTGGATAGCAAACGTTAGTACGGATTATTATTATGAATTAGCTTTCTGTGTTTATTATACAAGGGTAACCTTCGTTTCGTCAAAACGTTTTTGGTCAAATGTTGTTGTTCTACACGATGGGACTAAAATAAATTCTAAAAAGTGAATATAACATTGGTTTGGCAAATGACAAATTTGGGAAATGATACATTTAACCAAAAATACACTAAACCAAACACAGAAAGCTAATTCATAATAATAATCCGTACTCAATAATCCGGAACAATATTTTTAATAGCTTGCTAGTTGACAGGATGACGATCATAATGGATGGAGTTCCACTCAGAGGTGATGACTGCTGCCAATGTGTTGAATTTTCCTAAATTTGGACTCAACGTGATCATACGAACACTAGGAGAGGTTCTAATCTTTATCAGATAGCGAATACCACATTTTGGTAAATAAATAATGTAGTAGGTCTAAACTTGCTTGTTGTTGGTGTATTAGTTAGTAGAGAGAGAGTTCTCGCCGGCAGTGTGAACAGCCAGTGAGTGGAGAGAGTTCTCGTCGGCAGTGGAAACAGCCAGCGATTGACACGGGATTTATATTTTTTGTTCGTTTCTTGAGCGAGCTAATAGTCGATAGTTTATCGCTTCCTCGCCGGCGGTAGGACAAAGTGTCTTAAGATAATATAAAAAAAAAAGATTTCAGCAGATAGTTGCTTTAGATTAAATAGAATTCCAGTGAAACGAC
Organism: Acleris holmiana; assembly: GCA_949316455.1. Lineage (NCBI taxonomy): Eukaryota > Metazoa > Arthropoda > Insecta > Lepidoptera > Tortricidae > Acleris > Acleris holmiana. Next base: position 2,568,253 of record OX438783.1, on the reverse strand, counting down.
ACATGAAGTGAAACGAGTTACGACACTTCAAGGGATTACGTACAAGCTATAAGGCAACAGACAAACAAACATGAGCTACTAAAGTCATAACCCTTATTTTTTCTATTGTCAGGTAAAAACAATAGCTGGTTTTCTGAACCTAGTACAGCTGGTTCGGTCTAGAAATAGAATGGAGTTGATGTAACCGTTCATGATAACTCTACGTCATCATCCTCGACGCAGTTCCAGCAGCAGCGTCGCACGCGCACGTCATTGTTTCTAACGACTGGTGGGGCTACAACACTAAATTTTATTATCCTATCCCGTACTTTTTAACGAGCAATATTTGTACATGTATATTTGTATTCACGTTCTCGGAAACGGATCTAAAGATTTCTATGATATTTGAAATGTACGGGCGAGTAATTGATCTGTCCATTTGTCAGCTAAGTCAGCTTCAGGAGCATTCGTTTTCGACACGAAAGACGGTTGGTTAGGTTTGCCAGGCCTTTAGTTAGGCTTATTAAATTTGACCATTGCGCGCGCTTTCGCCCCATTATAAAGAAGACTTTATTAATCTTTATTATTCATTCATTCAAATTTAAGAAGATTTTATCGTAAATGAAAAAAAGACTTGTTTTACTTATTTTATGTCGTGGCATTTTAACCCAAATGTCCGGCGAAACTGGCTGAAGTGTCCGGCTTTGCGGTTTAAAGACCTGGTAAACCTTTACTCGGTCCACTAGGTACTACATTTTTACATGTTTGTTTTTAACTCGGCCGCCATTATTGCTATGCAAATAAGAGCTATCAAAATATTAACAATACGGAAACACGTCAAAAAAAAAGTTTGTCCAGGGCCTCTATTCTACTGGATTAAAACTATATTGCGTTTGACGTGTTTTGGTATTGTTTTTAACTCGGCTGCCATTACTGTTAGTCCTCTGCCAACTGGGACGCCATGGCGTCGTCGCCAAACCGTCGCCAGGTGAGTGAGCTGCCATACATCTTGCTATGATTTATTTGGCTACCGAAGCTGGCGACCTCGCCATGGCATCCCAGTGAAGCAGGGGACGTAAGCGAATACGAGCTATCAAAACGTTGACAATATAGAAACATAATAATAATAATAATAATAATATCACAGGACAATCTCACACAAATTGACCTAGTCCCAAACTAAGCTCTAGGCTTGTACTATGGGTACTAGACAACGATAAACATACTTATATAGATAAATATATACTTAAATACATAGAAAACATCCAAGACTCAGGAACAAATACCCGTGCTCATCACACAAATATCTGCCCTTACCAGGATTTGAACCCAGGACCCCTAGCTTCGAAGGCAGGGTCACTCCCAACTAGGCTAGCGTGTCGTCAAATAACATGTCAAAAACAATAAGATTTCGCCTTGTAGAATCTTAGGTTAGTGTTTGCATCTCAGTTCTCTTGGCTCCACGCGGTGCGTGGGCGCATGACGTCTCACTTCAAAGCAAGGCGGCTCAACGCTTCTGCCCGCTTAGCTTTATCGCACCGCGATTAGCAACGTCTCTTATGAGATTTATTTAGCAACTCCGAGTGATGATTACTTAGTTAATATTGTTATTTGAAGTGAGACAGGGCTGTCTATCATTTCTTCGAAACTGTGTCCCCTTGTTTTACAGAAACTCATATACATAAAATCACGCCGTCATTCCCAGAGTGGAGTAGGCAGAGCTACAGAAATACCAACAACCCCAAAAAGACTTGTATGAATTCTGTAACCACATTTTGCACAATCAGGCCAAGAAGTTTACTAGTGTATATTAGTGACAGGTTGCAAGCCCATCGCCTAACAGTACTACAAGCCTTTATTCCCTTAGTCGCCTCTTACGACATCCACGGGAAGAAATGGAGTGGCACTATTCTAACCCGGCAACCACACGGACGACAGAAACTCATTTCATAGAATGTATCACTTCGCAGTATTTTCATTTCATAGAAAGCAAATTTCTGCTGAATTTCTGTTTTCAGATTAGCTTAAGCATTAGTTACGTAGGTTAGGTTAGGTTAGACCTGTGGCTACCGAAAGATAATCTGAAAACAGTAAGTTTAGAACAGAAATTAGCTTACTATGTAATGAAAATTCTGCGAAGTGATACATTATATGAAATGAGTTTCTGTAAAACAGTGTACAACCTTTCGTACAATGTATCATTTCATCGAACGCTATTTTCTGCTGAAACCACAATGTTTTCAGGGTTACTCATGCCGTTTTTTTCACAAAAAAACACCTTCAAAAACGCAAGAAATAACTTCTTTTAAAATTGTAGGCATTTACCCAATAGGTTAGTCCAACTGAAGTCGGTTTTTTTGGTTTTTTGTTTTTTTTTTACATTTATTTTACTTTAAACTTTTTAGTGATCATAATTGCGCTGTTACGGACTCCCACTTATTAGTTAATATTATAAAACTTTAAGTTTCAAGCGCGCTGCAAGCAACGCCGCCGGAAAGTCATAGTCATATTTTAACAAGTAAATATTCTTCGGTGTAGTCGCTCAACTATCTTAATCGAGATACCTTATCGCCACCCTTAAATAGGTACCGTTGAGGAGTTCCAATGGCCATCTGTGGTCTTCATCATCAGTTCCACTTTCTTAAATGACACTTTCTGAATGCAAATGCTAGACTTGTTACTAAAAATAGTAAAATCGCTATATCCCCTTACTGATCCCCTCATCAGATTCAGTTTTGGTGACAATGGGACCACCTCGAAAGTATACTCTAACAAACTAAAAAAAAAAAAAAAAAAATCGGTCCACAAATGACGGAGTAAGAACATACATATAAAAAAATATAAAAAAATACATAAAATGGAACGTATAACCTCCTCCTTTTTTTGAAGTCGGTTAAAAATTACCAACAAATACGTAACTATTAGTTATAAATGTCTGCGGTCCTTTGTTTTGTTAGATGTTTGTGTGTGATTAATGATAATGAAATATAAAAATAAAATAAATAAATCACAGGACAATGTCACACAAATTGACCTAGTACCAAACTAAGCTCTAGGCTTGTACAGTCAAGTTCAAAAGTATGTATACACTTTAGTACCTTGTCTATTTAACGTCATGTTTAAACTGCCATATGAAATTATCCAAGCGATTAAAGTGACAAGGTACTAAAGTGTATACATACTTTTGAACTTGACTGTACTATGGGTACTAGACAACGATAAACATACTTGTATAGAGATATATGTACTTAAATACATAGGAAACATCCAAGACTCAGGAACAAATACTCGTGCTCATCACACAAATATCTGCCGTTACCGGGATTTGAATCCAGGACCCCCTAGCTTCGAAGGCAGGGTCACTACCAACTAGGCTAGCGTGTCGTCTATATATACGTGTCGTGTACCTATGCTAGTATTTTACTTCTATAATAGGTAGGTACTATAATATAATAAATGTGAAGTAACTCTGTCTGTCTGTTACGCTTTCACGGATAAACCGCTAAACCGATTTAGATAAAATTTGGTATGGAGATAGTTTGAGTCCCGAGCAACATAGCCGACATACGGAACTTTTATGCCATTAGGTATTTTTATTTTATATTTTTTAACAGCTAGTTATTTATACAACGCCCTCTGTGTCATCAATAGAGTCATCCCACAATAACTCTGCAATGAGGTGACAACAGTAGAAATCTTAAGTTTGTTTATAGCAATACTGGTTTTTGGTCACACACGTTTTGATACTTACAAGTATAGGTCTAATTATTATGTACTACGCGTGGCAATATATATTTCCTAATTATGTACTTCGCGCGCTGCTATATATATTTCCCGACCATCGTAACTCTATATATAGATCCTTACTTCTACAATAATATTATAAAGAGGAAAGATTAGTATTTTTGAATGTCTGTATAGAATATACCCAAAAACTAATGGACCGATTTCAAAAAATATTTTTCGAATCCTACATTATTCCTGAGTATCATAAAAGATGAATATAAAATAACTCGGGAAGTAAATAATATATCAAGAATTATTTGAGGACTTACTCGTAGTGTTTAGAATTTCATGTAAACTTTGCTCCTTTTGCTTACGGACGGACTTCATTCTTCTTTTACATTTTAGAAATGAGTTATCATCTCGAAAATAAGTTCTCGAACGCAACTTTTAATAAGTTTACCCATTTTGAAAATAGGAATCGTTAAAAAACACTCAACACAATATCCACATAATACCAATATGTCATGTTTAAGTGACATGAAAAAACAGAACGGTTTATTCGACTAATGTTTATATTGAAAAATGACGAGGTATAAAATGCCGATTTTGCAAACATAAAAATGTCGAGTAACGACGAAGTAAAAAAATACGAAGTATAATAAAGTCGAGATGGAATTGAGACGAGGAGGGGTAGGTGGAACATAGGCTAGGTAGGTTTAGGTTATGTTAGTTTTGCAGCAGGCCCAGACGGCTAAACCACCCAGAAATAGGAGCTCCGCGTAAGCGGAGCTCCGTCGACACTGTGTAATCGATTTGAAATAAGAGTGTCGACGGGCTCCGCGGAGCTCCTACGACCCACTGTCGTAATTTTTATACATCGATAAAAATCAGATGGTCATTGTTATATGTCGACATTTTTATACATCGACAAAAATTATTCGACATTATATAAAATATCAACATTTTTATACCTAGTCATCTTTCAATATAGACATTAGTCGCCTAAATCGTTTACCTTCCGCCATACGGTAGCCTCATTTTAAGAATTGAAGTCCGCGTCCCCCGTTACGTTCGGGGGGTGCAAAAAGCACTTTGAAAACCACTGCTTTACAATCATCCGAGTCCAAAGATCAACTTTAACCGGCGCAATAAAGTGGTTGTGGCTGTGTTATGCATAGATTAACAGCAGACCGAACAAACTATTACCCCCTTACTTATGAACGTGGAATAAGCTTGGAATAGTTTATGCCATGCTTTGTCCTTATCTGTAATTGTGACATTTGCATCTGACAGAAAGTGACAAAGCATGGCATAAACTATTCCAAGCTTATTTGACATTCATAAGTAAGGTTAATCTATATAATATAAAAATGAATCCCTGTTGCCACGGCATCATTCACGCATGAACGGCTGGGCCGATTACGCTAATTCTTATTTTGTTGTGATCGTTATCATCAAGAACGTTCTTATGAAAGAAAAAAATGTTAAATCCACCGGGAAAGTCAAAAATTTGCAGCGTGCCGAAGCCGCTGACAGGTAGTCAGTCTATACAACGTGTTACAAAAAAATCCGTAAAAAAGAATTTTCGAAAGTAGTGTCAACCCTAGTATACTGTATACCTAATATACTGAACTGACGTTATTTAATAAGGGTTGACACTACTTTTGTAATTTCTTTTTTACGGATTATTTTGTAACACGTTGTATATATATATATATGTAAAAGTTAATCCCTATTTCCATTAGTCACGGCAACACGCGTGAACGGCTAAACCAATTTCGCTAATTCTTTTTTTGTTGTGTTCGATATCGTCAGGGGAAGATTTTTAATAGAGAAAAATATGTTTAAAAAAATGCAGCGGGGCGAAGCCGCTCACGGGTAGCTAGTGTTATAATATTTATAAAATAATTTCCTGTAAGCATTTCCTGTGACTAACACAAAAGTGCAAACGGGCAAGCCCCGCTAGCTCCAATGATTGTGACTCAAAAAATAAGAGAACACTGTGTCTTAAAATTCCTTGAGCTTCATTCGATCCGTGTAAACTTAGAGTGTTGTTAGAAAACGTCGTGTCGGCAAAGTGGCGTTGTTTTTGAAACATCAAGTTCTGTGATAACTACTCTGGTGGAATGGACGGTTTCTTGGTGTCATTTATAATTTAATTTGTGTTTAATAATAGAAGTGAAATCTTCTTAAATGGATGAGATAAAAAAAGAGAATAGTTTAACTGGAATGGTTTATAGGTAGCCTCGCTAGCAGTAGCAGTATCTCAAATTCAATAGCCAAAGCAGATTCAATGCTATTTCCTTAGTAATAAGGTTGCATTTGCTACAGGAGTTTTGTCTGAGATACTGCATTTTGTCTTAGCAAGTCAGTAGATAGTTCATAAAAATAATTATGTCGTTTAGGAGATATAGGTCTAGCCATAAAAAAAAATTTGAAGCCTATAATGTCCCACTGTGACTGGGCAATTATTTAAAACTAGCTTTTGTCCGCGTCTCCGTCCGCGTCGAAGTCGTGCTGCAGCGGGAACTGTACAATTTTCCGGGATAAAAATTATTCTAGGCCCCCGGGACTCAAACTATCTCTAAACCGAATTTCATCTTAATTGGTTTCAGCAGTTTAAACAGAGGTAACAGACAGACAGATACTTTCGCATTTATAATATGGATACTTTTTCTTTACAGACGGGAATGGTATTAGTGTCGCTTGCGTGGTGTTGCAGCAAAATTTACAACTTGAGAGAAACTAAAGAGAATAAGAAAAATACCGCACAGCCGCTACGATTTAGAAAAAAAGATAATCAAATAAGGCCCGTCGATAATGATGATGGTTTCGAGGAGATTTCCATTGATGATGGATTCGCTGGGAATGATGTTGTTGATGGACATCATACTTCTAATCTTGGTGGCAATCATCATCAAAGTGATGATAGTGAGAAGAATGACAGTGATAAAGGTCCTCATGAAGGTCACGGGCATCAAAGCAATGGTTATGGTGGAGAACATGGTCGTGATGTGGAACTTCATGTTGCTAGTAGTCAAGACGGAGAAGATAAAAGTCACAGCGGTAATTTTAACAATGGTGGCCATCACGCCGTAGGAAGTACTAATGGCGCCGGAGACAGTCATACTACAAGTGGGAGTAACCATGGCAGTAGTAGTAGGGGTAACCATGTTAGTAGTAGCCACAGTATTGGTTGGAGACATCACGGTAGTAATAGTCATCACAGCAGAGATAATACTCACAGCAGTGGTTGGGGACATCACAGTGGAGATACTAGTCATAGTGGTTGGGGTGGCAGCCACCATGGTGATAGTGGACATAACGATGGTGGTGGTAGTGGTGGGGATGATGGGGGTGATTAAATTTTATAAACGGACAAATTGGCGCGTACAAGAATAACCATTACACATTGAAAAGCATGAATTTGGTGTTTACTTTAAACCATGAAAACTCACTTGGTTTATGTAATAGATTTCTCTTAAGAATCGAATCAAATTAAATTAAATCCTTTATTGCAAGAACTAGAATATAAAAAAAGTCCAGATGTTTAGCCATACAATGCAAAATACCATGCAAAACACAAAAAGACTACCCTAAAATGAGAGAAAATGTAACATTCTATCATTACACTAATTTCTGTATACTGTCAAAGATATGAAATACTTTTTTGCACCTTATTGTAATGGATATGTTTGTATTCGTCTGTACATTCCAGGTACTTTTTAGTTAAATATTTTCAATGAAACACTAGCATTACTAGTTAATTTACTGTCGGGCTATCGAATTTTCGAACTTTTGTCTGAATAGGGCTTACTCAAACTTAGTACAAACTAAAATAGATTTTTATATTACAAGCTGTTGCCCACGAGTTCGTACGCGCATGAGTCCTACACGTGATACATATATTCAAAGCAAATTTAATCTAAATCTGTTAACGGACGGACAGACAAAGTTACACTTCTCAACGTGTCGATATATGCTTTTTACTTACGTAGGTACCTATATTTTAATATTTTCTCATGAGTATTTTAGTATAATGATACGTTGTAATAAAATATTATTGTAAGAATATTTTAGATTTAAAGTTTTTTAATATTAAGCATGAAACATATTTAAATTGAATTTATTATCTGAACTATGCATAATTTTAATGTCGCACAAATTTTGTATGATTTATTGGACGTTTTATGGTCGGAGCCAAGAAAAATGTCTTTTGAAGATAATAAATCATAAAGAACTATGTTTATGGGGACAAGCTTTGTCGTGGAACATAATGAAGCTTTTAAATCATATAAAAAGATTCTGTAATAAATAAAGGGACGATTAATTTTATCTTAGTTGTAAAAGTTCAAAAGCATCTTTAGACCACGCGATCTGTCCAGTGCGAGTATAAATACTGAATTACGAATACAATTAGAATCAGAATGATAGAACTTCATAAAATGGTTATTGAAAATTTAAAATCACGTCTTTATTAATAGTTAAATTGTTTATTTTCTGTAACCTACATATTAAATTTTCAATTTGTGTACAATGAAAAGTTTACATACATGACGTTTCTAAAATTTAGTTCTTAGCTTTTACATAATATGCAACGAAAAACCAGTAAATCAAACCTCGTACCTCACTAAATCAAAAATGAGTTTTTCTCTATACCGGGTGTTGCCTGTAATAGGAGCAATAAATTTAGGGATCGTTTCCACACTACAAACGAAACAACATTTATTCTACAACTTTTGAAATTAACTTATTGTTAACGAAATATTAATGAATTTAGATTTTCCAAGCAAGCAATGTATTGCGAAAACTACGAACTTTGCAGGCTGACAGTAGATGTCAACTAGACTACTGGATGGAGTACATTGCAAATGTTATTTAGTTTGTTCGAAAAAATCCCAAATAATTAAATACATATTTTTTTAAAGTAGTAGATCAAATGTTGCTACGTTTAAAGAGTAGAAACGATCCCTCAATTTATTGCTCCTATTACAGGCAACACCCGGTATAGGCGACTAGCGACCCGCCCTCGCTTCGCTTCGGGTATTATATATAAACCTTCCTCTTGAATCACTGGATAAAAAGTAGCCTATGTTCATCAGGGATAATGTCGGCTTCTAATGGTTAAAGAATTTTTCAAATCGGTCCAGTAGTTTCGGAGCTTATTCGAAACAAACAAACAAACAAACAAATCTTTCCTCTTTATAATATTAGTATTGATACCATTGTATCATAATAAGTTAACGTTTTTAAACTTTATTATTTTCTTTAATTTTTAAGAAACTTCAAAAAAGGAGGAGGTGCTCAAAAAATACTAAAATACTATTTAAATGTTTGAACTGGGGGGTTATCATGAGCTCGCTTTGCAGTTCTGTTTACGCTCAGAGAAAAGGACAGAGCTGTATAACCGCCATAGCTCTGTCTTTTACGCTCACCGTAAAATGAACTGCAAAGCTAGCTCATGATAACCCCCCAGGTCTTTTACTGGCCTGATTAGAATTACAATGTTAATTTCTAATTAATCTAAATAGACTATAAGTAGTGGGTTGATAATTAATTTTATTCCTGTATTTATTCATACTTTCTTAATTTAGAGGAGCTAGTGCTGAATATTTATTTTAATAAATTAACTGCCCTACTATCCAACTGTGATAAAATTTTCCCATTCAATGCAAATAAACAATTCATTACTTCTAAAGATATTTCACTACTAGTTAGAAAACTCTTATATACTTACATTAAAATTTCACTCCTAACATTACTAAACCATTTAGCAAACACACAAAACCACTGTTATCACAAATCCAAATAAAAACAAACTAATCAAAATAAAATCACCTCCACTGAAAACTCAACAGTAAGCTTTTGTAAACTGTTGTCCACTGAGTCACGGAGTTCACTGAGTGACTTAAGTCCACTGGTTAACTTGTTCGGTTTGGTTTGAGTACCGGAATGTTGGTTGGTCGATAGTCCAGACCGACTAACCGCGGCCGACCGTCGGTTTATTTGTAGACAAAGACTTAAAATGCGTAGACGGATAACTCATCATTTATCGAATGTATCATTTCATCTAGTTTCAATTCATCGAACGTTTTTTTCTACTGAAACCATCATGTTTTTAGGGTATCTTAAACATAAATTGCGTAGGTTAGGTTAGGTTGGATGTTTAATATATCCTTAAAATATTATAGTTTTAGTAGAAAGTAGCGTTCGGTGAAATGAAATTCGATGAAATGATTCATTTGATGAAAGGTGTATCGATAAAATTATAGATAGATAAAATATAGGAAAGGAAGCAGTTTCAGATCGATGATTTATTTTGTTTCATTACAGCATACTGCTATTGGATGAAATTGCGTAACCCTAAATTATATTTAAATGTAACTCAGTTATCCTTCAGTCAACTTTATCGTGTTACCGAAAAACTTAAAATGGTTTAAGGTTGTCTTGTGGTTTGAAAACAATGTTATAATGACTAGGGTGATACTAAGAGAGTGACATTGTGTCATTAAAAAGGTTAACATACATACATAATATCACGCCTTCATTCCCAGAGTAAGGTAGGCAGAGCTACAGAAATACCAACAACTCTAAAAAGACGTGTTGATAATTCTGTATCCACATTTTGCACAATGAGGCCAAGAAGTTTACTCGTGTATTAGTGACAGGTTGCAAGCCCATCGCCTAACAGTACGAAGTATAAGCCCTGGTTCCCTTAGCCGCCTCCACGGGAAGACATAGAGTGGCACTATTCTTACCCGGCAAACACACGAAATATATAATATTGTATATAAAAAGGATAACAGAATAGTAAAAACAATAGTTACAGGAAAATAATAAAAAAATGATGATGCTGATAATGAATCACTTTTCGCGGCACTAATTATCAATAATTACGTTATGAACTTATGAAATTGGCATACAAAATCTGAAAAAGGTGATACTTTTTCTAGATCCGTCTTATCCTGTTTAGACAGTGCAAAAGCTTCGTCGTCTACATACGGATTAATTGTGGACTTCTAAACACAAAACAACTTAACATTTGTCATCAGTCTAGCTTAGTTTATATCTCAAAAATCTCAGAACAAAGTTGCCTATCTACGCCCCCATCTTTGGCCGTCTCGTCTAATATTAGGTGCGCGCGCGACGGCCCCGTTGCGTATCAGTTTTAGTTTTTATTGTGCGCGGTATTTCGGGCGCACTCGCCGCGCGCGCCGCTTTACTGCCACCGGTCAAGCCCTGGTCGCCAAGTATTCGCAGATTGGGGACAATCAACCGATGATTAAATTATTTGGTGGATATGCATCGATAGATGCTGTTGCACCTGGAAGATAGCTGTCAATAAGCTTTTTTACGTCCATTGGGAAACAAAACATCTATGGCTCTGTGTTAGCAATTTCAGTCGCTCTTCTTTTTCTTAGGGTGCCGTTCCATCACTGGAGCTTGGCTGTTAGTCCTGGAAACTTCTCTCTGTCCATCGCAAAGTGAAATAACTGGTCTGTGCTACCGATTCCAGTTCCCCTTCTTCTTCTTAGGGAGCTGCTCCACTAATGGAGCTTGGTTGTTAATCCTGGAAACTTGTTTATAGCTGTCGCAAAGCAAAAAAAAATGCTCTGTGTTACTATTTCCGAATCATCTTCTTTTTCTTAAGGTGCCGCTCCACTACTGGAGCTTTGTGTTTTATCCTGGAAACCTCTCTGTCCGTCGCAAAGTGAAACAACTGCTCTGTAACCAATTCCAGTTCCTCTTTTTCCACTAGTGGAGTTTGGCTGTAAATCCTGGAAACTTCTCTGTGTCCATCCCAAAGCGAAACCACTGCTCTATGCGACTGATTCTAGTTCTTCTTCTTCTTCTTAGGGTGCCTTTCCACTATTGGAGGGTAGCTTCTGATCACCTTATTCTTCTTAAGTTGCTGCTCCACTACTGGAGCTTGGCTGTTAATCCTGGAAACTTGCTTATTGCCGTCTGTAAACAAAACAAATTCTGTTCGCTAGGGATTTTAATCCACTACCAAACATTTATCTCCCAGGACTTTTTACGTCTTTCAGCGCATCTCTTTCCAATCTTGCCCAGCATGGTCAGGTGCAGCAGTTGATAACTATCATTGGCTCTCAAAGGAAAAAATCACCATCATTACACACACATACATAACATCACGCCTTGATTCCCAGAGTGGAGTAGAGAGAGCAACAGAAATACCAACAACTCCAAAAAGACTTGTTGATAATTCTGTAACCACATTTTGCACAAGTTACAAGTGTATTAGTGACAGGTTGCAAGCCCATCGCCTAACAATACTACAAGCCCTTATTTCCTTCTCACCATCAAATTATTAGGGATTTATTAATCTTTTAAATATTCATTGACCCGTTAATCTGTTAAATAGTTAATACCCCGTGTGGTTGCCGGGTTAGAATAGTGCGACTCCATGTCTTCCCGTGGATGTCGTAAGAGGCCTGATTGTGCAAAATGTGGTTACAGAATTATTAAGAAGTTTAGAGTTATTGGTAATGTTGTGCTAGCGGGCCCGGGTTAAATTCCCGGAAACCGCTGATATTTTTGTGATGAGCACGAATATTTGTTTGTGAGTCTTGGATATTTTCTATGTATTTAAGAATATCTTTCTCTACATGAGTATGTTTATCGTTATCTAGTACCCATAGAACAAGCTTAAAGCTTAGTTTGGAACTATATGTATTTGTGTGACATCTTCCCCTGGTATTTACTTTTTTTTTTTTTGTCAGTGCCACCGAGTTAGTCACGTGATGCTATCTCGATGGCTTACGTCAATTTCATACATTTTCAATCGAAACATAATGAATCGGTAAGTCAACGTCGCCGTCGATGTCGTAACGATAGGGAATAGAACCGGATCGCCGATATATTTACAGATTGGGGACAAATCATAACGAACCAATGATTCAATTAACCTGTATACCAGGATATGAAAAACCGGTCAAGGGCGAGTCGGGTTCTATTAAGATTCCGTATACATAACACCTTTTTTAACAATGACTAATAATTGTTAACTAAACGAAAATGGTACTAGAAATGTAGCAACGACCTCTGAACCAGTTGAGATTAAAAAAACGGCCAAGTGCGAGTCGGACTCACGCACGAAGGGTTCCGTACCATTATCTATACAACCAGCGTGCTGGGCCCGACCTTGTTTCTGGTATACATCAATGGATTGCTTTCACTGTCACTAAAAAATGCTAAAGTTGTTTGCTACGCCGATGATACGGCAATAATTTTTCACGACAATACATGGGACTTATGTTTCGAGAAAACCGTACGTGGTATGAATATAGTTACTGATTGGCTTAGTAAAAACCTGCTCACGCTAAATACACAAAAGACAAAATTCTTATGTTTCTATAAAACTGAATCATCCTCCCCACTTTGTTGCCCTGATATAGTTATACACTCCTGCAAATTAAGCCCTGATGCAAGAACTACTTTGATATGTGACTGCGCAAAAATCCGAAGAACTCGCTCATTAAAATACCTCGGTGTTACTCTCGATGACAAACTATCATTTAATGACCACATAGCCGACCTGTCCTCGAGAACTAGAAAGATCATCTTTGTAATGAAGCAAATCCGAGATGTTGCTAGTATAGATTTGCTTAAGTCAATATACCTATCACTTTGTCAGTCAATTCTGTCCTATTGCATAAACATATGGGGTGGAACTACATTAACCAACATCATAAGATTGGAAAGAGCGCAAAGGTCAGTACTAAAGGTAATGCTAAAGAAACCTGTAAGGTTCCCCACTGAAGTTCTTTATAAAGAAGCTGACGTATTAAGTGTACGACGCCTTTATATACTTAATGCTATAACATCGACTCACAAGTCCATTACGCGCTTAGTGGACTATAAAGAAAGGCTTAACTCAAGGGTTTTTAGAATTCCAGTCCCGAAAGCGAAAACCAAATTTGCGAGACGGTTTCAATATTACAGGTTTCCCCATATTTACAACCGATTGGTAAACAACTGTGATATAAAGCAGAACTCTGTGTACGAAGCTCAGAAAAAAGTTAAAGAATTCTTGCGGGACTTAGACTACTCTGGTATAGAGGAAATAATAAAGACTACTTGCTAAGGACACACACACACTCACACACACACTCGCACATTCACACGCACACACACACACACACACACACACACACACACACACACACACACACACACACACATACACGCCTACGCTTACACAACTTATTGTAAGCTAGATGTTTCTTGCTCTTGGCATAACTTTGTAAATTATAAATAAATAAATACCTATTTTGCATGAACATGGTCCTACTGCCTGCTAATCGTTAAAACTGTTAGCCACGATACAGGCCAAGCCTAGTGTGCTTATCGTTGTAAACATTAATGTTATACTGGACTTAAATAATAAATTTCCTTATTTCTTATTTCTTTCTATACAACCACGGTGTCTATATTAAGATCGAGCAAAAACGGCAAAAAATCACGTTTGTTGTATGGGAGCCCTCCTTAAAATATGAATTTAATTATTTATTCTTAAAGTGAATATACAACGAAATATTCTGTGAATATTTTAAGTGTATATCTGTTGCCGTTATTAATATGGAACAAAAAACGACAAAAAAATCACGTTTGTTGTATGGGAGCCCCCCTTAAATATTTAGTTCATTTTGTTTTTAGTATTTGTTGTTATAGCGACAACAGAAATACATAACTTGTGCAAATTTCAACTGTCTAGCCATCGCGGTTCTTGAGATACAGTCTGCACGGCTAGCACATGAAGGCGCGGGAGTTATGTCACCCGCGAGATAGACTACCTGTCTTTTTCTGACCGCTCTAATTAGACAAAGACGGGTAGTCTATCTCGCACGTAACGTAACTCGCACGCCTTCATGTGCTAGCCATGCTGGTGACAGACAGACGGACGGACAGACGGACCGGCAGACAGCGAAATCTTAGTAATAGGGTCCCGTTTTTAACCTTTGGATACGGAACCTTAAAAATGATGTTTAGATCACAGCCTAAGTCATAAGTTTTATGGCACATAATATACAGAAATTGCAAATTAGTTTGACATAGATCCCATAACAAAGCTGTTCTACAACTGACAATTGACAGCACTCCGTTTCGTTACATTTATAGTTTAAATTAGTAAAACTATTATATTTCCTACTGTACCTAACCCAGGAGCTCTAGACAATGATACCCATTTGCATGATAGTTCGGTTAATCCTTTCAATACGGAACCCTACAAACTTTGCTTATGCTAGTAGCATATAACGTGTCATTTACGAGGAATGGTTGCATCTCGGAGGTCTAGTTATAATAGGTGATCGTTATTCCGGTACTTCCGTCCAATTAAGCAAACAAACTAACTCCAACATGGACGGTGGGTATATTACCCTAATCGTTTCAAAAGAACTAACTTCCAAACGTCGCCGCGTGAACATTGGATCACATAACTTTAGATCTATTTCTTTTTACATAGGTACGAATTTTCCGCATCCATGTTATATATTATGTACTACGTAGATACATACATCACGACTTCATCCCCACAGTGGTGTAGGCAGAGCTACAGAAATAACATTAAGAAAAAAAAAATTAGAAGAGATCCCATATGGGATAGGTTCGCCCATGTACGTTTTCTATATTGATGCAAATGTCATGTAATTGTTTATGTGCAATAAAGAGTTTAAATATGATATATACATACATATAAAAAGACAATTTTATAATTCTGTAACCATATTTGCACAATCAGGCCAAGAATTTTACTATTGTATTATTGACAGGTTGCAAGCCCATCGCCTAACAATTATTCCCTATTAGTCGCCTCTTACGACATCCACGGGAAGACATGGAGTGGCACTATTCTAACCCGGTAACCATACGGGCTTGCTTGCTTAGTGTCTACTAATTGTATACAATTCAAGTATAGTATCTACGAGTATACTATATTTTTACTAATCTAAAATAATATTTTAAATGTGAAAGAAACTCTTTCACGGATAAACAGCAGTACCGATTTAGATGAAATTTGGTGTAGAGATAGTTTAAGTCCCGGGGAAGGACATAGCGTACAATTTATCGCAAAAAATTGGACGGTTCCTGAGGGAATAGCGATAAACGGCTTTTACGCGGACGGAGTCGCGGAAAACAGCTAGCAATGCGATATATTTCATAAACTAGAAGACAACCAAGACACGTTGAACTAGTTTCCCGCTCTGCCATCCTAAGCCAAAAGCAGATTCAATCCTATACTGTTGGTAATAAGGTTGCATTTGCTATAGGAATATTGTCTGAGATACCCATTAGTGTTAGCAGGGAAACGCCATTCTCCTTATTGCTTTTTAGAAGTCCTTTTTAGTTCACTCCTTCGCTACCCAAGGAATATTCTTTCAAAATATCAAGTCCTTAGGTTCTAATTCAAATTGTTTTTTTAATTAATGGCTTTCACTCCTGGTAAGGTGTATTTCGCCAATGTCTAGTTATTTATAGACACTCCCATGGACTTATTAGAGAATGAATTCCATGAATCACACGCGAGGACAAAACTTTGGTATAAGAGTATTTTCTCTTGTCGACGAAACGAAAGTTCAAATGTGCCTCAAACAAATTTTGTTCTTTGTCAACTGACAGCTGTCAAATCTGGCCTTTAAGAACGGTGCGACTATAGCAGAGAAATTCATTCACCCACAGACATAAAACAAAATGTTTCCGACAGCAGGTTATAAAGGAGATTGAAATCATTCATGCATATTACTTCGTTGTGCCGCGGCAGATTCTATTTCGTCCCGAGTGAATTTGATATACTCCTAACCTTGGGGACCTACTGTTTTTACGTTTAAAGCTGATTTTTACCAACAGCAGCGGTATTAAAAACCTCGAGGATGTCGGGGGTCAATATTGGCTCATATAAAATTGATCTTTCGATGTTTTATACAAATTTATGACTTCGTCATTTCTCCGAAAATATTTGCTCATATTTTTTTGTTCATAAATCGTAATTTGTTATTCATAATCATCGCTCCTAAAGTGAATTTTACTGAAGCCGTTCTGATTTTAGGACGGTTATAAAACAAACCTAACTTAACCTAACTTTGTTTTCTAGTTGGATATTTTTAAAATCCTGACAATAAACAGTTGTATGAATTGTATGATTAACATTTACTATGAAGAGTGATCATTATGATGTAAAACGGTATGAGAAATATTTTTATGAAGAGTGATCATTATGTATAATGACGACACGGTGGCCTAGTTGGTAGTGACCCTGCCTCCGAAGCCAGCGGTCCTGGGTTCAAATCCCGGTAAGGGCAGATATTTGTGTGATGAGCGCGAATATTTGTTCCTGAGTCTTGGATGTTTTCTATGTATTTAAGTATATATTTCTCTATATAAGTATGTTTATCGTTGTCTAGTACCCATAGTACAAGCCTAGAGCTTAGTTTGGGACTAGGTCAATTTGTGTGAGATTGTCCTCTGATATTTATTTATTTTTAATGTAAAATGAGCACGGTCCAACATGCGGGTGCGCCAAAGTTCATAAAAAAATTCAAATTAGATTATTGGAACTCCGAAAATGTCACTCACTCAAAAATTAAAATGTACTTCTGTCACTCTTCATAATCAATATTAATCATACACCTGTTTATTTTCAGGATTTTAAAAATATCCAACTGGTAAATAAGGTTAGGTTAGGTTAGGTTTGTTTTATAAACGTCTTAAAATCAGAACGGTTTCAGTAAAATTCACTTTAGGAGTTGCGATGATTGTGAATAACAACTATGAACAAAAATAACATGAGCAAAACTTTCGGAGAAATGATAAGTACAGTCACAAAACGTTACTTTTATAAAAAAATCGAAAGATCAATTTAATATGACCCAATATGAACCCTGCCACAATATGTAGTCCGAACTCTACGAACTGCAATCTCGAGTCGATAGTAAACCACTAGACTGTCAGTATTTTACTAACCTATTGAAAATGGAACTAAAGTAATCTCTCAGGTGCAGTTCAGAGTGCAGTAGAAATAAATTTATCGTTTCAGCTCTTGCAACTTGCAACCGGTGCATCTTCAGGGTGAATCAAAAATATTAAAAGCAAATAGAACGGGCACGCGCTCGCTCCTAGCAAACACTATATCCAAGTACTCGTATTTTAAAGCATTTTACTTGTATTTCATAAGTAACGTGCTTGTGAGTTTATTTGGTTCAAATGCCGTGCTAGTTGGAAAAGGGTGAGGCAAAACGATGCGACAGAAAACTGATAATAGTTTATGCAACTGATGCATAATGAGAGGCCTTAAAAAACGAGTTTCATAATAGTATCACATGAGTGTTTTAAGGCCTAATTATGTACAGTTGCTTACTACTTTATCTACACACATATACACAAAAAACAAACAACTATTCATAATCCTACTTTCGTAACAGCAAAGAAACAATAAAAAATGACTACAATAATGGCGGTAATTCGATCCTCCGTCAAGACGAATGATTTTTTAAATCAAACGAATGAATTCCATAATCTCATGTCACTGGAGATCAAATGTCGTGAGGTTTATATTAAACTAGCGACCCGCCCTCGCTTCGCTCCGGGTTAAAGTATTATATATATAAACTTTCCTCTTGAATCACTCTATCTTATAAAAAAAACCGCATCAAAATCCGTTGCGTAGTTTTAAAGATCTAAGCATACATAGGGACAGACAGCGGGAAGCGACTTTGTTTTATACTATGTAGTGATAAACATACTGAATTAACGTTACGTATCGACACCCGACGACCCGACACCCGTTACGATAACCGATTTAATATCTATGGGTACTAGAATAGAGACCGTTTTTGCAAAAACCGATACTGTAAAACGATACAGTACAGATTTTACCTACTACCACAGACAAGAATCACTCTTCCGTTAACGTTCGCTCAGAGTGGTCGTGTTTCATTGTTCCTTGACATATTACTTTTGAATATTTTTCTTTATTAAGGAATCGCTTAGTTATCGGTCCCTCTTTGTCTGCCTTGGCATCTCTTGTGTGTCGGCCATATTGGTTGGTGTCCGACCTCTCTATTCGGCGTGCAGTACTGTGTTGAATGTGTAAGTGTACGGAAACGCGTAGGTGAGAAGTGAAGTTCGGTGAGCAATCTTGTTGCATCTTTTGCGCGCCCGGCTTGGCTTTGAAGAGTTTCTAAATTAAGCGGGACATGAAACAATAAAAGTTCCTTATTGAATATAAACCCTAGACCCATAAAAGTTCCTTCCACCAAAACACCTAACTCAACAGTAAGTTTTATTCTGATTAAAATCTTACTGTTTTCCGTTAAGGTTTAAAATGTGTCAGTTTTATTTGATTTTACCCTCATTTGTTTATCTGCCGTAGTATGCCACGAAACTAACACTATCTTATTTATTTTGTGGTCGCGTTGATATCAAATCGTAAACAGGTTTTTAAGTTGATGAAGTTTTTAACGCATCAGTGGCTGTTTACTGTGACTTGGGGCAGACCTGTTATTGTGAAATCATTGGTAATAATAACTCCAAAATCGAGGTAGGTACCACATCTATTGTTTTGTATTTTACTCCTATTTTTAATTTATACACTTGATGGTCATCAACTTAGTTAAATAGTTATAACTATTAAAGTAAGTTGGTGTACACTGCGCATCCTAAGGTTACCTATAATTAGGGAAACTTACCTATTAGTATTCTCGGTTGGTAATCCATAACTAAAATGATTCCGTTTCCAAAAATAGCTTGACGTCGTCAATGTCATTAGAGATTCCTAGTAATTTGTAAGTTACAACAAACTCAACCTTATTGCTACCACGGTAGGCTTAGGGCATGCGAAGCTCTTTATAGAAAGAGTTGATCAGTGCTGGACCAATAGACTTTGAAAACTCAGGAGAAGACAACAATGCATTATCGGTGTGTTTACTGGGCACTTCGGGATTAAACACCTCCTGGCAAAGATGGGCCTTTATGACAACACAGATGTAGATTGTGCGGGGAAGAGATGGAACCAATGAAACACTTACTGTGAATGTGATGCCCTCGCCGGAGTAAGAATTAAAATCCTTGGCTGTGGCTATCTAGAACCTAAGGACTTCAAGGCAGTGCCATTGCACTTCATTATCCGCTTTCTGGAAGGAGTGGAGGCTGTATTGGATGAAGCGCTTACCTATAAAAAGATAACCTTATTGCTGGGCTGGGATTCTACACGGTAATAACGATATCGTATTTGACGTGTTTCCATATTGTCAACGTTTTCATAACTCTTATGTCATTTACAATAATGGCGACTATGACATAAACGATTCTAAAACACGTCAAATACGATATTGTTATAACGCAGTAGAATAGAGACCCTGGTCTCTTACTCTCTTTAAATTTTGACATTGGCGGAATCATCGATAGTAGCGATGGAGCTATACACTAAAAATTTAATTGAATTGAATTTTATTGCTGTAATATGTCAGACTGACTTTGGACCTAAGACCTGTCAAAAGCAATATTGTTTTACCGAGTGCAATAGAGGTCCGGTCTTACCATAGATAGTTTATCATAAGTGTTAGAAGTACTTACCTACAGGGCCTCTATTCTTCTGTGTTATAACGATATCGCGTTTGACGTGTTTAGAATCGTTTATGTCACAGTCCTCATTATAAATGGCATAAGAATTCTCAAAACGTGACAATCATAATACGGAAACATGTCAAATACAATATCGTTATTACCGTGTAAAATCCCAGCCCTGGAAGCAACAAAGGTGTATAATTATTGATTAATTTTATAATATTGAAATGCGCAATAGTGTTTGTTAAATTTATTAAGGGCTACTAAGGCGTACTTTTTTGAGTCAAATCAATTTTGATTTAAGAGGAATGTAAAGCGATGCCTAAGTCGCGTAGCTGTCAAAAGTAATCCATACAAATTTATCTCCGGGCGATAACGTTTCTCACCCCTAAATCTAATCCGATTTCCTCTATTTTTTGAATATGTTATAGATATTATGGAAAACTAGGTCTGTACGTTTCTGTTTTTTTTTATTTTCATTCCACTAAAAATTTTCTTGGAAAGGAAAACGTACAGACATAGTTTTTCATAATATCTATACATATTCCAAAATCGGAAAAATCTGAACCACCATATGGTTGCCGGGTTAGAATAGTGCCACTCCCTGTCTTCCCGTGGAGGTCGTAAGAGGCGACTAAGGGAATAAGAGCTTGTAGTACTGCTAGGCGATGGGCTTGCAACCTGTCACTACTACACTAGTAAACTTCATGTCGATAGTGCAAAATGTGGTTACAGAGTTATAGTACAGAGTCTTTTTACAGTTGTTGGTATTTTTGTAGCTCTGCCTACCCCACTCTGGGAATGAAGGCATGATGTTATGTATGTAAAAATCGGATTAAGGGGAGAAAAACGTTATCGCAAATTGTATGGACATTTTTTGCTTCACAGTCCTCTTAAGTACCCGAAACCGACGCGCATGCATGACTCGATGTATGAATGTGGAAGAAGCGAAAGAGCTTTGTCAGGATCGTAGCAGGTGGAAAGAAGTGGTCTCTGCCTACCCCTCTGGGAAACAGGCGTGATTTAATGTATGTATGTATTCATCGCGTGTTAGTTCATAAATTTTGACAGCTGTTAACGCTCTAATCATCTGTTAAGTGGTTAACATCGTACGGTGAAATTGGTACATACTTAACCTTTCAATTGGCACCAATTGGCACCGACTGGACACTTAGACGATGAATTGATTTGACAGATTATTTCATTAAAACATATGTCAAAGTGACCATAGGAATTTATTCTTGTCAATGGGATGGTCCGTCGGGTATTGACTGTGAGTTTGTTTTGACGTACCGGCTAAAATGGTATGAATAGTGATTCGCGGGGTGAATAGAAATACAGCCGAAAATAAAGCGTATTCTACTAATCTTAAGACTGAGAGTTGACAATAATTTTCCAATAAGTACTCACAACTGAAAAGGACAGATCTGATGTCCCAAAATAATTTTAAGTACTTAATATTTTTTTGATGTTTTGTTTATTGAAAAAATCCTACAATTGGGTTATTTTTAAACGTGCCGTGAATTAAAACCTATTATCGCCCGTTTTTTAAAACCTATGAAACTGACATGCGTCTTTTTGCATTAGGACGGCCGAATAGACTTGTCTATTTAATACTAGTTCTTATTAGTAACAAGTAAGGATTTGTTTTAGATTGTATTTCTATTCACCACATCTTACGGTACTCGTGTCATTTTTTTATTAAACATTTGTTTCATAATTTCTGCGGCGACGTTTTTGTGTCGACGTTTTCGAATCCATACATATTTTCCATACACTTTTGCGTCTTTTTCAGGCAACAGAAATTGACAAGACAAGGGAATTCTATAGAACATGTCAAAACCGGTGGCATACAAGGATTTAGAGGCAGAAGTGGTCGCGCGGCTACGTGGACTGTACAAAGGTACGGTTTATCTCAAAATCATAATCGGAAGCCAGCGTAAGGGCAGATATTTGTGTGAGGAGCGCGAATATTTGTCCCTGAGTTTTGTATGTATTTAAGTATGATTTTCTCTAAATTAGTATGTGTATCGATGTCTAGTACCCATAGTAAAAGCCTAGAGCTTAGTTTGGGACTAGATCAATTTGTGTGATATTGTCCCCTGTTTTTTTTATATTTAGGTTGCTGTGTCTGACAGGCACAATAAACATTATGCACACTTTACTGTATTCCAACCTGTGGGGCTAGACATGGTGTATTCGACCTTCGCTAGCGATTAAGATTTGATTGAAAAATATATGGAATTGACGTAAGTGTCACGTTACTATCTCGGTGGCTTACGTCAATTCCATACATTTATCAATCGAAACATAATCACTAACGATTGTCAAATGCAACTTGTCTTCACCACTGTATACATTAGATGTATGAATATAAGTAGATCGGACATGCCATCACTAATCCACACAAAGCACAAGTTGACTAAACAAAGCACGCACACATCTCAAATCAAATCAAAATGTTTATCCAGTAAATAGGCCCCCATGGGGCTCTTTTACACGTCGTCAGTAATATGAAGTGAATTTACTAGCATCTAAAGCACACACACTTTTATACCAACGCTCTTATTGCACAGTACACGCGCATCATATCCATGTCATTTTGGAAAGAATCGTAATATTCTCTGAGATCAGGACCTCTATTCAGGTGCGTTAAAACGATATCGTGTTTGACACGTTTAAGAATCGTTTATGTCACAGTCGCCATTATTGTAAATGACATAAGAGTTATCAAAACGTTGACAATACGGAAACACGTCAGAGACGATATCGTTATTACCGTGTAGAATCCCAGCCCAGCACGCGTGCACACTCGTTAAGAGGATTGTGAAGCGATACTTAAATAGCGTTGCTGTCAAAAATAATCCATACAAATTTATCTCCGGTCGATAATGTTTCTCACCCCTAAATGTTATCCGATTTTCACGATTTTTGAATATGTTGTAGATATTATGGACAACTAGGTCTGTAAGTTTCCGCTTTTGTTTTTTGTTGTTTTATTTTCATTCCAATCAATATTTTTTTGGAAAGTTAATCGTACAGAAATCGTAAAAACCCGACTACGTTTAAGGGGAGAAAAACTTTATCGCGTTTTGTATGAACATTTCTTGCTTCACAGTCCTCTTAAACGGAGGGTGAACTAGCGGCAGAGTATGCACGTTGAGCTAACAACTGCGACGCGGCCTCCGTCGGCTTGTCCTCTCTCTAGTATTCTATGTTCTGAGGTAATAAAGTATTGATTATAGGTGACCTAGTGGTCACTATGACAGACAGCAGCAGAAGTAGCTACGCAACCAAGGAGTTCAAAATGATCTGCACTCGACTCTTATTGTCAAGAGAATAATTCATGTCTAGATCATTTAGAGCATGTTCTGCTTAACTACTTTGATGCTGAATGTACGGTCACCCGTTTACCTACTAGTTAGGGCTCACTTACTAGCTTTGTCACTTTAACGATTGTTTCCTTCTGATCGATTGTTTGAACAAATTCATGTTTTGGTGTTTTCCGTTTTCGACATATTCTTATAAAGTAGTGGTAGCACCCTGTGCAGGGTCCGTTCGGATCTTATCCATTAACCTGCCGCCAAGCAGCATTGTTCGCATTGTTGTGTTCGAGGAATAAGACGGTGAAATTACTAGAATAAAGACGTTTCATCTCAGTCCTGCCAGTTCCAGTCCTCCACGGTGGAATGGTAAGTGGAATCTGATCCACTTACCATCAGATGGCCTGAGTGCTCGTGTTCCTTCTGCTAGCCATAAACAAAAATAAACCCTTCCTTCAGAGGACTTCGAGCAGCTGACCAGGTTCGGGGAGCCAGGGTACTTGCTGTCAGCTCGGTTTAAGGGCCATGCTGATGCCGTGCGCGCCATGCCAGTGAGGCCGGAAGACGTGTGGCTCATGACCTTCCCCCGATCAGGTATGATCATATCATATATGCATGTCTGTAATAAATAAATAATAATGGCTTAAATAATTTGCATAAAATCTAATTAAGAACCCCGATTAAACTGTCTTTTAAAACCGGACGGAATTGCTGAAAACCGCTACCTATAAAATATTCTCATCTAAATTAGCTAATAAAATAATAATAATAATATCACGGGACAATGTCACACAAATTGACCTAGTCCCAAACTAAGCTCTAGGCTTGTGCTATGGGTACTAGACAACGATAAACTTACTTATATAGAGAAATATATACTTAAATACATAGAAAACATCCAAGACTCAGGAACAAATACTCGTGATCATCACACAAATATCTGCCCTTACCGGGATTTGAACCCAGGACCCCTAGCTTCGAAGGCAGGGTCACTCCCAACTAGGCTAGCGTGTCGTCATTAGCTGTGGATAAACAGCGGATGTGAAAGCGTAACAAACAGACAGATTTACTTTCACATTTACAATATTAGTATAGATTTCTTTAAATTCCACCAGGTACACACATGACTGCTGAGATGCTGTGGCTTCTATTAAACGATTTAGATTACAAAAAAGCTGCAGAAATACCGCTGTTAAAACGCAAAACTTTCCTAGAGTAAGTCTTATTGATATTACATCCGGTTCCTATCTTATCTTAAAAGGCCATATATGCTGCCACGCCCACACAAGAATAAAAAGGGATGACTTTATGTGCTTCCGCGTGAAGAACGTGAGATGGAGCTAGTTAGCGGCGTCAAATTTAAATAATTGCTGGTCACTTTAAAATCGCAACATTTATTAGAAAAATAGTTTACCAGGATTAAGAAGTTACAAATACTCAACTATTCAATCTAAAAACATTGTTAAATATCGTAGTTACGAAGATTCAAGCAAAAACGTGCGAAAAAGGTGTCATGTTTGAAAGAAAAACCAATTGAAGATTTTGTTTCTAATCGTGTTTTCACGTTTAACAGTCTCAAGTAAATATGATCAAGTTTAATATATCCAAGATACATGGTTTGGTACAGTCGGCCACAAAAGCCCGTCCCAAAATATATTTTTTATATATATAGAATCCTATACCTGTGTACAGTTTATTTTAAGCGGACTGTGAAGCAAAAGAAATCCATACAAAATGCGATAGCGTTTTTCTTCCCTAAAACCCTGCCCGTTTTTGAGTCCGTTGTAGATATTATGGAAGGCGTTGTAGAAAAAAAATAAAAAAACAAAAGCAGAAACGTACCTACAAAGTTTTTCATAATATCTACTCGTACAACATATTCAAAAATGGTGGAAATCTGATTAGATTTAAGGGGTGAGAAAAGGTTATCCCCCGGAGCTAAATTTGATGAATTATTTTTGACAGCTACGCGATTTAAGCATCGCTTCACAATCCTCTTAAGACTGACTTCATTACCTTACAAGTTAATACACAAGTCTTCTCTCGTGACAATTGTTATTAATTTCCCGCAGGATATTCTCCTTGCACGGAGATGACGCACCAATCGGCTACAAGATCGTAGCTGACCAACCCTCCCCACGCCTTATCAACACCCACTTGGCCCTCTCCCTCCTTCCTCCTACTCTACTGGACACTGCAAGAGTCATCTTCGTCGCAAGGGATCCGAGGGATGTGGTAGTCTCATACTTTGACTTCTATAAGAAACTGAAGAACTATGGGCGGTTTGAAACGTTGAAGCAGTTCTGGGAAGTTTTTATTGAGGATTTGGGTAAGAGTTTGTTAACTAATGTATTCTTCGTCTTCTTCTCTTGAGTCGAGGTTCCTCAAATGATGCCCAGTAAGCAGCGGTATTGATGGCTCCGGCCGTCGAGTCTCTCAGGTCCTGCCTTAAGCAGGAGTGTGGGCATGCAGGGCACGAGAGCTGATGCGACATAGTTTGCGGAACTGTGTCGCAGATGTATTGACTTGCGCGATCGCCGAGCAATCCCATGGCCATGTTTTGCTTGCAATGGCCAACCATGGGCCTGTTTAATAGAGGTGAAACGTATTTACTGGAATAGGTTTTTGAAACAGGTCTTATCATGTACTCGTACGTAGGCGTTCCCACGCGGCTGCATTTTAGCGTACGAGTATTAAAGGCTCTGGCACATCAAACGCGTGTCGTGAGCGACGCGGCACCCGGCACACTGCAGGCCGGCGACAGCTTCAACGCGTGCACGCGTTGCTCATGCCTCGCGGCTGCGTTCGGTGTGACAGGTCGCGCGTCGCGCGCGCGTCAGTTGGCTTCAAGATGTCGAACGATCAATTTTTCACGTATTTTAGAATGTCGTGAAATAGTTTTGAAGAATTGCATGAATTATTGCGCCTTGCAATAATGAAAAATTACACAAACTTCAGATCCTCGATAACATCAAAAGAGAGGCTAGCAGTTTGTTTTCGGTGAGTGTAATTTAATTAGGCAATAATCTCCCACAATCGCAAATTATAAGTTGTATTTCTGTAATATTTATTTAGAAAATCGTATAAATACTTTTGTTTTCTCACAAATTCAATTATTTTCTCGTTTAAATCCATCACGCATTTGTAAAAAAATACAACCACTAGCGCTCGCCTTGACGCCGTACTGACGCGTCGCTGCGGCGACGCGCACGCTACGCCCCACAGTGACGCTAAGCATGAGGGCGGCCGCATTTAATACAACTTTGGGTACACGCGCAAGCGACGCTGCCCGAGTTGTGCGCGGCGACAGCGACGCGTGCACGCCGCGTGCACGCGTTACTTTTGGATGTGCCGGGCTAAATTTGATTTGTTGTAAGTTGTACTTGCGCGTGCACGCGTTCGTCGCGCGTCGCTTCTGACACGCGTTTGGTTTGCCGGAGCCTTTAGGAGTACGGCGACTTTCAACGTCTAATCGGGCGCGCAACTCGCTTTAGGCGCCGCGCTGACCGCGACCGCCGAGTCCGTCCGTATACTCCGTCGTAGGCAAAGGTCGCATACTAAAATGGCCCGTTTTACTCATTGAATCGCGTACTCATAATTACTCGTGGCGCTAGTCTTTGGCTCTAGTATTTTTATGGACGCGTACTTGGAAGAGTCAGTACGCATTTTACCTAGTAACGTCTCACCTCAACTGTTTAGTGTCATGTAATTCTTAGACGTGAAACATTGACCTAGAATTTGTCACCTTACCTAATAATACCGTCTTAGCTTATGTTTAAATTCTAAGATGAGGTCATTAGTAGTTCCAGAAGCAAACCTAAATGTGTAGATGTAAACACTAGTTCTTTTTTGTTCTGATATTGTATGCTTTTCTCTTTATCATGCAAACTTTCGAGCTGTAATACAATGACTATTTTTCAGTTATCTTCACACCGTTCTTCCCACTTTTGAAAGAGGCGTGGGCGCAGCGAAATCACCCCAACATGCTGTTCATGTTCTATGAAGATATTGTCAATGTAAATACTGCATTAGCTATTTTATTCTCTGAACCTATTTATTGATCAGCATTAATACCATTAGAACAAACACATGCACGCACGCACGCCATGAATCTACCAGCAAGTCATTGAAGCTCAATTTCCTTTGCTCTTCAATTTCATTTTGGATTTTTAACAAATGTAATTTAACTTTATGGCCATGGGAATATAGTCTAAAGTAAATTGTCTTAGTAATATACCTCCTTTGGCACACTAGGTCTCAATTGGATAATATGTACTCGTATGTAAAGCAATTAATTGTAAAATAAAAAAAAACGAATTTTACTCTACCAGTTTGTTGGCGTGACTAATTTGTATATTCATGCCAAATTACAGCTTTCTAGTACTAAGAGTCTCTGCGCTAGGCTGCGGACGGACGGACGGACGGACAAGGCGAAACTATAAGGGTTCCTAGTTTAACTACGGAACCCTAAACTAGATATAATAATTATAAAATAGACTAAAACAGCGCAAAGGCGAACTTATCCTTTAAGACATCCCTTCCAGTTAACCTTGAAGCGATAGAGAAAATTCAATGACAACCAATAAATTGGAAATCTTTCTCTTCCGTGTCTCCAGGACATGCCAGCAGCAATACGGCGTATCTCTCAGTTCCTGGGCAAGAAGTGCACTGAAGATGAAGTCGCGAAACTGTCCACACATATGAGTATAGACAATATGAGGAATAACACTTCGGTCCAGCCTAAGATAGATCAGGTGTTCGTAAGACAAGGTGAATACTATCAATTCACATATTTAGTGCTAACTTTTTAGAATTGTTTTTTTTTTTTTTTAATATGTGGATAATGTTGTTGGTTGCACATTTTGTAACTGGGGTGTCTATCATTTCATCGAAACACCTTTCATCGAGGGTATCATTTCATCGAACTATTTTCAGGGTATCTTAAACATCTAACCTAACCTAACTTTAAATTCAATGAAGTTTTGAGTTATCGTGTTACTCTTTGTTGTCCCTAATAAAGAGAAAAAAAAACTTTCCGCTCTTAGCGAACCACAGCCTTGAGATTGGAAATGGAATTCGACAGTGTTATGAAATCAGCTTAATGGGGCGTAATTCTTGGTATTTTAAAAGGCCGGCAACGCATCTGCGATTCCTCTTACTGCTGCAGATGTAGATGGGTAGCGGTGGTCACTTTACATCCGGTGACCCGCCTCTGACTTTGCCTCCTTTAATAATGAAAAATATCTAGAGGTTTCAGAAACGGTTATTTATCTGAAATACTAAAAACTTTTGCCCGCTGTTTCGTTTGTCCGAATTTTCATAAGTTAGAAAACCGCTTTACTTTCCTGGATTCTTTACAAACAAATCTAACCTCACCTACAAGTTCTGTAGGTACTTAGGTCATACTGAAAGTTTCTGGATTCTGATAAATAATTTTAAATAAGATGTTCATGTTTAATTTATGGTTTTTCAAAGAATATTCCCTCAGTATTTACACATCTTTTCATTCGTTAGAACCATTGTGTGAAGCAGCTTCGTTAGAGACCTCTACAACGTCTTCTTGGAATGCATTCACCGCCGCTTCTGGGCGTGGGAATCGTAAACCTCTAAGTTCTTGATTTATCTTGATTCTTCTTGGGAATAAAAAGTAGTCGTAAGATGCGAGGTCCGGACTGTACGGCAGATGCGTCATCAGTTCCAAATTTGAAGCCTTCAAATACGCTTTAACTCTTTAAACATTTTAAAAAGCTAATGGTAGCTTGCAGTAACTTTCGAGGAGGGAAGATGGCCAATTGAAAGGTGTCCGACTCTTGCTTTTGATTTATTCTGTTAACTGTTTTACTCTACTCACTTGACATTGGCGAAATCACTGCGGAATATCGCGGTGAACTGCTATTTTAAAAAAAAGACATAGCTAATGGGTTCAGTAAAAAATGTTTTTCTAGCTTATGAAAATTCGGACAAATGAAACAGCGGGCATACGTTTTTCGGACTTGTGTTAGGTTACCTTCCGATGTACATCATCGGGCCTGTATGCTCATTTATCTTCCCCATCCTCTGCAGTAGATTAATATGGGCTGATTGTATGGTTTATATCAAAGACATCCACTGTTGAACATAGGCTTTCCCCAATGATCTTTACGACAGTTGGTTTTGCGCAACTCACATCCATCAGCCTCTTGCGATCTTTACAAGATTGTTGATCCACCTTGTGGGAGGCCTACCAATTGCATGGATGGATGAACTTAACTATAATGATAGTGATAATGGGATACCACTTAGAGCGGCGGTGTCCTAGTGGCTTAAGGTGTCGACTCGTGATGGTAAGGTAGTTAAGGTACCGGGGTCACCATGTTACCAATGACCTGATGCTCTTACAGCGTAGGAAAAACATCTTTTTTATAGCCATAAGAGGCAAACAAGTAGAAGAACCACCTGATGGTTACCAGTTACCGTCGCCCATAAACATCAACAATGCCAGTGGCATTTTGTTGCGTTTCAGTGAATACTCTTTATAAATAAATCGCGTTTAAAAGAGGACATGTAGTGCTGAGGAATTACCGAGGAGGGAAGGTCATTCTATAGTTTCAAAGTACGAGGACGAAAGGAACTTTGGAAACGGCAGCAGTGTTCGCATTGTTGTGTTCTGGTTTGGGAATAAGACAGCCGGTGAAATAACTAGCACAGAGGCATTCCATCTTAGTCCTCAGTGTTGGCAACGCATTTGCTGTCTTAGGTTTTTTTTTTATGTTACTTAAGGAGAAGGCACACGAGCACTCAGGCCACCTGATGGTAAGTAGAATCTGAGACCCATAGACATTTGAATTCTCAAGACTATAATCCTAAGACCTCAAATGCGTTGCAAACCCTGAGGACTAAGATGGAATGCCTCTATGCTAGTCATTTCACTGGTTGTCTGATCCCCACACCGGAACACAACAATGCGAACACTGTTGCTTGGCGGGTGGTTAATGGATAAGATGGTGGTAGCGATTGATTGATTGGTGGATTGCAGTCTTGTGAATGCGAATGTCTATGGGTCACATTTTCATTTTACCATCAGGTAGCCTATGCGCTCGTTTGCCTTCTCAATACCATAAAAAAAAAAATTGTACATCTTAAGGAAACCTGCTCATTCGAACAGCTGAGTGTGTTAATGGGTAACTGAACAAGATATCCTAAAGTGTCGAAGTGTAGGTATCCAAAAAGGCTCAAATTATAAGATATGATAACATTCCACTCATAATTTGCAGGCAAAGCCGGCGGCTGGCGAGAGCATTTCGATGAGGATATGCGCGCGCAGGCCGAAGACTGGATGCAGCGCAACCTAACCGGCACTGGCTTGGTCTATCCTGAACATTTATAAATTTCATTTGTGTACTCAGAAAATAAAGAGGATTTTATATAACTAGCACGAATTACATCGCCTCACTCACCACATACAGTACCTATGTTAGATGTTAGTTAGGAGGCTACCAGCTCCTTGGTCAAAGAAAGAAAGGGATGAAGTTATCTTCAGAGCTGAAACACCCGTACTGTTTTAATTTCGGCTGCCTCAGCCACCGCGCCTGAGTTGGTAACTGTTCCAAAGAGGTGAGAGTGTGGTCATGCCATCGTCTTAAGTTATGTAATGAGTATTCAAATTTCAAAGCGCCCACACAAATTTAATAGCATTCTACTACTAAGCAACTTTGCAATATTTTAATAACAGGCGCTCGTGTTATGCATAAAAGTTGAAATGTTTGAGGCTAATCTTGTATCATAAATGGACGCTGCTTCGCAATAATGTGTCAACCTACAAGTATTTAGCAATAAAGTGTCAACCCTCGGTGCGATCATTGTAGGTTGACGTTTTTTTGCTAAATACTTGTGGGTTGACACATTATTGCAAAACAGCGTCCAAATGTGCTTTAAGTGCATTAAAGAATATTAAATACTCTCAACTTTGCAAACATGACGACTGTCGTAGTAAAACAGATTAGTGTAACACTAAAGTGATTTACAAGAGCACTGCAATGAAAGAACCATGTTTGTGAACAGATTTGACCTAAGGATAATTATTATAAAGAACTGCTAAGACAAACATATCCATTACCCAACCGCCAAGCAACAATGTTCGCATTGTTGTTTTCCAGTGTGGGGATAAGACAACCGGTGAAATTACTAGCTTAGAGGCATTCCATATTAATCCTTAGGGTTGACAACGCATTTCAGGTTTATATGTAGTTTTGTGAATTCAAATGTCTATGGGTCTCAGATTCCACTTAACATCAGATGGCCTGAGTGTTCGTGTGCTTTCTCCTTATCATAAAAAAAAACATATGGCTTTTTTGCAGGCTTTATTCACTTGCTTCGTTTGTATGTCTGTCATTCGCGTTAAAATCCTGGAAGTCAATTTTAAACCTCTTCCCACTAACGTATTGATTTTAGAAATTAGGAATATGTAAGTGAACCCGAGATCTATAATAATCTCACACAAATTGACCTAGTCCCAAACTGAGCTCTAGGCTTGTACTATGGGTACTAGACAACGATAAATATACTTATATAGAGAAATACATAGAAAACATCCAAGACTCAGGAACAAATACTCATGCTCATCACACAAATATTTGCCCTTACCGGGATTTGAACCCAGGAATAAGTAATAACTACTTAATTTTCTATTTAAAGTCATTAGGTGCCGTCTTAGTTGATATTAGTAGGTATAAACACTACAATCGCCTGTATCTCAAGAACCAATGATGTATACTTAGTCGTGATAGTTTTCCTTTAAAATTCGTTATAAGTTCTTTCATTTAAGATTTTTTTTCTGATTTTAAGTATTTGTAGTTTTGGCTGTAGTGGGGGGGATACTTGAGTCTAACAAAAATTAGCGCTTTAAAGCTTAATATTTCATAAACGGATCCCTTAATCGAAAAATAGGTTAGATTTTTAAGATACCCTGAAGACATTTCAGCAGAAAATTGCGTTCGATGAAATGATACATTCTATGAAAGGTGTTTCGATAAAACGATAGACACCCAAATAAATAAATATCAAGGGATAATCTCACACAAATTGACCTAGTCCCAAACTAAGCTCTAGGCTTGTACTATAATTACGATATAAATACTTTTGCCTATATTTATACATAAACGGCCTTCGTACGTGCTTCCCGCTTCTTCCCCTATTTTACCCTATGAATGTGAGAGTGATGGCATTTCTTTTGCCACAAACAGCGCCATCTGTTAGTAAGCTTGCGAACCTTTAGGATAAACAACGCCGTCTTTTGTAACTCCTTAGAGCTACTTGAGACCTGTCGTTCGTGAAGTTTCTGAACGAGTGAATGAATGACTGACGTTTTCCCTGAGTCAGTAGTTCGGTCAGTCGGATTTCCGCCCGCTCTCGACTCTCGACTAACGACCGCGCAGTTAGTGCGCACAGGGCCTCTATTCAGGTGCGTTAAAACGATATCGTGTTTGACACGTTTAAGAATCGTTTATGTCACAGTCGCCATTATTGTAAATAATTGGCCCTGGGCCTCTATTCAAATGCGTTATAACGATATCGTTTTTGACCTGTTTTCGTATTGTCAACGTTTTGATAACTCTTATGTCATTTACAATAATGGCGACTGTGACATAAACGATTCTTAAACGTCTCAAACACGATAACGTTTTAACGCACCTGAATAGAGGCCCTGGGCCTCTATTAAACTGCGTTATAACGATATCGTTTTTGACCTGTTTCCGTATTGTCAACGTTTTGATAACTCTTATTATGTCATTTACAATAATGGCGACTGTGACATAAACGATACTAAAACACCTCAAAAACGATATTGTTTTAACGCACCTGAATAGAGGCCCTGATTCTCTTACGAAAAACACCATGGCTGACGAAATCAACCATAACCCATATTATTACACACGAAATTGAAGAGTAAACATTGTTATGCTATGTGTATTAAAATATTTAATCATCTGCCAGAGCAACTAAAGCAACTACTTACTTACCTTTTAATAAATTTAAAATCAAACTGTTTACTTGGCTGGCAGAAAGATGCTTTTACTATGTAAGCAAAAATTGTGAACACCTGAAAAGGTAAGGGCTTAGTGAAACTTCATTATAATAGTTCAATCATTTAACACTTACGTACTGTACCTAAATTCTTCACAATAAATTGATTGATTGATTGATTGATTGATTGATTTACAGTGTTAAAGATTTTCTTGATAAGATATACAGGGCTTTATAAATTATGTTAGGTAGGTACTTAGTTTAATTGTTATGTTAAATATTTGCATGACTTATCTAAGTCTAGATGTATGGTACTAATTTTAAGTTTTAAGATCATCCTAATTTATGTAAACTATTTTAGTGACATATTATGTATTTTTTCATGTTTTTCCTCCTTTGTAAATCAACGATGGTATCTATTAGGCAGAAAAAAATGGTTTTTTCCACGACTATTCAACAACCAGTTCCTAAAACACTTTTACCTATCCGCTTACGTTTAACACTGACCTCCGAGGGATCGGTTGAGAAGGTCATGATTACTAAGGTTGCCCGGTAGAAATGGGCACGTTAGGGCACGTGGGAGCTTTGCCCTTAAGGTCACGCAACGTTGGAGACATTATGCAAAGTTGCGTAATCAAAGTAAGGTAAACAACTCAAGGAAAACTTACAAATCTTATTAGAACCTGGTATCTATTCCACTTTGAGTGTTACCACACCTTAATGAAGCTACCATAATGGTTACAACCTTTAATACTGACTGACTCACAGAAAAACAGACAAAACGCACAGCCTGAACCACTGGACCTAGTGACTTGAATTCTTGCATCACAACCGTTTTTAAAAAGTCTTTCACAGTGAACTCGCTACGTCGTTTTGCTATTGTAACTTCGTAGGTGAGATAATTACATGACATACATACATAACATCACGCTTTCACTCCCAAAGTAGGGTAGGCAGAGCCACAGAAATACCAACAACTCTTTTAGACTTTTATTGTATAATTTAGTTTATAATTCTGTAACCACATTAAGCACAAACAGGCCCTGAAGTTTACAAGTGTATTAGTAATAGGTTGCAAACGCATCGCTTAACAGGGTCATACACACTCTTACTCTCTCCTGTGGTCAATAGTTAAAAGCTTGTGTGCATATAAGTTATGTTATGTAATAAGCTCCCAAGTAATGCTACTGAACTATCAGTAAATAAATTTAAGAGTTACGTTAAGCGTAAACTAATTTCTAAAGCATATTATAGTATTAAAGACTATATTAATGATAACAATGCTTGGGACTGAATTGCTTGTAATAATATGTTTAGTCCTTACGACAAAAGGTTGCGAACGTCGAAAAAAAAAAGACATCCGGCAGAGTTTCTTACAGGTTCTTCTCTGATCGGTCGCGATTTGAACCTGCAGTCAATTTAGGCTAAGTCGCTACTATGACGTTTCAAAAGAGTTTATTATTTGTAAACCTACTTGAATAAAGAT
Organism: Acleris holmiana; assembly: GCA_949316455.1. Classification (NCBI taxonomy): domain Eukaryota; kingdom Metazoa; phylum Arthropoda; class Insecta; order Lepidoptera; family Tortricidae; genus Acleris; species Acleris holmiana. The sequence goes on along the minus strand of OX438783.1, from coordinate 2,533,153 downwards.
TATTCTGATTCTGATTCTGATTTGATAGGTCTACAGCAGTCCTGAGACCGTTTTTGCGGGAATGGCCTTAGCCAGAAAATTAGGCCGTAAAAACTTTGACTTTCGGTGTGTCCACAGAAAAGACGATAACCTAAATCTGTGTATGACCCAACAGTACTTCAAGCTCTTATTACTTTAGTCGCCTCTTATGACATCCACGGGAAGACATGGAGTGGCACTATTCTAACCGGTTTTGTGTACCGTAAAATGTGCCTACTTTGCTCCAAAATTTGCTCCAAATTTCGAAATCATTCGTTTTCTTTGAAGACTATTATGATATGGTATGTTGATATATTTGTCTAAATAAAGTTGACTATCCCTACTATCACGTTGTATAACTTAAATGACGTTATAATATAGTTTTAATATATATATAAAAAGTTGAATTAAGGAGCAATGTTACCCGGTGTTTGGGTAACTTTGCCTCTGAATTGAATTTGTGTCAAAACTGGTACTATAAAGCGTTTACAGCAGTTTTACCCCTTCCTTACTAAAACAATGCTCCAATAACAAGCATTTAACACTAATTTTGAGTGGGTAAAATAAAAATCGATAAATTATTTAAGTGTTAGTAAAAAAAAACAACTGTCCTTTACTTAAAGTTATTTATTTTTGATATTATCACCATAACCATCAGTCGTAAAGTCTTTTCACTTAGACAAAAATAATAAAAAACTAAAAATCTTCTAAAATGGGGTATTACCCCGAAAATACGAAAAATATTTTGGTATTAATCAGCCTAGTACCTATCATTTTTCTTATGTAATAATCTACAAATGACTTTTCTTCTACAGCTGAAAATGTAGTCGGAGCTCCTGGTGGTCGCGATGGTGTTCTAGATCGTAAGAGTCTCAGCTGGTTGATAATGGTTCGTCGAGGAATACCATATTTTTCACTCGCATTTCTTTGGGATAGTTCACGATTTTCTATAGATGCCAGACATTCTCTCAATGTTTCTTCGGAGTAGTTTTTGTAACTCCGGGCTCCTATACGTTTCCTGTAAATTCTCGGCATTATTTTCTGAAAAAAAAAGCGTCATTTCCTTTAAAATATTTCCATGTATTATTTATTCATTCGGATATTTAACCTCATGAGGTAACTATGCTCCTGGATCAAAGTTACCCCAACACGTGGTGCATAGTAGTTACGTAAAAATAAAAGTAAGGTTAAGCCTTGAAAAAACCGAAAGGTACTAAAAATATTGTGAATATACAATAGCTGGTTATATATAAGAAACAATTAAAAGATACTTACCGTGAATCGATGTCCACCTGCTGAGATGGAAATGACTTTTCCTCATAATATTTTTTTCACAAATTTTTACGTTGACACTGCACGACGTCAGACACGAGAAAAAAATGGCGGCGGGAAGGTTTGACGTTTAGTGTTGCCACATTAATGACAGGTGTATCGAATGCGTTCGGAAATTTTCATGAGCAGACCATAGACTTTGACTGGCAAGGCAATGAAACAAAATTCGAAATTGGAGCACAATTACCCAGTGGGGAGCAAAGTAGGCACATTTTACGGTACCAAATTTCTTTGAAATCGGTTTGAAGGACAAACCAACAAACACACTTTTGCATTTATAATATTAGTATGGATTTGGATAAGAATAAGATTTTAGATTGTTATAAAAGGCGATTGTTTCGAATAAAAATGAATAACACGCAATTTTTTAGGCGTATCCCAACAAAGTTTAAACTGCAACTAGTGCAAAATCCGCTATAACATACAGACAGACAGACTAGCACCGTAATCTCACGTTCCTATTTTACCGTTTTGGTACGGAACCCTAAAAATTACACACACACGACGTGTACAAAAACAAGTACATAATATGTTACAAAACGCAGTTAGACAGGCGTCTTGCGAGTGGATAAGTCACCCCCATACATTAATTATATCAAAATTCTCCTTTAAGCACCGACCATAGTACGTTGCTCCCAAAGTTAGTTATTTTGTATAATTCATTCTTCATTAGGAAGTAATTTGGTTTCATTGTATCTAGTGCGCTTCAACACGTATTAAACGCAAGGCTAAAGTAATGTAAGATTATTCCATATGAATGATTGAATGAATGAGTGAATAAACGAATGAATGAATGAGTGAGTGAATGATTGAATGATAAATTTTATTTGTTTCTTAACCCGTCGTATGCGGGAGGTGAAATAAATACCAAATTCTAGTCTATTCCGATTACGATTTAGTCCGAAAAAATAAGTTTGAATAAAATACAAAAAGATATCGATATATAGATAAAAATAATAATTGTTTATTTAAGACAAAACACCCAATAAAAATTACAGTACAATACTTACATACAAAAAAAATTAGCAGATGTGCATATAAGCATATGAGAGGTTAAATTAAATTTTAATTATACATTGCATGTTATGGTAGGGTACAGTACCTAAGTTACATTAAGATCGTCAAAAATGCAAACGAAAAATAACAATATCGCAAATAAAACAGGGCCTCTATTCAGGTGCGTTAAAACGATATCGTGTTTGACACGTTTAAGAATCGTTTATGTCACAGTCGCCATTATTGTAAATGACATAAGAGTTATCAAAACGTTGACCATACGGAAACAGGTCAAAATCGATATCGTTATAACGCAGTTGAATAGAGGCCCAGGTCAATGTAGCAATCTTAAATTGAAATATTTTACCATTTAGGCTAGTCATAACAAACATGCATACAACAAACAAGTTAAAATAAGTATTATGTCAAAGGTTATAGAATAACATACAGTTATTACAAAACCGGTCCGGTGGTCTTTGCAAGGGGCCATAGATAGAGCTGTTTGGAGAGCCTTGGTGAACCGAGCTACTACTGATTGCTGTCACGACCCTCAGTCATGAGGCAACGAGCGCAGGAAGAAGAATTACAAAGTTTGTTTAGTGGTGGTAGGACCCTGTGTAGGGTCCGTTCGGATCGCTACCACCATCTTATCCATTAACCACCCGCCAAGCGACAGTGTTCGCATTGTTGTGTTTCGGTGTGGGGATAAGACAACCGGTGAAATTATAAATAAATATCACAGGACAATCTCACACAAATTGACCTAGTCCCAAACTAAGCTCTAGGCTTGTACTATGGGTACTAGACAACGATAAACATACTTATATAGAGAAATAAATACTTAAATACATAGAAAATAACCAAGACTCAGGAACATATTTTCGCGCTCATCACACAAATATCTGCCCTTATCGGGATTTGAACCCAGGACCGCTGGCTTCGGAGGCAGGGTCACTCCCAACTAGGCTAGCGTGTCATCAAATTACTAGCATAGAGGCATTCCATCTTATATAAAAAAAATAAAAAAAACCGTTACAGCTTAAGGTCCATTTTGTTTTTGGTTATGTTTCTGGTACAGTTAAGAAACTAGGTTTGTTTTCGCAGGCAACCAGTTCGTTCGCTGGTTGCATGTTAAGTGTTATGTCAGCAAACCTGTTGCGTTAACTGTTACATCACTAACATGAGTGTTACTAGAATAATAATTATATCTCTTATCTTAAACGACCCGCCCTCTCTTTGCTTTAATGTTTTTTCTATAACACCCACAAATAAACCAGAATTTATTATATATAAATACTACATACATACAAATATAACATCACGCCTTTATTCCCAGAGTGAGGTAGGCAGAGCTATAGAAATACCAAAAACTCTAAAAAGACTTGTTTATAATTCTGTGACAACATTTTTCACAATCTGCCCAAGAAGTTTACTAGTGTATTAGTGACAGTTGCAAGCCCATCGCCTAACAGTAACAAGCCCTTATTCCCTTAGTCGCCTCTCACGACATCCACGGGAAGACATGGAGTGGCACTATTCTAACCCGGCAACCATACGGGGTATAGTTTCCGTAAATAGTGTGTGACTGTTGGTGATAACCACATTAAAATCCGTGGCGGGGTTAGGAGGAAACCACTGGTATACTAACATACAGAAAGATACAAAGAAAGACACGGAAAGGGACTTTGTTCTATAATAATATTATGTAAAGAAAAGATGTAAGTAATTTAACCTTTTCAACGCCTTACGTCAAACACAAATGCGTCACTCACACCAAACTAGTAGAATTTATGCAAAATTTAACTTAATCCATACGAAATAACGTCTCTATTAAACTGTACCTGTAACAACTATAAGTGTCAGTAGCGTTGTAGGCACGACAGCTCATGACTACTTTAGGCGTCGTTGGCGTTCAAAAGATTTAAGTCCCTGAACAATCAAACATATTTTTTTTTAAGTTTTTTAGTTTTTCATTGTTCTAGCGAATACTTAAGTTTATCACATTAAACACAACATGAACGATGGCTTTTCTATACGTGCAGTCGAACTCATAAGTTGCTGTAAGTTTTTGTACCTTGTCGTAATAACGTATTAAAGTTACAGTGGTTTGAATTTGGTATATCAATAGCTGCGACAAGGTTCAGCAACTTATCCTCGTGAGACCGTGTGCTACAGGGGTACATAAAGCAATTTGGTTTAAACTTTATACAAATGAGCATAAAGTTAATTTTTAGGGTTCCGTAGTCAAACTAATTAGGGTTCCGTAGTCAAACTGGGAACCCTTATTTCGCCATGTCCGTCCGTCCATCCGCAGCCTAGCTCAGAGACTCTTAGTACTAGAAAACTGTAATTTGGCATGAATATAGGTACATATTAGTCACGCCAAAAAAAAAAAAAATTGTACTTCCCGTACACATAACGTAGAGAAGTATTTTTTTCTCGTCTATACCATAGTGTGAAGTGACGTTGGATAACTCTTTTAATAATATTGCGGGTTTGGGGAAGCCATTTTTCGATTAAGGGATTCTTTTATGAAATGTTAAGCTTTAAAGCGCAAATTTTTGTTAGACTCAAGTGTCCCCTCCACAGCCAAAACTGCAAATACTAAAAATCTGAAAAATAAATAAAATGAAAGAACATATAACGAATTTTAAAGGGAAACTATCACAACTAAGTAGACATCATTGGTTTTTAATATACAGGCGATTAAAGTGTTTACACCTACTAAAATCATCTAAGACTTGTTGATTTTTATGTTTGTAGTAGGTACTTAACGGCTTCGGAACCCTACACTGAGCATGGTCCGACATGCTCTTGCCCGGTTTTTAATTTATGATTTGTTTCAAAGTTGAAAATGGCATTATGGAGCAAAGGTAATTGAACTTTATTTCTTTGCCGTTAGATTCAAATTCACGGGCGTCATGAGGCTATGACTTCGACCGTATGTGGAGATTCTGAAAATTAAAAGGAAAATGAAAATGCATTCTTAATAATATAGTTTAACTTTACTTTAGTTTTAAGTTAGGCGATGGGCTTGCAACCTGTCACTAATACACTGGTAAACATCTTAGCCTGACTATGCAAAATGTGGTAACAGAATTATCAACAAGTTTAGAGTTGTTGGTATTCTGTTGCTCTGCCTACCCCACTCTGGGAATGAAGGCGTGACGTTATGTATGTATGTATGTATCTTTACGAATTGCTTATGATTCCTACACTAGGCGAGGCCTGTCCTGTGGAATCTAGGGCACATGTTGACAGGTGTTATTTAGATATAGGTATAACAAAACCACCACACCGTGTGTGGTTACCGGGTTAGAATAGTGCCACTCCATGTCTTCCCGTAGATGTCGTAAGAAGCGACTAAGGGAATAAAGGCTTGTAGTACTGTTAGGCGATGGGCTTACAACCTGTCACTAATACACTGGTAAACAGCTTAGCTTGATTGTGCAACATGTGGTTACAGAATTATCAATAAGTTTAGAGTTGTTGGTATTTCTGTAGCTCTGCCTACCCCACTCAGGGAATGAAGGCGTGATGTTTTGTATGTATGTATGTATTACAAAACTGTTTACACTAATATTATAAATGTGAAATTAACTCTGTCTGTCTGTCTGTTTGTTACGCTTTCACAGATAAATCGCTGAACCGATTTTGATGAAATTTGGTGTGGAGATAGTTTGAATCCGGGGAAGGACCCGAAAAATTGGACGATTCATATTCATATTTTATTTAAAATAATTTACACGTTATGGCACATATACATTTCAGCCAGGTGTTGTTGTCTTAACTTAGTTAGCTCCACATGGACACCCTGCAAGGGCACCACAACATATACAACGTGTTACAAAATAATCCGTAAAAAAGAAATTACGAAAGTAAAGTGTCATTCTATGGAACTTGCTAACTATGTAAACAAGCCGCCATACTAAAATTGACATTAGATGTCAATTTCAATATACTGTTTGTTTACATAGTTAGCAAGTTCCATAGAATTACAGTATAGTGTCATCTCTAGTATACTGTATACCTAAGATACTGAACTGACGTTATTTAATAAGGGTTGACTCTACTTTTGTAATTTCTTTTTTACGGATTATTTTGTAACACGTTGTACTTAAAGATAAAATACTAACCTATTAACATTATTTCATTTTATTGATTTATGATTCCTGAGAAAATAGACATCAACGAGTTCTACGCGGACGAAGTCAAGGGAAACAGCTGGTAGCTAATAAGCAGATTATTATAATAGGTTAACAACAAGCATACCTGGGCCTCTATTCAACTGCGTTATAACGATATCGTTTTTGACCTGTTTCCGTATTGTCAACGTTTTGATAACTCTTATGTCATTTACAGTAATGGCGACTGTGACATAAACGATTCTTAAACGTGTCAAACACGATATCGTTTTAACGCACCTGAATAGAGGCCCTGCCCTGATGATCAGACATAGAAGTTTTGTGGCAAAAACGTCAATTGACTAGGGACTTCCCACCGATATAAAATTCATCGATAACTGTTTCAAATACCTTTTATTAAGCTTCATAGTAGATAGTTAACGTTCACCGGATTAAATAGAAATTAAATAAAATTCTGATCACCATAGATGCAAATCAATCGATTTCCATACAAAGTAAACTTAAACCAAGAGTGCCTTGCAACAAAGGCATTTTTCATTAGGTAAACTGTATGACATTGTGTAACATAATGGTATACTCTAATATATTATAATACCTACTCAGTTTTCGAAAAATGCATGGAAAATACTAAAATTTATGTTATGTGTATGCCACTTTTAAGTTTTGAGTTACGGTGTATGGAAATTGCATGTTCATATTATACGTTATCTCATAGTCATACATAATTAACTGTCATAAGAAAGTACAATTTATCGATAAATTATTGTCGTTCGGAAGTCCCTAGGACAATTTTATTCGTGCCACAAAAACTTCTATGTCTGCTGATGATGAACAAACTTCTAGTTTACGAGTATTGTATGGTTACAGAATTCGTCAGTAAACAGGTTCCCTCACGGTCACCAACCAACCCTAAGTACCTTGATGAGTATAAAGCGAAAAAAGTACTAAACGATTCACCATGACCACTAATTAGAATACTTTGGTAATAAAAATGATTTAATGACAATTATTCAACCATCTTCAATATTTTTTTGCGGTTTTTCTAATTTACATCAATTATACACAAAAAAACCGGTGAAGTGCGAATCAGACTCGCCCACCGAGGGTTCCATACAAACTTGTGAGTGTAAAATTAAATTAAACTTTGACTTTGCCGTTGAAAAACTGTTGTCTCAATACATCGACATAGGTCGCAATTAGTTTACCAACTGCAAGTATGAGCATTTTTTTACTGTGTTTGGTTTGGGTATGGGAAGTACCCTATAGGTTATAATTCTCCTGCGTTAGAAAGTAAGACTCAAATGGCCGTATCTTTGGGTTACGTTGATTTGGAAGCTTGGTTTTTTACAGGTTTAAGAGATCGCAGACGTACCACGCTATGCCACGTGGAAGGAAAGTACCTTGAATAATTGTAGATGGAACATTTTACTGAAAGAAGGCATTATTTTAATTTAAAAAAAAAAGTAAACTGCATTCATAAATATTTCAATAATTACATGGTTGAACCGGGAATCGAACCCGTTACACGAGAAATATAATTAACCTGTAGCTTTATTATACCGGTCGAAAGGCTTCATCATAAGGATTATTTTTTGCTAAATAACATAGTGTCAGGAATAAAAGGAAGACCATGAATTTTAACATTTTTAATACAAAATTAATCAATTTATCAAATGCTCAAAATGAGTCCCTTCCTGTTGAATACAAAGTCGCACTCTTTTGATTATTTCGCTCCCTGTCGATTTTTTGATCTTGTTGTGGTGGATATTGTTTGTAGCTCGTGGACACTTTCATACCGGTTCTTGTAAACAACATTTTTGAAATAACCCCATAAAAAAAAAACTTAATCTGTCTGTCTCTCAATCAGCTTTTCATTTTTCTGAACAAAATTTCACATCAAATGTTAATATTCATGGTCTTCCTTTTATTTCTGACACTATGTTATTTAACAAATAATAATCCTTATGATGAAGCCTTTCGATCAGTATGATAAAGATACAGGGTAATTATTTACCTCGTGTAACGAGTTCGATTCCCGGTTCAACCATGTAATTATTTAAATATCTATGAATGCAGCTCAAATTGTTTTTTAAATTAAAATAATGTCTTCTTTCCGTAAAATGTTCCATCCACAATATTCAAGGTACTTTCCTTCCATGTGGCATAGCCGTGGGACGCCCTGTATAATCAAAACATTGAATTTCAGTTAACCCTTAATAGAGAACACGCATGAAAATCAGAATTGAGTTTCATTGATACGTTTTAGAAGAAAATGCAAAAAAAAAACATACAACACGCAATACACTTATTTATGACCCGTTTATTATGATTTTATATAGAATAAAAACTTGTTGATAAAACTTCTTTTATCAAGATATAAACATCAGAAGTGTAACGTATCCACTCCATGCACCAATGTCAATGCATGACATCAAGGTTGCCGATTGAGCAATTTTACCAAACGTCTGTTGCAATCGAAGAGTGCGTTGAACCTGCTAAAAGAGGTCAAATTATTTGAAAAAGGTATTTAGGTAACATCTACACTATCTATACTACTATTATAAAGACAAAAAACCACCTTCAAAAACGCAAGAAATAACTTCTATTAAAATTGTAGGCCTAACCTACCTACCTAATAGGTTAGTCCAACTGAAGTCGGCTTTTTTGGTTTGCGTTTTCGAAGGCGGTTTTTTGTTTTTTTTAAACATTTATTTTATTTTATACTTTTTAGTGATTATAATACGCTGTACCGTACTCCCACTTATTAGTTGATATGAAACTTTAAGTTTCAAGCGCGCCGCAAGCAACGCCACCGGAAAGTCATAGTCATATTTCAACAAGTAAATATTATTCATTGTAGTCGTTCAACTATCTTAATCGAGATATCTTAACACCACCCTTGAAATAGGTACCGCTGAGCTGTCACATAAAATATGTTAAACAAAATACATGATTCTGTATTATTTTACTAAAATGAGCTATTGCAATTCCAGTGTGATATCTCTTAAAACTTCTATTCCGACTTTACTCGAGCTTTAAGTATATTTATTATTTTTAAGAGCACTGTTATTGGTCACATTCAAACGTTAATATTTGTTATATAAATATTAATAAAATAACATATCTTTTGGAGTCCCTTTTGGAATGGTAGTCATTATACGAGATGCCATGTACTGTCAGAAGAGTATTTACAAAATAAATTTATTCCTGTACCTACTGTTTTGGTAAAATATTATTATGTATACACGTAAATGTTAGATACATCTTTGTCTCTCTCATATTTACACTTAACCAAACCTTGATGTCATTAAATGTTGTTTACTGTCCTTGTCTTTTGTCCCGGGATAGAAAAAAGCCTGTCCTTAGTGTCCGTTTCCATGCTATGAACTAAGCCTGTCTCAAATGTCATTTCGATCGGTTGAGGCGCTGGACCGTGAAGGTGGAACCAACTAACAAACAAACACTTTCGCTAGTAAAGATAAGTAATATTTTTTCAGTGAAACAATGCAAATAATATAAGAGTGTGTTTGAGTGGTGGTAGGACCCTGTGCAGGGTCCGTCCGGATCGCTACCACCATCTTATCTATTAACCACCCGCCAAGCAACGGTGTTCGCATTGTTGTGTTCCGGTGTGGGGATAAGACAACCGGTGAAATTACTAGCATAGAGACATTCCATCTTAGTCCTCAGGGTTGGCAACGCATTTGAAGTGTTAGGATTATGGTCTTGAGAATTCAAATGTCTATGGGTCTCAGATTCCACTTACCATCAGGTGGCCTGAGTGCCTTTTTGATCACAATGCCTACGCCGCAAAAACACTTTGAAGGATTACTCCTAAACAGCTATATGACTACGAAGCAAAATAACTAACATGTAAAACGGCTATAAAGCAAAATGCCTCAAATTAAAACCACTTATCATTACTTTGCCTCTAATGCAAAAGGACTTTGTATTAAAACTTTTAAACATTACAATGACTATGAACTTAATAAGACTCAAATGCAAAACATCTCTGTTGTAAAATGCCTGGATATAAAGATGCCTAGGGATGCAAAATACTTCAAATGCAAAACAACTCAGTAGTTTTATGACCTGGGGTGCGATTTTTGAATCTCACCGACGTATAATGACTAACTTTAAAATCAATTTGTGCAGATATTTAATCTACGAGCGGGCCCACCTTTTGGATTTGATATGATAAAGAAATCAAACAAAAACGATATACAAGCAATTTTAATGGTTCGTCAAGAATTGTTTACTATTAGGTCATTTATTCAACTTAAAGTGGCCAGTATCTAATCTCAAAATAGGGAATTCGCATAGAGTTTTCTATCTCACTTCCTTTTCACATTATAATATTAGTTGGATATTATTAATTTGAGGCAATTTGCTTTTTAGCCGTTCTTTATTGCGAGTCATTTTGCTTCTTAGTCATATGGCGTGTTACGTATAATCCTTCAAAGTATTTTTCTTTTATGAGACATTTTGCTACCTGGACAAAAATAAATGTAGGCGTAATGCAACTTAGGTAACCCGCTTTAGAGGTATTGATTTGAGGCATTTTGCTTTATGGCCGTTGTGCATGTTAGTTATTTTGCTTCTTAGTCATATAGCGTTTTAGGCGTAATCCTTCTAAGTCGTTTTGCGGCATAGGCATTGTGATCAAAACGGATATTTTGACGTCTTGGGAAGGTTCATGGTTTTGACTGTACACATCTCAACGAATATTTACAGGCAAATACTTTGTCTTTTTTTTTTAAAAGCTTTTATTTAGTTTCACATGTCCTGAGGCCCGTTTTAGGAAGCTACTTACAAATTACAATCGGAAGTTTCTTTTGCTAGAAAGAGTGTCTGTAATGAAATCTTGCAAATTAAATTTGAGCTACTTTCTGGTTTTCGATTGTGCTAAAATTTTGCATGCGTATTTATATCGCGTGACAATGTAATATTATGATGACATGGAGCTGATCTGATACTGGAGTTGGAAGGTGGCGACAGGATCTCCGCTATACTTAACGTAGACCCATAGAGTTTGGACTCATTAGGGTGGTGTTGATGAGCAGTACAAGAAATTGAAAATAAAAGTACAGTTGGCAACAAAACCTGGTCGCATAAATGTTTTTTTTGACAGAAACTTTTTAGTGCTTATAATTGTTGAATCCATACAGTTTTATGATTCTTACAACAGTCGTAACTAATATGTAAACAAATGTTGGAAGGTGACTTTTTATTTTTATCTGAATACCGAAGGATGGTAATTTTTTCGACGTGTATGTATGTAGGGTGTCTATAATTTCATCGAATCACCTTTCATCGAATGCATCATTTCATCGAATTTCATTTCATCGAAAGCTAATTTCTGCTATGCTGTATCTTAAACATCTAACCTAACCTAATCTACGTAATGAATGTTTAAGATACCCTGAAAACGTTATGGTTTTAGCACAAAATAGCGTTCGGTGAAATGAAATTCGATGAAATGATACATTCAATGAAGTGAAATTCGATGAAGGTAACCCATAATCGAGTTTCACTTTATCGAATGTATCATTTCATTGAATTACGTTTCATCGAACGCTACTTTCTGCTGAAACTATAATATTTTCAGGACATTTTAAACATTGAGGTTAGGTTAGGTTACATTATTGGCTGCCAAATAAAAAATCTCATGCGCTAGAAATTAAAATTCGGCGTAATAATTGAAAGGTGTTTCATTACAATAATATGCAGGTACCCATCGATGTATAAAACATACGTATGCATGGTTAGTTTTTCCCTCGTAGAGGATGGATGGATGCGCCGATTTCAACAATTTTTTTTTTTTTCACGGGACAATATCACACAAATTGACCTAGTCCCAAACTAAGCTCTAGGCTTGTAATATGGGTACTAGACAACGATAAACTTACATATATAAGGAAATATATACTTAAATACATAGAAAACAACCAAGACTCAAGAGTTGGGAGTCACCCTGCCTCTGAAGCCAGCGGTCCTGGTTTCAAATCCCGGTAAGGGCAGATATTTGTGCGATGTGCGCGAATATTTGTTCCTGAGTCTTGGATCTTTTCTATGACTGTATTTGAGTATGTATTTCTCTATTTAAGTATGTTTATCGTTGTCTAGTACCCATAGTACAAGCCTAGAGCTTGCCTCCGAAGCCAGCGGCCCTGGTTTCAAATCCCCAAAAAGGGCAGATATTTATGTGATGTGCGAGAATATTTGTTCCTGAGTCTTGGATCTTTTCTATGACTGTATTTGAGTATGTATTCCTCTATTTAAGTATGTTTATCGTTATCTAGTACTCATAATACAAGTCTAGAACTTACTTTGGGACTAGGTCAATTTGTAAGACATTGTTCCGTGATATTTATTTATTTTAGCAAACCTTAAAAAACACTTTGGCCCCAAATTATTAACTACAAAAAATGTTTACGCACAACTCACTTGTCTTGAAAACCTGTTTTAAAAACCTGCCCTTCAAGCCTCCAAATCTGGTTTCGATTTGACTTTTAAACTTAAAGTAATACGTAAACCCTAATAACTTGTTTCGGTTTGTCAATCGAATAACTGGTAGAGAATGCCTTAAGGTACTAAGACCGCCATTTAATAATAAAAAAAAAAAAAAAAAAATATCAGGGGACAATGTCACACAAATTGACCGAGTTCCAAACTAAGCTCTAGGCTTGTACTATGGGTACTAGACAACGATAAACATGGTGAAATAGAGAAATACACACTTAGAAAACATCCAAGACTCAGGGACAAATATTCGCGCTCATCACACAAATATCTGCAATATTTGTACCATTTTTTTATTAAATTATGTATTGTTGTTAAATATACACTAGCAGTTTCCCGCGATTCCATCCGCGTAGATGTCGTTTATCGCTATTCCTTTGGGAACTGTCCAAATTTTCGGCATAAAAAGTACCTTAATCCTTCCTCGGGTCCCAAACTATCTCCATACCAAATTTCATCTAAATCAGTTCATAAGTTTATAGGATTAATATTTCAGTCAGGGCCTCTATTCGGGTTAAAACGATATGACGCTTGACGTGTTTTAGTATTGTTTTTATATCGGTCGCCATTATTGTCAAGTAAAGCCTGACAAGATTCTATTTGGCCCTATTTCAATACAAACTTGTATTGAAATAGGGCCAAATAGAATCTTGTCAGGCTATAAAGTGTTATCAAAACGTAGACAATACGGAAACATATAGAACCCGAATTCGACTCCCGGTAAGTTTAGGAAATTTGTGACGAGACTAAAAACGAGAAAACGTACGAATTAATTATAGAATTACCGCTCTTAAGTAATGTAACCACCCGCCAAGCAACAGTGTTCGCATCGTTGTGTTCCGGTGTGGGGATAAGACAACCGGTGAAATTACTAGCATATAGGCATTCCATCTTAGTCCTCAGGGTTGGCAACGCATTTGAAGTCTTAGGATTGTAGTCTTGAGAATTAAAATGTCTATGGGTCTGCGATTCCACTTACCATGGTGGCCTGAGTGCTCGTGGGCCTTCTCCTTAACATAAAAAAAAAAAAAAAGATGTAAAATCACTTATTACGGACAGTGCTCCAGTTATGAACAATCACATAAATATAAGTTTCCGAGATTGATATGCTTTTAGCGTTACAAAAAGATTATATTGAATTTATTTAGTACCTATTACCACAGAATAAATAATAGTATAAGTTATTAACCCTTTTAGAATAAAATGTTCAGTATTGCCAAGTTCTCATTAAAAAAAAAAAAAAATGTTCATCACTTTAGCATTTTCAATAATAGGTGCTTTTACCTAACTTTTTAATTGTGAACTAATTATTTACCAGAGGATCAATTTTTAAAAATAGCAAAAATCGCATGCGTAACGTCATAACTAACCCTGAACTAACGATCTTAACGTTTCAACGTTCATTTCGAATACAATATTCGAGTGTTCGATAACCAAATGTTAGCAGTGTTCGCATTGTTGTGTTCCGGTTTGGGGATAAGACAGCCGGTGAAATAACTAGCATAGAGGCATTCCATCTTAGTCCTCAGGGTTGGCAACGCATTTGCAGTCTTGAGAATGCGAATGTCTATGGGTCACAGTTTCCACTTACCATCAGGTGGCCTGTGTGCTCTTTTGCCTTCTCGATGCTATAAAAAAAAAAAAATTGTCTGCGACGAAAAATTACTAATTTTAAAATAAATTGATTCTGACTTTTTATCTACGAGCGGGCCCTCCTTTTGAATTTCATATCACGCCTTTATCAGATCCAAAATATGGGCCAGCTCGTATATTAACCTCGTAAGACCCGGTGTCCTATAGAAAGTACATAATTTAGGCAATTCAATTTAAACCTTATTTCAAGGAGAATAAAGTTGATTTTTATTTCTTTCAAAATTGAAAATGTAATTTAAGTGCAAAGTTAATTGAACTTTATTTCCTTGCTGGTAGATTCAAATTCCTACTCACAAAAATCTACCGGACTGTAGTATGGTGGGTCTCAGGAGGTTAAATCGCTGTACATGATGATTTTAATGTTAGTATTTTTTAAGGAAATAAAGGCTTGTAGCAAAATGTGGTTACAGAATTATCAACAAGTCTTTTTAGAGTTGCTGGTATTTCTGTAAGTCGGCGAGGTGTTATGTATGTATGTAATTTTTTGTCGCTGAGATTCAAAAATTGCACCTCTGGAGTTCTAATTCTAGTAGGTAAAACCATATCGCTTTTGATATGTTATCGTAGGGATCCTATCATTTCATAACTAACGTTTCACATATGATTTATTTCACGAACATATCATTTGACAACGCCTGTTTTTTTCCGAAACTGTAAATAATTTTGGATTTATTTCAAGACCATCGTGTAGAACCCTATTAGTTAGGTTAGTTTTATAAAAATCCTGAAATATTTTTGAGTTACAGAAAAAAAAGCGGGTTGGCAAATGAATAGGTTGCGTAACGATGCATTTGTCAAAGATTTATCGGCGAAAAGGCAGAGAACCCTTATCTTATCTGCAACAAGGTGCACCGACGACGTGGCTAAGGGTGGTATTCCACCTGTCCAATGTGCATTTGATAAAAGCACTTGGAAACAAATGCCACCTTAAGCTCAGTTCAAGCTTAGATAATGCTTACTTAGATGTGAGGTCTTGTACGTTGAGGTCTCATTAATAATTAATACTTGTAGCATTACTGTTAGTGTTAAGTAAGATAATTAAAAAAAAAAATTTGGGTGACTTCATCAAATTGGCTTCGCAAACAGTATAAAAACTTGAACCAAAAAAAAACCTTTAAGAAATTTGTTCAAATATTGGACATAGACATTGGACAAAGATAATGGACAGATGGGATACCACCCTAAGGTTGCGGGATGCCGTTGGATGCGAGCAGCGCAGGACCAATCCTTGTGGCAAACCTTGGGGATGGCCCATGTCCAGCTGTGGACGTCTTTCGGCAGAAGCTCGAGGACACCTTCAACTCAACGTTAACGCTTCATCCAACGATAGTTCTTAAAGAGAGCTAGTTGAATCACGTGCCAGGAACATCGCACGTGCGCCCGCGCTCAGTCACTCGCAGCCTGCGCGCACGCATTCCGATCTTACGCTTCAGATCAAGTGCGCGTTTAAGTGTTGGTGCAGTGGTGAATAAAAACTTTCAGTGTTTTCGTGATAGACAAAAATAACGGTGAGTTTTTAACTTTGTATGGCGAATTAAAAGTAAAGCATTTTGACATTTTGTCCTTACTGGTTAAATTAATTTAACCCTTTTTTAAAAACGCGCTCTAGTCTTAATTTAGTTAAATACTTTTTCACTCTCTGGGTCATTCTACTTTTAAGCGCAGGTCGATTTTTTGTCAAGTGCTCTTCAAATAATATTTTTATAAAAACGTTAAAGTGCTCGGTTTTGTAATTTAATATTGAAATAGTTACACAACTTGGCTTACATTTAAAATTATCACTACATTTAAAAAGTCACTATAATTAACTCTAAAGTAGGTAACATAGTGGTCACGCATGCATGTCCCCGCCATTTGTATGGAAAAAGTGTATTTACCGCTGTGTTACCAACTTTTCCTGATAAAATATCAATAAATTTAAAGTGTTTTGTTTTGAACTATTAAATTTAGTTGTTCCAGTTTCACTGTAAGTCAAATTTACGTGAAAAAAATGTCTAAAAATGCTTTTAATTTCACCAATGATTATTATGCGCTAAAAAGTAGAATGACCCCTCTGCGATATAAGGACAAAAAATATTTTAAGCATAATTTATTAATTACAAAAAAATAAACGAATACCCTACTTGGTAAGTACCTACATCGAATATTTCTTAAACATAATTATTAAATAAATAAAATCCCAACAAATTCAGCAGCCTCTCCTTGTTTGACCTCAAAAGACCCGTATGCTGTAGAAAAACATAATCCAGGCAATTTAATTTATAGTAGGGGGCTCCCTTTTAAATCATCTCATACTTGTTGACGTTATTAAATTGAAGCTAATTTAATTTACAAAGAAATAGATTTGTTAACAGGCTGGGATTCTACAAGGTATTAACGATATCGTTTTTGACGTTTTTCCGCATTGTCAACGTTTTGATAACTCTTATGTCATTTACAATAATGGCGACTGTGACATAAACGATTCTTAAACACGTCAAACGCGATATCGTAATAACGTAGTAGAATAGAGGCCCAGACTACTTACAAATTATATGAAAACGCATATTAGTAAATTTGACCAACTTTGCTCCTCCAAATATTTTTCTTTCGTCACCATGAAATGATCCTTACTTACTTAAATGAGTCGATTTATATTAAAAAAAAGTTTTATTCATTTTATTGACAATACTGAAGTCTTGACCAAAAAAATAACTGCCAAAAACGTTGCAGCAAAAAATACCTTTTTGCTAAGACAATTACCTGTATCGACGGTTTGACGGCACGCTGGCCTAGTTGGGAGTGACCCTGCCTCCGAAGCCAGCGGTGCTGGGTTCAAATCCCGATAAGGGCAGATATTTGTGAGATAAGCGCGAATATTTGTTCCTGCGTCTTGGATGTCTTCTATATATTTAATTATTTATTTCTCTACTTAAGTATGTTTATCGTTCTCTAGTACCTACCCATAGTACAAGTCTAGAGCTTAGTTTGGGACTAGGTCAATTTGTGTGAGATTGTCCCGTGATATTATTATCATTATTATCCGTGATATTATCTTCTATGGTTTCGGATTTCCCCATACGGTCCTAGTTGAAAAAAACACAATGCACTTTATATCGATAGAAACAGAAAAAGCGAACCCATGTAAAATGACTCAATTGTGCGTCTGACCGACGGTCCGTTTATCCTTCGGTTTGTCAAGACAAGACGCTTTTCCTAAATGGCAATAAAGCCATATTTGTATCAACTAACATAACTTTGCAAAACAAAAAACCCCAAAATTTGTTTGCAATCCGATAATGGTTCGCATACTGGTCCACCAAAAAGGGCTGGTTCTGGCCAGTACAACTGTTTCTTATGTTTGAGCCACCATAGAACTCTGTCACAATCAGAGCGTCAAGTCACGACAAATAAATCACGTAAAAGATAATCGGGTCTCTATTGTTTGACCGAATTTCATTTGCCCGAATTTCATATGACATAATTTTATATGCCATACGACACATGTGTCATAATATTAATTTGCCATAAAGGCATTTTTTCTGAAACCGTGAACTAATTAGTATTGTAATAAAACAAACCTAACCTAACCTATTGGTCTCTATACGATGCCATGTAAATATTACCAGGGCTGTGATTCTACACGGTAATAACGATATCGCCTTTGACGTGTTTCCGTATTGCCAACGTTTTGATAACTCTTATGTCTTTTACAATAATGGCGACTGTGATATAAACGATTCTAAAACACGTCAAACGCGATACCGTTATATTATAACGCAGTAGAATAAAGGCCCAGGGCTGTGATTCTACACGGTCTTTTTAGAGTTGTTGGTATTTCTGTAGCTCTGCCTACCCCGCTCTGGGAATGAAAGCGTGATATTATGTATGTATATATTTGTAAATAGGAGCTCGAAAACGGCTCCAACGATTTCCTTGAAAGATGCAATAATAGGGATTGACGAGGTTGAAAACTATATGTCAAGTGGTCATCTTCGGAAAAAATCGTTTTCAACCCGAGCGACTAACTAAGTAGGTTACAAACATCCTGCTGCATCAGTAGACCACGAATTCTAATCATTCATAGTTATATAGCATACAAGGATGTCTCAAATTGTACGGTAAGAAAATACCCATTATGCGTCTCTTAAGACGGATGGATCTTAATCCATACCACAGCAAACAAACGAGTTGATGACCTTGAAACGGCTGAACCGATTTTAATAAATCATGTCTAAGAACCACCCCTAGAAAACTTGCTTTAAAATAAAAAAAACCGCATCCAAATCGGTTTATCCGTTTAAGAGCTATGGTGCCATACACAGACAGATACACAGTTTTTAAGATATTGAGTTTTTAGGGGGTTAAAACCCCGGTATAACGATGACACCTTCTTTCAGAAGTAGTGATATCTCTTAAACGACCCAACCTATTTTCATGAAATCTTGCTAAGAACCATCCTGATTAATGTAGCTTTACTTTAAAAAAACTTACGCTTAATTCGTTCATCCATTTGGGAGCGATACGGATACGGTGCCACAAACAGACACTCAGATGAAGAAGTTTAAAAAGCATGAAATAAAAAAAAATAGAAATTTAAAAAATCCCCAGTAAATAATCTGTAAAAAAACCTCTAAAAAGTAAAAAATAATTAGTGGTGGCCCTAAGTGCTGATTGTTTGATAAGTAGATAGTTAACTGAACACTGACACTAACTAAACTGACACGTCGGGACCGCTAAGTAAATAAAATACCCCAGCTACTTACCGGTCCCCGACGTGTCAGTTTAGTTAGTATCAGTGTTCAGTTAACTATCTACTTATCAAACAGTCAGCCCTACTTATTATTTTTTACTTTTGAGAGGTGTTTTTATTTGCCATGTTTATTTCGAAGTGAAACTGATCACGTGACCCAATTGTTCCCTATACACTGCACTTTAACTTGGTGCTGGTTACAGTGTTGCCACTTGAAAAATGTAAGGTTCAGGTATCAGCAATATCCTCAATTAACCTTTCTTAGCTGACCATTTGTGCAATAGAAACTTGCCGTTAGTAAGGACGTGGCTTATATCAGAGCTTACTTTAATAGCACCCCTATCCAGGGATTGTGAAACCGGTTTTATTCAATACCTGTATTCAATTGCCAAATTATTACCGCTAAAAAATAATACCTATATTCGAATTAGAGGTATTGTTGTCATTCCGCTTTTGTTTTTATCGCTATGTATACACCATTTACAATATTTAATACCTGTATTCAACGCTATTCATTGTACCTGATAAGTAAGATGTCAATTAGACTTTAATTAACTGTAATTTCAGACTTGTCTAAGGCGAGTCTAAGTTTTTTGTACCGAAAACATTAACATATATGAATAAACGAGAATATTGACACTGACAGGATTACTGGTAATCGTTTTTAGGGGTAAAGTATCAAAATGAGGTATTATTGCCAATAAATTGGCTAAACCGATAATATACTTGAATACCGGTATTCATTATACCTCTAATCAGAGCTTTAGCGGTATAAATAGCGAAATACAATAACCGGTTTTACCTCATTTAAAACCGGTAGGTAGAATACCGGTAACGATCCCTGCCTCTATCGGAGCCATAAAGTACGTCATCCATATAACATTGAAGACGCAAGCATTTGGAGACCTCAGGTTCCTGGAGGGATTATTATAACATAACTATGCAGTTATGTTTACGCTCAGAGATAAGGGTAGAAGGGAGAAGGGGGGGAAGGGTAGGGGGGAAGGGTAGGGGGGTAGGGTAGGGGGGAAGGGTAGGGGGGAAGGGTAGGGAAGGGTATGTAACTGCCATAGCTCTGTCCTCTACGCTCACCGTAAAATAAAATACATAGCTAAGTCATAATAACCCCCCTAATCTTCATTTATATTCGCCAGTTCTAATAAAGTCCTGGGGGGTGATTCTCTCAACACAGCGCTGCGTCGATCTCAAAGGCGAAGTTTTATTCGGGAAGTTTAAGAAGTCTCGTCGGAGCGTACAAAACACATTTTAGCGCGTGCCTTCTTAATAAGGCAGCTTCATACGACACTGAACTCGATTCACCTGCCTGCTGCCTAATGAACGCTAAGAAAGGAGCACATTTAGTTCCGTACGTAACGGTGTTAATTTGAATACACTTGACTGATTCATCAGGCCTGTCTCTTCAGAGATTGCTTTGAAGTGATCTTTGTGTCTCATTGATCTTTCATTTACCTTCGTATCTGTTGAGTTGTTAGGTTGGGGTGTTGTTACTGTCGTTCGTGTTGTTGTTTTGTCTTCGTGACTGTTGAGTTTCTTACGGCGTCTTCTCTTAGGAAGCGCTGGTAGAATTTTGAAAATAAGATCTACTTATTCTAAAACTGCCCGTGCGGCCTACTTACTGAAGAAACAACTATTATCTTTTTAGGGTTCCGTAGGCAAATGGCAAAAAACGGAGCCCTTATGGACTCGTCATGTCTGTCAGTCTGTCTGTCCGTCCGTATGTCACAGCCTTTTTTCAGAAAGTATAAGAATGATACTGTTGAAACTTGGTAAGTAGATGTATTTTGTGAACCGCATTAAGATTTTCACACAAAAATAGAAAAAAAAAACAAGAGGCCGTATACGAAATTTAGCCGGTTTTGCTTCTTTTCGTGACTGCTTTTCCATAAGTTTTAATGCACATCATGAAATATCATTTCAGTTATGATCGAATAAATGGGTTACAAATGAATGAGGTCCTTTTTTATTTATGCCGAGTTGTTTTAAAACATTATATATTGGTATTTTATTCATTTTTTGGGTGCTGTTTTAAGGTAATGGATCGATTTTGAACTTTTTTTTTATTACAAAACAAAGTCATTCATACATTTTTTTGACGACTTTAATGGAAATATATTGTAATTTTTTCACACCTTTTAGACGACAAAACGATTCGTGAATATGCGATATACTAAACTAATTCACAAAACAGTCGCCGGTTTCAGGTCGATTAATCAAAATTGAATAATACAAACAAAAAAGTAGCTCATAAGTACATTCGTTGAAATATTTCAACTGTAAAATAACGTCTGTAAAATCATGTAAATCAGCGAAATCGGCAAAATTTCGTATACGGCCTCTTAAATCTGAATACTGATTAATTTCAACATTTCGGGTAAACAACCATCCACTGATTTAACTCTCATCTCACCGCATCAACACAAAGCAATTTTCTATTACTGAATAACTCGGAATGGCTTTGAAATTATATTTTAATGGAACTGAATTAGATTAAATGCTACTACAGGCCGAAACGCAGCAATTTTACGTTATTATTCTATAATTTGTTTTTAGGATATCTATATTGCGTTCCAGGAAACATTTTTTTATCTTGAAACGGAAGCAAATTCATATACACGGTTGGTTGACTGTGTTAACAATGGTCATATTTATAAAAAAACCGGTCAAGTGCGAGTCGGACTCGCCCATGAAGGGTTCCGTAGCAGGCGATTTATGACGTATTAAAAAAACTACTAAAAAAAACTCGTTCAACCCATTTTTTTACGTGGAAGTTTGTATGGTAATGTACATCATATATTTATTTTAGTTTTATCATTCTCTTATTTTAGAAGTTACAGGGGGGACACACACATTTCAACACTTTGGAAGTGTCTCTCGCGCAAACTGTTCAGTTTAGAAAAAAATGATGTTAGTAACTTCAATATCATTTTTAAAGACCTATCCATAGCTACCCCACACGTATGGGTTTGATAAAAAAAAATAGTTTCAGTTCTAAGTATGGGGAACCCCCAAAACTTATTGTTTTCTTTTCTATTTTTGTGTGAAAATCTTAATGCGGTTCACAGAATACATCTACTTACCAAGTTTCAACAGTATAATTCTTATAGTTTCTGAAAAAAGGCTGTGACATACGGACGGACAGACAGACAGACAGACAGACAACAGACATGACGAATCCATAAGGGTTCCGTTTTTTGCCATTTGGCTACGGAACCCTAAAAAACCGGTGAAGTGTGAGTTGGATTGCACATGGAGAGTTCCGTCCCACCACACAGTATAAAGTAAAAAGTTCATTATTTCTTGAAGAGATAACAGCTTTTTATGGTCGAGAAAAATCGCCGACAGAATCACGTTTGTTTTGTGGAGGCCACCTTACACTGACACTACTCGATGATTATATTATCAACAACGATGATTTCTTTGAAGTAATTTAATTGTTTCTTTTACTTATTTAGTTTGAGTTCTAAACGAATTGGTTTCCACCGCCTGCCATGAATTTGTGTCCTCAGTTATTTCTCTTACAAGGTTGTCTGGAAGAGATCGCTATTTAGCGGTAAGACCGCCTGTTGTATACGTATGATTTAAATGTACTGTTCTGTTTTAATTTTTGGTGTTCAATAAAGAGTATTTGTATTGTATTGATTGTATTCCTAATTTAATAGTTGAGGATTTATAATTTCTTCATTCTGGTAAACCAGTTTTTTTATGACTGTTGTTGTTTTAAAGTAAACAGTAGTTATTTGGATTAGACTATCTCACGTTCTTCGCGCGGAAGTGTATAGTACCATCTCTTTCTAGAGTTCCGTACCCAAAGGGTAAGAAACCCTATTACTAAAACTCCTTTGTCTGTCTGTCTGTCACCAGGCTGTATCTCAAGAACCGTGATAGCTAGACAGTTGAAATTTTCACAGATGATGTGATTCTGTTGCCGCTATAACAATAAATACTAAAAACAAAATAAAGTTATTATAGTGGGGCTCCCATACAAAAAACGTGATTTTTGCCGTTTTTAACTCAATATTAATAACGGCAACAGATAGATGCTTGAAATATTCACGGAATATTTAGTTTTATATTTACTATAAAAATAAATGATTAAATCAATATAATGTAGATAATCAGGTATGGGGGCGCCCATACAAAAAACGTGATCTTTTTGCCGTGCTTTTTTAACACTTGAAATTCACAGAATATTAAGTTGTATATTCACTTCAAATATAAAATAAATTAAGGGGAGCTCCCATACAACAAACGTATTTTTTTTCGTTTTTTGTTTTTTAAAAAAAGCTTAGTTTAGGTTAGGATAGATAGTGTCTAATGTTGTATTGTATAGATAATGGTACGGAACCTTTCGTGCGCGAGTCCAACTCGCACTTGGCCGGTTTTTTATTCTTGTGTGGTATCATATCATTATGCGGCTTCGTAACTTAAATTACCCACAAAAATAAGACAACGGACATTTCGCGTCACTAGCACGTTCTTGCGGAATGTGTCAAATACATGCTAATTCCATAGTCCTCATCACAACTAGAGGTGAGACGTACTAGGTAAAACGCGTACTGAGTCTGCCAAGTACGCGTCCACAAAAATACTAGTGCCAAACACTAGCGCCACGAGTACTTACGAGTACGTGATTAAAAGAGTCAAACGGGCCATTTTAGTATGCGACAATATACGTCCGTACTTGAAGTGACCCGAGCCCTTCCGAAATAATCCGAGCGCTACGACGGAGTATACGGACGGATGGCGCTCGCGGTCGGCGCGGCGCCTTAAGCGAGTTGCGGGCCCGATTGGACGTTAAAAGTCGCCGTAGGTACTCCTAAATACTCGTACGTAAAATGCGGCCGCGTGGGAACGCGTACGTACGATTACATGATAAGACCTGTACCAAAAACCTCTTCCAGTAAATACGTCTCACCTCACAACTTTAAAGAGTAATAAAATTAATCTTTTCAACTTAATACTCATGAATATGAATTTGAATAATTTAGCTCTCGTTTACAGTTTAATGTTGTTTTAATGAGTTTTTGTCACAAACATATTTTAAATAATAGGAAAAACTGTATTATAAAAAATAAATCAACGAAATTTGACTTAGTCCCAAACTAAACCCTAGACTTCTACAGTTGAAAATACTTAAATAAAGACATACATTATGTACAATACTTAATTTGAAAACATAGAAAACATCCAAGTATCAGGATCAAAAACTCCCATATCTTTATCTTTAATGTCTTTTTATATGCTCGTATTTGGATCAAAAACTCCCATATATCTGCCCATACCAGGAATCAAACCCGGACCTCTAACTTCGTAGACAGGATCACTACGAGCTAAGCCAACGCGTCGTCAAAATCAATCATTTTTATTATTTTGTACTGGATTTTGTCTACAATTAACCTTCACACGTTTTTAGGGTTTCGTAGTCAAATTAGGAACCCTTATAGTTTCGCCATGTCCGTCCGTCCGTCCGTCCATCCGCAGCCTAGTGCAGAGACTCTTAGTACTGTACTTTAATTCTGTACTCTTAGAAAGCTGCAATTTGGTATGAATATGCATATAACTCCCGCCAACAAAGTGGTACATTAAGTGGTAAAAAAAATTTTTTTAGGATACCTCGCCTACACACGTAACCTGGGGATGTGTTTTTTCCGTCCGGCCGTCCGCAGCCTAGCACAGGGACTCTTAGTACTAGAAAGCTGTAATTTGGCATGAATATGCATTTTAGTCACGTCAAAAAGTGATACAAAAAAAGATTTTTTTTTAGGGTACCTTCCCTACTTACGTAACGTGGGATGTATTATTTTTCTCGTCTACCGTATAGTGTGGAATGTCGTTAGATAGGTCTTTCAAAAATATTACGGGTTTGCGAAAACAGTTTTTCGATTAAGTTATCTGTTTATGAAATATTAAGCTTTAAAGCGCTAAATTTTGTTACACTCAAGTTAGTGTCCCCCCAATACAGCCAAAACTACAAATACTAAAAATCTGAAAAAAATCTTAAATGAA
Organism: Acleris holmiana; assembly: GCA_949316455.1. NCBI lineage: Eukaryota > Metazoa > Arthropoda > Insecta > Lepidoptera > Tortricidae > Acleris > Acleris holmiana. The sequence goes on along the minus strand of OX438783.1, from coordinate 2,507,728 downwards.
AGAGCATATAACCAATTGTAAAGGAAAACTATTACGACTAAGTAGACATAATTGATTAAAGTGTTTATACCTCCTAAAATCATCTACGACGGCACCAATTGACTTTAAATAGAAAATTAGTGATTACTTGATGTTTTTTATGTTTGTAGTACTTAACGGCTTCGGAAGCCTACACTGAGCATGGTCCGGCATGCTCTTGCCCGGTTTTATGTGTGTAGTTCTTAACGGCTTCGGAACCCTACACCGAGCATGGTCCGACATGCTCTTGCCCGGCTTTTTATTATTTTTTACTGGATTTTGTCTACAATTAACCTTCACACGTTTTTCATTTAAATGAGAGCGATTCATAATCATATATGTCGGTCAATCACCTTCTCAATCAATCAATAATCACTAATGATCAAACTCGTTTAATTTGTCATCATTTTCCTCAATTATTTTATTGTGGATCACATTTAGCAGCGCGAAGTAGGTTAAACAAACGACATTACAATTACTAAGGAAACGATAACGTGATAGGTTTCAGCGCTTGCGCATAATCCGTCCGGATAGGTTATACCGACACCTTATCATATTTAGTGGTGGTAGGACCCTGTGCAGGGTCCAGATCGCTACCACCATCTTATCCATTAACCACCCGCCAAGCAACTGTGTTCGCATTGCTGTGTTCCGGTGTGGGGATAAGACAACCGGTGAAATTACTAGCATACAGGCTTTCCATCTTAGTCCTCAGGGTTGGCAACGCATTTGAGGTCTTAGGATTAGTCTTGAGAATTCAAATGTCTATGGGTCTCAGATTCCACTTTCCATCAGGTGGCCTGTGCTCGTGTGCCTTCACCTTAACATAAAAAAAAAAATTAAGCTATCAAGCAGCAGTGTTCGCATTGTTGTATGTATGTAATCACTATATTGTACAAAACACAGAAACTAAAATACAATAATTACAAGGCATGAATGTACAAAAGCGACCTTATCCCTTTAAGGGAACTCTTCCAGCTAACCTTTGGGTGATTGAGGAAAACAAGAAAAGTTAAAAGTGGCAACGAGTAGAATTAAATACAGAGCAAAGTTTACAGACACAGCGTGAACTATTAGACCTAAAATAATGAATAAATACTAAAGGGTGTATCAGACGGTTCACTCGAGTGAATGTTCTTTCGAGTGAATGCTTCATTTTTATTTAATTCAATGTTCACATGGCTTAGCTTTTGACGACACGGTGGCCTAGTTGGGAGTGACCCTGCCTTCGAAGCCAGCGGTCCTGGGTTCAAATCCCGGTAAGGGCAGATATTTGTGTGATGAGCGCGAATATTTGTTCCTGAGTCTTGGATGTTTCCTATGTATTTAAGTATTTATTTCTCTATATATAAGTATGTTTATCGTTGTCTAGTACCCATAGTACAAGCCTAGAGCTTAGTTTGGGACTAGGTCAATTTGTGTGAGATTGTCCCCTGATATTTATTTATTTTATTTTTATTTAGCTGGAATGACGTAAAAAAAACATTCATCCGAAGTTCCCTTCAATATGGCGTCGAATGAAGTCGTGCGTCTCGGTTCCAGACCTAATGGCCGAATTCGAGTGAACGTTCTCTTTGTGTTCAGACTTTTTTTATGTTAAGGAGAAGGCACACGAGCACTCAGGCCACCTGATGGTAAGTGGAATCTGAGACAAATAGACATTTGAAATCTCAAGACCTCAAATGCATTGCCAACCCTGAGGACTAAGATGGAATGCCTCTATGCTAGTAATTTCACCGGTTGTCTTATCCCCACACCGGAACACAACAATGCGAACACTGTTGCTTGACTGTTTGTGTTTCGTTCATTCGGAGTGGGAATGAATGATGCCGAATGAAAACATGTAACATCGGTTGATCAATTCACTAATGAATTCATTCGGCACTTTTCTTTCACTTTGCGTTCAGACGTGTCACTTTAAGTGAAAGATGCAAAATGAAATGACAATAAACAAAAAGTGAAGTGTCTGATATCACCTTAGCAGAGACGGGTGACTATCATTTCATCGAACGCTATGTTCTGCTGAAACAATGTTTTCAGGATATCAACATCTAACCTAACTAACGTTTTTGAGTAATGGCAGCCGAGTTAGAATCAAAACGATGTCTTAGACAATAGGTTTTTACTCACACACACACACACACACTAGCAACATTTGAGGAATTTGAATTTTTAACGTAAAAAACTTTACGTTATAAAAACAAAACGTGTGACTGACACAAAATGACTGACTTCTCAATGAACATGGTTAGGAGTAAGAAAAATAAATATTGTTGTTTTTCAATCAAGTAAAATTTGTAGGTACGTTAAAAATTACACCTTTTTAGGGTTCCGTAGTCAAACTAGGAACCCATACAGTTTCGCCACGTCCGTCCGTCCGTCCGTCCGCAGCCTAGCGCAGAGACTTTTAGTACTAGAAAGCTGTAATTTGGCATGAATATGCATTTTAGTCACGTCAAAAAAGTGGTACAATTTTTTTTTAACTTTTTGGGGTATTTTCGCTACGTACGTAACGTGGGATGTATTATTTTTCTCGTCTACCGTATAGTGTGGAGTGTCGTTGGATAGGTCTTTAAAAATATTACGGGTTAGTCAAAACAGTTTTTCGATTAAAAGCGTTAATTTTTGTTAGACTCAAGTGTCTCCCCCCCCCCCCCCCCCCCTCCTACAGCCAAAACAACAAATACTAAAAATCTTAAATGAAAGAACATAATAACAAATTTTGAAGGAAAACTATCACGACTAAGTAGACATCATTGGTTCTTGAAATACAGGCGATTAAAGTGTTTATACCTACCTCCTAAAATCATCTAAGACGGCACCAATTGACTTTAAAAAGAAAACTAGTTATTACTTGTTGATTTTCATGTTTGTTGTGCTTAACGGCTTCGAAACCCTACACTGAGCATGTTAAAAGAAAGAAAGAAAAATCAATGTTCCGACATGCTCTTACCCGTTTTTTTTTCGTTCCGCTAATTTTGCCGGTGAGTGTATAAATGTGAAAATTTGGTTGGATGTTTGTTCCTCAATCACGCCAGAACGGCTCAACGGATTTGAATAAAATTTGGCACAGAGATAGTTTGAGTCCCGAAGAAGGACATAGTGTACTTTTTACCCCCGAAAAATAAGTGGAAATAGCAATAAACGACTTCTATGCGGACGGAGTCGCGTGGAACAACTAATTGTCGTACAAAACTTTTCAGTGTTTTCTGAGCTACGTTAAAGAAATAAGTATAAAGCCATCGTTATAAACATCGTTTAGATGTTAATAAAACCTAAGATTTCCTGTTGTCGTGATAATTGCTTTTATTAGTAACGCGTCATTGTGGTTCAAGGAAATTGGTTCCAACTAAGGTTTCGTGTCAGCACTGGGATTACGGCTACAAAACACGTAACGGTTATGTTTTCCGTTACAAACTTAATCTTACTTTAATTTACCTTGACTACGGAACCCTAAAAACAAACTAAAAACAGAATAAAACAAATATTTAAAAGAACACCATACAAGAAACGTGATTTTTTGCCGTTTTTTGCTCGATATTAATAACGGCGTCAAGTAGACGCTTCAAATATTCACAGAATATTTAGTCTCACAATCATCATCATCATCATCCAATGTTCGTTCACTGCTGGACATAGGCCTCTCCAAGAGCACGCCACAGATTTCTATCCTCGGCCATCCTCATGCATCCGCTACCGGCGACACGTTTCAGGTCGTCGGTCCAACGGGCCGGCGGGCGTCCCACGCTGCGTCTGCCAGATCGTGGTCTCCACTCAAGAACCCTCTTTCCCCATCGACCAGTTCTTCGGCAGATGTGACCAGCCCACTGCCACTTCAACTTGCCAATCCTGGTGGCTATGTCAGTCACCTTGGTTCTCTGACGAATGACTTCATTTCTGATGTGATCCATCAGAGAAACTCCAAGCATAGCACGCTCCATGGCTCGCTGAGCAAGTTTAAATCGGTGGACCAGTCCCGCCGTCAGTGTCCACGTTTCCGCACCATAGGTCATGACTGGCAGTACGCACTGATTAAAGACTTTTGTCTTTAAGCACTGAGGAATGGCCGAGGAGAATACTTGACGCAATTTCCCAAATGCTGCCCAGCCCAGTTGGATCCTCCTTCTCACAATAAGAATAAATAATTGAAAAAAAAAAAATAAGTTCTTAAGGAGGGCTCCCATACAACAAACATGATTTTATTGCCGTTTTTTGGTCGATCTTAATACAGATACCGTGGTTGTATAGATGATGTTACGGAACCCTTCGTGCACGAGTCCGACTCGCACTTGGACGGTTTTATTTATAACTAGCTGTTGCCCGCGACTCCGTCCACGTAGCAAAACAAAACAGTCTATGTTACTCAGTGATGATATATCATTACACTGGTGAAATAATTATTCTAATCGATCCTTTACTTTTTGAGTATATTCGTTACAAAAATACTTATTTCCTCTTTATTGATTTTTTTAATTGTTTTTTTATATCCTTGTTTGCACTTAACTTAATTTTCAAAGTTACTGCGCCTTTTCTTCCCACGGTTATAGGGAAGAGATCGGTTATAGCGATAAGACCGCCTTTTGTGTAAGAATGTCGTGTTTGTGTCTTTGCTTGTTTACTTTTCTTTGTGTGGTGCTTAATTTGTATTGTTGTATTGTATTACATACATGCATACATACCATCACGCCTTCATTCTCAGAGTGGGGTAGGCAGAGCTATAGAAATATCATCAACTTTAAACTTGTTGATAATTCTGTAACCACATTTTGCACAATCAGGCCAAGAAGTTAACTAGTGTATAAGTGACAGGTTACAAGCCCATCGCCTAACAGAACTGCAAGCCCTTATTCCCTTCGCCTCTTACGACATCCACGTGAAGACATGGGCAATTCTATTGTATACGTTGACGACACGGTGGCCTAGTTGGTAGTGACCCTGCCTCCGAAGCCAGAGGTCCTGGGTTCAAATCCCGGTAAGGGCAGATATTTGAGTAATGAGCGCGAATATTTGTTCCCGAGTCTTGGATGGTTTCTATGTATTTAAGTATTTATTTCTCTTAATAAGTACGTTTATCGTTGTCTAGTACCCATAGTACAAGCCTAGAGCTTAGTTTGGGACTAGGTCAATTTGTGTGAGTTTGTCCCCTGATATTTATTTATTTATTTATACATATAAGATATTTTTTGTTCCAGTATACGATGACCGGCGAGGTGAAGCAGTTCTCGGTGGAGAAGGAATACCTGAAGAATCCTGATATATCTCCCGAGGACATTGAGAAGCTACGGGAATGGCTGAAAACGCAGCCACATCTCCCTGTAAACTATCTTAATGGTTAGTTTTTGCTCTACGTCAAGTTTATTGCATAAGTTTACAAGATGTAACATGCCTCCACTACTTTAAAAAAGTTATCCAATGACACATTGAAATAATCAAGTTTAATTTACAACTTTGTCGGTGTAATTGACCAAAGGTGTTGAGCATCCATGCGTTTTTCATGTAAAAGCCATTTTTTAAAAGGTGCATTTATGTCTTGTTTAAAGAAAGTTGTATATCTATCGGAAATATTAGTTATATTTATTGACGTTAAGGCAAATTCCGTGCGCAAAAATACTTTTAATCATTTTATTGTAAACTTATTAATAGCTACTTCGAAACGATATCTAATGATTTGCACATGTTCAAACACTTTTTAGGGTTCCGATTCCGTAGTCAAACTAGGAACCCTTTTAGTTTTGCCATGTCCGTCCGTCCGTCTTTCCGCAACCTAGCTCAGAGACCCTTAGTACTAGAAAGCTGTTATTTGGCATGAATATACCTCTTTATCACGCTAAGAAAATGGTAAAAGAAAATCTTAAAAAAAAAAATGGACTTCCCCTACACGTAACGTGGGGGATGTATTTTTCCTCGTCTACCCCATAGTGTGGGGTGTCGTTGGATAGGTCTTTGATTCTTGAAATAACCGCGATTAAAGTGTTTATACCTACTAAAATCATCTAACACGGCAATAGTTATTACTTATTGATTGATTTTATGTTTGTAGTACTCTAGTACTTAAGGCTTCGGAACCCTACATTGAGCATGGTCTGACATGTTCTTGCCCAGTTTTATATTCTAAGTCTTTGTGTATATTTTAAATTGAAAATCAATACTTTTTATCTAAGTTACAAAGGAAAACGTGGGATTCAAAGCTGTTTAACCTTGGAAAATTACAGCTTTATTAATTAACTTTAATTTAGTTAACCCCGGGTTAGAATAGTGCCACTCCGTGTCTTCCCATGGATTTCGTAAGAGGTGACTAATGGAATAAGGGCTTGTAGTATTTTTAGGCGATAGGCTTGCAACCTGTCACTAAAACACTAGTAAACTTCTTGGCCTGATTGTGCAGAATGTGGTTACAGAACTATCAACGAGTCTTCTTAGTGTTGTTGGTATTTCTGTAGCTCTGCCTACCCCACTCTGGGAATGAAGGCGTGATGCTATGTATGTATGTATTAATATTTAACCAAGATAAAAATATTTAACCAAGAGTCTCAGACTTTAGCCCTAAAAACAAATATTTTCTTTACAGTAGCACTTACTAAGCCTCATCTTTTACCACGACGTGTTAACTGCCCCCTATCTTGAGGTCTCGTATAAGCCATTAATTATCTAACAGCTTGTATATAATGTTGCCAGAACTTAGGTCTTGATGATCAAAGCACCAATTACCCTAATAGCGGGTAATTTCTGAAGTCACAACTACACACAAAGCGCAGTCTACACTGCTGACTGTGAAGCAGTGTACGAATTTTCAATGATTTAAGACGAGCAATGGATGCGACTTAACAGGAAGATGTGAAATTAATAATAGTAATCAGTGTAATCACCCTAACGACATGCATTTCAATTATTGTTAGTAATCATCAATGCTATGCTGCCCTGCTAACAGAAAAGACAGTATCTCAAATTCTACGGTCAAAGCAGATTCAATCCTATCTTGTTAGTAATAAGGTTGTATTTTCTAAAGGAGTTTTGTCTGAGATACTGCCCTTTGTGTTAGCAGGGCAGTATGGTGGTTCGGTAGAGCAATCCACTTTTTTTCTCGTTGTTTATCTACATTTTCCTGTAAAAATATGTCCTTACTTAATTACTACCATTTTCTCGGGTTCCGTAGTCTACAATATAGTTATAGTTGAAAAATGTCCGTCTGTCCGTCTGTGGTTTTACTGAGACTCTTGAGAATACAAAGCTGTAATTTGCAATTGTTATACATTTGAGTTAAGGCGACAAAGTTAAAAATATATCTTGAAAAAAACCGGGCAAGAGCATGTCGGACCATGCTCAGTGTCGGGTTCCAAAGCCGTTAAAGTCATTTGGCGCCGTATTAGATGATTTTCGTAGGTATATACACTTTAATCGCCTGTATCTCAAGAACCAATGATGTCTACTTAGTCGTAATAGTGTTCCTTTTGAAATTCGTTATATGCGCTTCCATTTAAGTTTTATTTTTCAGATTCTTAGTATTTGTAGTTTAGGCTTACATTTAACTCTAACAAAAATAAAATAAGTGCTTTTAAGCTTAATATAATTAATATTTCATAAACGGATCATTGGATCGAAAACTTATTTTCACAAAACCACAATGTTTTTGAAAGACCTATCCAACAACACCCCACACAACAGGGAAGACGAGATAATATAATACATCCTCACGTTACGGGGAACACTTGACTCAAACAAAAATTTACGCTTTAAGTTTAATATTTCATAAACGGATTCCTAAATCGAAAAATGGTATTTACAAACCCGCAATATTTTTAAAAGACCTTTCCAGTAGTAGGTACGGCTTCGGAACCCTACACTGAGCATGGTCCGACATGCGCATGCCAGGTTTTTTATTTTTTAGTTACGGATAAAAGCACTTCTGGGTTGCCAATAATACCTACTTAGGATATTAAATGGAATCTTTGCAATGATTGCACGATGCAACATAGAGGTTGTTCCTCCTTTGTTCAAAGGGCAATCGGTTTTATTGATCAACGTTTGCGCTACTCAGTTATAATGAAGTGATGCTTTAATATCTATGTTTATTGTGATTCATGATTATTCATTAAATAACATCAAAGTTATATTAGTTATAGCTAGTTTGACGGCACGTTGACCTAGTTGGTAGTGACCCTGCCTTCGAAGCTAGTGGTCCCGTGTTTAAATCCCTTTTAAAAATATTACGGGTTTTTGATTCCATTTTTCGAATTAGGGATCCGTTTATGAAATATTAAGCTTTAAGCGCAAATTTTTGTTAGATTCCTGTGTCCCCCCCCCCTCCCTCTACAGCCAAAACTACAAATACTAAAAGTCAGAAGAAAGTCTTGAATGAAAGCGCATATTATAACGAATTTAAAAGGAAAACTATCACGACGTAGACATCATTGGTTCTTGAGATACAGGCGATTAAAGTGTTTATATAAAATCATCTAAGAAGGCACCAAATGACTTTAAATAGAAAATTAGTTATTACTTGTTGGTTTTTATGTTTGTAGTACTTAACGGCTTCCGTACCCTACACTGAGCATGGTCCGACATGCTCTTGCCTGGTTTTGTTTTATTTTGTAGATAGTAAAGTTAGTTTTTAAGTCGGGACTTCACTTCCCTCTGAAAACCAGCAGCGCCAGCAAAATGCTAAGCCTTTTCAACGCTATGTTTAATGTGTTATTTTAGCTGTATTTTTTTTAACGTGTTGTTGTTGGGGTTGAATAAATTATTTCTGGGCGTTTCTTACAATGTTTGTACCTAGTTAAGGGCTAAAATTAAGTAACGTTAAGCTTTCCGCTGAGTTACGAAAATTTGCGATACTGTTATAAGACAAATGGTGGTATCTCAGACAAAACTCCTGTGGCAATTGCAAGCATAATACTAGTAGGTGAGGATTGAATCTGGTTCATTTATTGAATTTTTAATACTGCTAATTGGCGTTGAGAGTATATTATATAAATGTACGACTAATTTTCGTAACTCAGCGGAAAAGTTAACGTTTCTTAATTTTAGTCCTGAACTAGGTACATTTCTGTATAGAAATCACTAATACGTAGTATATATATATATATATATATATATATATAAATGACCTTCTACTTCTTCTTCTTAATAAATTTTTAATTCCCTTGCAGACCTGGACCTCCTAATCACCTTCCACTGCTGCGAGAAGAGCGCAGAAGTAGCTAAACAAGTGCTGGACCTGCATTTCACTCTGCGCACGCTATTCACGTGCTTCTTCAAGGACCGCTTCTTTGACAAGAAGGTCGAATATGCCTTGAGCAATGTGTAAGTACACTCTGGAACAAAATACATTAAATACATATTTAGGTACAATCTTAAACAAATCGACCAATTCCCAAACAACTCTCTAGGCTTGAACTATGGGAACTTAACTTACAAGACAACATCACATATATACTTAAAAAGATAAAAGTGTCTTTTACTGGTAATCGAACCCGGGACAAATACTTTCATAGGTATGACATAATGAATGACACATCACGCATATTTTGACATTTACTACTGTGTAATTCTTCAACATCGTGTCATTATGAATTTTTCACAAAAAAATCCTTAATAAAAATACCTTGTTGGAGATTTTTAGTGTTCCGTTCAAATGTTGCCAATGGGACTCTATTACTAAACCTCCGCTGTTTGTCTATCTGTCTCTCTGACCGACATAAAAACTAATAATAAGAATAAAATAGGAATAGCGATAAACGATTTCTACACGGACAGATTTCTAGTAATACTATTAATAATACCACCTCCCGTGTAGTGGTAGTCTCTCGTGTGGTTGCCGGGTTAGAATAGTGCCACTCCATGTCTTCCTGTGGATGTCGTAAGAGGCGACAGGGAATAAGGGCTTGTAGTACTGTTAGGCGATGGGCTTGCAACCTGTCACTAACTCCCGTATTTATAGACAAGAAAAGTGATAACTTGAGTAATAGTAGTCAAAAGTCATACTAAAATCGTTTCTTAAGTCATTACTTTTCGTGTCTATAAATACGGGTGTCAGATTCCACTTACACCATCAGGGCTAAGATTCTACAAGGTAATAACGATATCGTCTTTGACGTGTTTTCGTATTGTCAACATTTTGATAACTCTTATGTAATTTACAATAAGCCATTATTGTACAGTGACATAAACGATTCTAAAACACGTCAAACACGATATCATTATAACGCAGCAGAATAGAGGCCCAGAGGCCCAAGCCAAGATGCGTACGCTAGTGTTTCGATTCGTTTTGTTTTTAAACCAATCGCGTCACTGGTAGATCACGTCATTCGAAAAGTCACGTGATCTACCAGTGATGCGATTGGTTTAAAACCAAACGAATCTTATCGCTACTTAGCGAACGCATCTTGGCTAGGGCTCAGTACGGCTAGTACAAGTTGTATTTTCTCGCTTTTCACTCAGTACGTCTATCTTCTAATATATAAAATTCTCGTGTCACAGTGTTAGTTACCATACTCCTCCGAAACGGCTCGACCGATTTTGATGAAATTGTATATGCATATTCAGTAGGTCTGAGAATCGGCTACTATCTATTTCTCATACCACTAAGTGACATGAAAGAAACAATGAAAAAAATTGCAGCGGCCGAAGCCGCTGGGAGGTCGCTAGTATTTTTATAGAAAGGGAGAAAATCGCGAACAACTTGTGCTGTCCCTCTAGGTCGCGAGAGTCCTCGCTAGGGCTTGCAAATATTCGATAGATTCAGATATTCGAATATTCGACTTTTAATTTGGACATATTCGAATAATTCGAATACTATTCGAATAATCCTAAAAATTCAAGAAAAACTGGTTTGGATGCTCATTTTTATTTATTACCAGTCTGAAAGCTCAAAAAATCAACATAAAATAATACGTCCTGGGCTTTATAGAATGAATAAAAAATTAAATATTATTTTGTTAAAAACCACTGAATGTACGAACAGCAACGATTTGGTATCAATTGCACAAAGATTATGTACTTCAATTTAAAAAAGTCACAAACAACAACATAACTAAAAGAAAATAATTAAAATGGTAAAATATATGTATGTGTTAAATTATTAGTGTAATCAACACGAAACAATAATGATATATGTGAATTTTGTTATACAGTATAATGTAAGAGTACAGAGTAGGTGGGAGGTGGGTGAATGGGATCGGGGAGTGAGACAGAGACAGCCGACCATCCCCGGGCGATGTTACATCCGTCTGTCCAAATAACCATAAATATTCGAATATTCGAATACTATTCGCCGCATTATTCGAATATTAGAAAGAGCCGAATATTCGAATTATCCGAATATTCGAATATTCGAATTGCAAGCCCTAGTCCTCGCTTGTATATCCTTGCCGTAAAAAGAACGTGTTTTTTTTCGTTCCTAATTTCGTACGGCGCGGTTCAGAACCGACGTGTGCGAGTCGGTTTTTTTTTTACATTTACCTACTTACTATCTGCCTATTCATCGTCCTAATGAGTAAATAGAAGGATCCTATCATTTCGTAACAAGCGTTTAATTTCACTAACATATCATTTGACAACCCGCGTTTTTTTCCGAAACTGTAAATAATTCTGGATTTATTTCAGGACCATCGTGTAGAACCGAGGTTAGGTTAGTTTTATTAAGTCCTGACATATATTTAGTAAAAGAAAAAACAGCGGGTTGGGAAATGAATAGCGAAACGACACATTTGTCAAAGTTTTGTCGGCGAAAAGGCAGAGAACCGTAAATAACATTTTCGAAAAATCCCGAATTATATTTTTGAAGTTTTATGAAAATAAATATCTTGTCTAGGTATCAGCAATAATCATTCTGAGAAATGTGTTCGATGGCCTATGCCCTAGACCTTCATATTGAGTTGCGTATGCGCCGCTAACGCAATGACCTTCATAAACCTGTGACTGTCAACGTCAAATTACAATCTTCGGTATCTTTTTAACATATATTTTTACAAGGTTTTATTTAACATGCACTATTTCTATTTGTTGTCCGTTTTAAAATTTGCAACTCACTTTTGCATCGTTCTCGTTAAGAGGATCATAAAGCTGAAACTTCCATACAAAATGCGATAACAGTTTCTCTTCCCGTAATCCTAGTCGAATATTTACGATTTTCGAATACACTCGTGGACAAATAATACGGGTCAGAGTGCGTTTTTCATACAAACGAGGCTATTTCGAAGCCTTGGTTGGTGTTTTGAGTGACATTTAATGGTGGCTACTCCGAGGTTCGATCAAAAGATCTTAAGATACCTAACTGAGCGCACAATCAGTTAACACTACATCGAGAGAGTTTGGGTCAGCGTTTGGATTTCCTTACATTTTATTACCATTTTAGATGTTTTTCTGAACATGCACGATTCCGGCGTTAGCCGCAGATTCAAACAGTTGGGTATCCTAAGCACTCTGGAAGTCCTGTATCAATGCTCGGAGTATCCATCATCAGATGTCACTAAGCATCCCCTGGCGAGGAACTAAGGCTTCGAAATAGCCACTTTAGTATGAAAAACGCACTCTGACCCTTATTATTTGATCGCGAGAGTATGTTGTACATATGAAAAACTAGGTATTTACGTTTTCCTCTCCAAGAACATAATTCTTGGATCTTACAAACTTACTTCTTTATAATAACTACAACATATTCAAAAACGTATAAATGTCATCTCACATCGGTCCCTGGCAAGTGTTTCAAATCTTCCTGGCAAGATTTGACCCGAATGTACATACATACGTACATTGCAAGTTATTAAAAAGCTTGTTAAATTTTGGTCATTACTTGTTTTTGTCATTGTTATAACGATATTTGCAGACCCTCGCAAGCACGCGTTCTTGTCAATATGGCGGACCTTCGTTAGTTGCTCACAATGACATCATTTTGAGCCAACACATATTCCATGCCAAAGGACCCAGAGCAAAAAGAAAAATGGATGCGAGTAGTTATTTCTGGCATTGATTGTATTTTCCTTCTTATCTTCACTTTGAGTCGTATTCTAACAATATGGGGAAACTATGTTAAATCTTAGTAATTTTTTTTCTATACATGTCATGTCCTCGAGAAGCTAGGTATGCCTTTGGAAGTACATAATCAAGGCAATTTAGTTTAAACTATATTTTAGTGTTCATAAAGTACTTTTTGATTTGATTCAAATTTCGATAATGGCATTTAAGAGCTAAGATATTTGAACTTTATTTCCTTGCTGGTAGATTCAAATTCCTACTTGAAAAATCTCCGTGTTTGCTGTATAACCCCTTATCAAAATCTGTTGTTTACAAGTAATTAGAGAATATGAAAACAGACAAACGCGAAAAGCGATTTAGTTTTATACTATGTTTACATAACGTAGAGATATAAGCTGTCATTGAGAATAAAAAAGCAACAAAAAAATGCACTTAACCTAACCACAGGCATTTTTGGAACACTTAAAAAGTTCTCTGATTCCTGAAATCCAGTTCAGGACAAACGATAATTCGGATAAACGATTCGTTAAGACAAAAGTTATTAGAGATTCCGAGGGATACCTACCCTAAAACATCCTGCCAGTGTCCACATTTCTAGGTACATTATTACGAGGTAAGTCGTGACTCTCAATTCAAATACCTGGGCCACTGGATAACCGACGACTTATCCGATACTGCTGATATGGAGAGGGGAAGAAGAGCTCTATCTGTAGGATGCTATATTCTGAAATGAAAGATGAAATTTTGGCAATATGCTTTAAATATATGCAATATTTAAAGCAAGGGTTCCCAAAGTTTATAACCTTGACTGTACCTGGGTGAGCTCGCCTCATCTACTACCGTCAAGACAAAGCCATTTGACATTAACCATGTGTTTCTCCCTGCAGCCTCTTCGCCCCGCTCCCCACCCCCACGGTGCAGGGAGACCGTGCTATCTACGCGAGACTCCTGGACCCAGACCCTCGCCACTTCAACTTCAATGACGTCATCAGGACCTTCATGATGGTCTTCGACCTGTGGCAGCATGAAGAGGGAAGCTGGCCAGGGTATGGAATTTTAACCCCTAACGCGAAAATAGGGGTGTCATTACTGTTATTAGTTTATTAAGTGTTTATCGCTCTATTCTGTTCGGTAAAACAATTATGTTTTTGACGATTTGCTAGGTTATTTTCACAAACGCATTTTTCATAGTTGCAAATTTTCACATCGCGTTATTTCATCATCGTCAGTTTTCATAATCGTTTTTCTTTGTGCAGCGATTTTTTATACACCGTGTTTTTTTTGATTTACGATAACTTCGGCATATTGTTAGGTACACGTATAGAAACTACGTGGTACATTAGATTTTAATGTTGTGTCTTCAATCATTCTAAAAGGGTCTTTAGAGTTAACTCATAGTTAGTGTCAAATACGTCAAGTCAGCGTGACATACACATACACAAGTAAAGATAACACTTGACAGGTGCACGATCGCTTGACTTGGCGGGAAGAGAGAGAGCCTTTTACATTAGTTTAACGTGATTAACTGATTAATTTTAATAATTGAATATCTTTATAACCGTACGAGTTATCATATGTCTGTCTTCGGGAAATTAGCTTAATTTGACTTGAAGAACGTGCCCTTAAACTTATCGTAAATCAAAAAAAACGCGGTGTATAGCGTTTTTAATGTTCGCGTTTATTTTCACCGCTGAACTTATCAGTCCATTACTTGATTACTCGCGTTATTACCCATTCCAAAAATCTAATTTGACTGTCGGCGGAGCTCCTATTTCTGGTTTGTTTTGGCGCTCCGGGCCTGATATAAATACGAACATAACCTAACCTACTAATGTATATTGTGATATAATTGGAAAAAGAGTTGCTGGTATTTCTGTAGCTCTGCCTACCGTAAAAAGACTTGTTGATAAATCTGTAACCACATTTTGCACAATCAGGCTAAGATATTTACTAGTGTATTAGTGACAGGTTGCAAGCCCATCGCCTAACAGTACTACAAGCCCTTATTCCCTTAGCCGCCTCTTACGACATCCACTGGAAGACATGGAGTGGCACTATTTTAACCCTCTGCGACTGACGTGACGTCTATCAGACACCGCCAAAAAAAAATTTCCTTTTAGCGTGAAATAGATCTGTATCGCTCAGTAATTTCTTCTAAAGACTCGGAGCATTATAAACTAACCTATGCTAAAAATTCCTGTTCTTCATACCTTATTCAAGGTTTTTTTCTTTTAAAAAAAGCCCATATACATGTTAATTATAAATTCCACATGAAAATTTAATAATCTTGCTATACACTAAATAAACAATACATATCATTGACCCATTAGTATTTTTTCTATGTTTTATCAAAAATGACGTCTGACAGACTCCACCTCAGTAGAATGTATCTAAAAAAGTCACCTCAGTTGCAGAGGGCTAACCCGGCAACCACACGGGGTATGGGTTATGTATGTTTGTATAAAAAATCGCTACATAAAGAAAAGCGAATGAGAAAATTGACGATTATGTAATCAAGAACGCGATGTGAACAATCTGTGCAATAAAACAATGCTTTAGTGAGAATCATCTACAAACCCGCTTGGTTATCGGGTTACCTTCGTTTCACCAAAAACCATCTTGCCATATAATGCTACTGATTCATTTCCCAAACATATCATTTGACTAAACTGGGCCTGTATTCTGCTGCATTATAACGATATCGCGTTTGACGTGTTTTAGAATCGTTTATGTCACAGTCACCATTATTGTAAACGACATAAGAGTTATCAAAATGTTGACAATACGGAAACAGGTCAAAGACGATATCGTTATTACCGTGTGAAATCCCAGCCCTGATTTATTTTCGAGACTGTAAATATTTCAAGATTTTAATATATCTAACCTTACCTATAGGGTTCTACACGATGGTCCTGAAATACAATAGAAAAAAATGGGATTAAAATTTAAAGTTGATGTTGAGTGAGTTGAGTTAAAATGAGAGGCGTTAAATGTTATCGTATTTGTCAACGTTAGAAAAGCTTTTATTTATTTGTCAGTAGTGGCAGCCGAGTTAAAATCAATACAACAACATGGCAAAAGCAATATGGTTTTACCGAGTACAATAATATACTACCGACCCGCCCTCGGTTCGCTCCGGTAATATATATTAATATAAACCTTTCTATTAAATCGCTCTATCTATTGATGAAAACCTCATTAAAATCTATTGCGCAATTTTTAGGGTTCCGTAGTCAAACTAGGAACCCTTATAGTTTCGCCATGTCCGTCCGTCCGTCCGTCCGCAGCCTAGCGCAGAGACTCTTAGTACTAGAAAGCTGTAATTTACCATGAATATGCATATTAGTCACGCCAACAAAGTGGTACAATAAATAGTAAAAAAAAAAATTTTTTTAGGGTATCTCCCCTACACGTAACATTGGGTTTTTTTTTTGGCGTCTACCCTATCGTGTGGGGTATCGTTGGATAGGTCTTTCAAAAATATTACGGATTTGCACAAAACAGTTTTTCGATTGAGCAAACCGTTTATAAAATATTAAGCTTTAAAGCGCTAATTTTTGTTAGACTCAAGTGTCCCCCCCACTACAGCCAAAACTACAAACACAATACAAACTACTAAAAATCTGAAAAAATCTTAAATGAAAGGACATATAACGAATTTTAAAGGAAATCTATCATGACTAAGTAGACATCATTGGTTCTTGAGATACAGGCGATTAAAGTGTTTATACCTACTAAAATCATCTTTTGGCACCAATTGACTTAAATAGAAAATTATTTACCTATTACTTGTTGATTTTTATGTGTGTAGTACTTAACGGCTTCGGAACCCTATACTGAGCATGGTCCGACATGCTCTTGCCCGGTTTTTAAATCTAAGCACACATACATACATATGTGTAATCTTTTAACTGTTTTTTTTTCTTGTGATCGTCGATTAAATGTTTCTATTTCTATAGGGACAGACGGCGGGAAGCGACTGTTTTTTACTTTTATTGTTTACTGTGTGTGTAGAAACATTGTGGTGTCAACCCAATTGGATCCTAAACCCACCATAGAATGGTGTCGCAGTGACATCATAAAATATTTTTTTAACACTTCTTACGAGTTAAATCATAACATCACTGTGACACAGTTCTATGGTCAGGGCTCCATTGACGAACTCGCGTAACTTAATTGAAGGATCTCAGAGAATTCCGCTAACCGTGTGCAATTTGAACGACCTGCCCCCACATTGCAGTAAATTGCACACTAACCTTTCCTTGGTGATTACAGGTTCGTGCTGGTAATAGACTTGGACACGGCCGTGGTGGGGCATCTAGCGAGAGTGGACCTTATGAACCTGAGACAAGTGCTGTATTTCCTTCAGGTTAGTAACCTTGTACAGTAGTATGTGTGATATATAATCAGTGCTCATTTGTGACTTAGTGGTGAAGTTCATAATTGAGTGCACAAACGTTTATTAAAAATGTCGCAATATGTAGCGTGTTGGGGTCCCTATTTTTTATTTTTTTTATTGGCTCTATCGGCGTAGGGGTCCCTATTGAGTGCCATAAAGTTAAAGTTTCGATTATTGTTGGCAATAACGTTACTTATACTTATTTTTAGTCATAATGTTAAAAGTCATAATATTGAAGAGTATAAATCGGAATGTCAATTATTTGTTGGAAGTCATAAAATTCAGTCATAACAAATAACAATTTATGTCATCATAATTAAACCTCATAATGTCAAAGGTAATAATAGTACTTGTAATAAATGTTATTAGGTCAAAATTTAGTAATCATAAAAGTACAACACATACAACTTGAAGTCCATAAATACTATTGTCTCTATGTACAAAATATAGACATGCATGATGTGACAGGGTCGACGGAGCTCCGCTTTGCGGAGCTCCTATTTCCGGGTAGTTAAGGCCTTCGGCCTTGACGCAATACTAACCTAAACTAACCTATTGATCTAAATTGATCGTCTATAGCAGGAGTTTGTTTGATAAGGCGGAGCCCCTCGTACCCCCTTCCCTTCCACTAAGTGTCGCCTTTTAATGATTTCAATTATAGAGATCAATTAATATTAAAACCAAATTGAAGGTATGTTGAGTTGTAGTGTAATTGTCAAATAAATATTGGAAGTTTGAGTTGGTTTTATAAAATACTAATGCTATACTAGGAGAAAAATTCCAGATCATACCAATAATAATTTATTTTTCTTTAAATTATGGTCTTTAATATATTCGAAACATAAAATGGTGTAATTAACATTTGGTAGAAACGCGGTATGAATAAAAATAATTGATACTATAAAAAATATGTCCTAAAATATTTCTGACTGATTATAAATATGCCTTTGAATGTTATAGGGTTTTAAGTTATGCCTTTTGTATATTATAATCATTTACATTATGGATAATTAACGTTCGGATTATAAAGCGTTATGACCTACAATTTTTATGACTTCCGATAGTTATGAATATAAATAATATGGGTACAAAAGTCTGACTTTCAATAATCGAAAGAATAAATGTATGGCAGTCAAAGGGAACCCGGGTGTTGTCATTCTCTGCCTTTTCGAATTAAATAGTGGCAGAATGTGTCATAATAAACTTTAATGCTAATTAACGTTTGGGCAATTTATTATTGTGTTGATTGGTGACTGGCAGTACCGACTGTTTGTCAAAACAGTGGATATATTTTGTTTTTGTTAATATTTTTACGTAACGATGAAGCAAAGAACGAATCACAAAATTTACTTTTAGATGCGAGAGCGAGTGTAATACTGGTAGAAAGAAAAATATCCCCTATATCTTGTTTAAACTTGTTCTTGACATCTTGATACGACACGACCTTAACTTTCTCTTTCACTTGTTCAAAGTAACTTCGTCTGGGTCGTCCTCTGCCTCCTTTGGCTTAATTTTTCCAATCAACACAAACACATACATTTAAATAAAAGCTTGTAAAAAGAGGGATTTTCAATTTGGTTCCAGGAAGCTATGCTGGTGAAGCTGAAGGGAGTCCACTTCATGAGCGCGCCCAGCTTCATGGACAAGCTGATGATGATGCTGCGCCCATTCCTCAAGCGGGAACTCCTGGAGATTATCCACATCCACCAACGAGACTCCAGCTCCACTGAAGAGTTCATACCGAAGGAAGCCTTGCCCAAGGACTGTGGGGGGCAGTACAAGGACTTTGAGACTATAAAAGGTAAAGTACTGGACCCTATCCCACAAAACTTTACAAGTGTACAAGTTGACAATATTGACAAGTTTTTCTATGGAAAACCTTACAAATTTGTCAAATTGTACACTTGTAAAATGTTGTGTGATAGGGGGCTGGTGTAATTAGGTTTTAACATGTTCTTATTTCGTATATAATTCGAAAACTGGTTCTCTGCCTTTTCAAAGACAAATGCATCGTTTCGCAACCTATTCATCTGCCAACCCGATTTTTTACTGTAATTGCAAATATTTTAGGATTTTTATAACACCAAACTAACCTAACCTATAGGGTTCTACACGATGGTCCTGAAATAAAACCAGAATTATTTACAGTTTCGGTAAAAAACGCGGATTGTCAAATGATATGTTTGTAAAATGAATCATTTGTGAAACATTGGAAATAAAATGATAGGAGGATAAAATATCTTGGTTGTAGCCAGAATTGCAGAAGAAAGCGATTTTTCGAAAGTAAACAGTGATAGATTTTCAAAATCCTTTTAAAAAACTCATTAGTTGAAAGAAAAAATGCCATTTTTAATAGTAGTGTTCATAAAAGTTGTTGCCAATTTTCTTATTCATAATTAGTTAAACCGGACCGTTTCATACCCACTCTTTATGGAAAGCGTCTAGCTTTAGACAACTTGTTTTAGATCTGACGAACTAAAAATGTTACTACCTACTACTTACGAGTACCATTATTTGTATGCATCTCCATCTAAGTGGCCTCTTTAAACCATATAAATAAATAAATAAATATCAGGAGACAATCTCACACAAATTGACCTAGTCCCAAACTAAGCTCTAGGCTTGTACTATGGGTACTAGACAACGATAAACATACTTATATAGAGAAATAAATACTTAAGGGGGCACCGAGCTTTTTGCGCTCATTAACTTTAGGTATTTTATGCACTCTGTGTATGTGTGCGTATAGCACACCAGCAAGGAGCGAGCTGGAGCCATGCGCCGGCCGCGCGCCGCGCCTGACGAGCCGTGCGCCGGTCCACTAGGCGCGGAGGTTGCTACCAATGTTTACAAAATAAAAAAACATAATCGATTCCGAATACTTTTATTCAAATATTGACTATATGAAGTTAAAAACTTTTTTCAGTCTACATTTTTTTTTTAATTTGTTGTTTACTGTCGGTAAGTAAGGTAGGATTGAATTACTTGTATTGTTGAGGTACAGTCACATCACGAGATTGTTGAGCCACTCTAGAACCCACTCACAGATAGATAGATAATTTTTAATTAATGTCGTTTGTACATCTATGGTGTATTTAGCTAGTGTTAAGTTATTTATAATATTTATTGGGCAAATTGTTCGGCTAAAGAGAATAAATCATAAGTAAAAGCCGTACATCTTCCAATCGGCCATCTTCCCTCTCCGAAGGTTACCGGGAGAACCCTTTCATAGAAAGTTGACGGTAAATTTTGACGTAAATAATTTCTTTTGCGTGACTTGACGCTGTCATTAGGACAGAGTTCTATGGTGGCTCAACAACCCCGTGATTTAATGTGACTGTATATTGAAATGAAATAAAACCTAATTACCTTTATTGACAATATTCTAAGCACAAAATAAAGTGAACTCAATACCTAATGTAAAGTAATAAGAACGGCTGAGTAGGGCAAAAATCCCAGTCATGGACCCTTTCTTCAAGATATTATTTTTAACTGACTTCAAAGAAAAGGAAGTTCTCAGTTTGACCTGTATGTATGTATGTATGTTTGTCCGTGATTATCTCACGTTTGGCTGAACCGTTTTTAATGTGGTTTTCAGAAAAGTATTTGTTTCACATAGGAGAAGGTTTTGGTATTTTAACCGTCTTTAAAAAAAAGGATCTTAGTTTGTACGAATGTTTATCCATGATTATTTCCGCAAAAACTTCAATGTCTGATTCTGATCACTATAAAGTATAAAATTAAATTGATGTTTTAAAAAACTAAAAACTTAAAGCTGCTGTATCAATCACATATTTAGAAGTTCCTACTTAATGTTTGTATGTATATAATGTAATGAATAATGTACGCAGGTATCTTTAGAAAAAAATATTAGGACATAAGAAACAACAATAATCAATATCGGATTTTACTTCACGGCATTATTTTGTCTGTGTGAGTAAGCAATGTCATTGTCTATTTCTCCATCCACTGAAAGACAAGAAATTTGGTCCATTGGCATCCTGTAATAAAACAGAACGTTTTGATTTAACTATAATTTATTTATTAACAGAATTAGTTTTTGGATGAAATTTTGTAATCCTCATTCTATAAAAATAATTCGTATTTGGGACTTACAATTCCATTGTGTGGTAAATTTTATAATCGATGTCAACCAATTCATTTACTCTGTAAATTGAAAAAATATAAAGATAATGTGAAAATTCATACTAAATTTATTAAAATGTTTTCCTATACACCTCTTACTATTTTTACGCATACCTCACCGGTTCATTAGGTACCTAACTCTTCGCTTTGTAGCGAAGTGCCAACAACTGGAACATTAACCCTATAAATAAAAAAATATGAATAATTTTGCAATTTTACTCATTTGTTGAAATATAGTTGTTAGGTACTGAGTATTCTTACGGAGTATTCTCTTTGTATTCAGATTTCTGGAGATGTCTTGCTTTAGAAATATTGAAACCATCCCAAGAAGTAACAATATTATATAATTAATTATAGTAAAAAAAACCTCGGGTCGTTCTAAGAAGCTTGTTTTGCCTGTAAATGTGTTTTTTTAGCTAAATTACTTTTATATCTTGGTAAATATTCACCATAGAAGTGTATTTTTTATATACCTACCTACTAATTGAAAGAACTTCGCGTGTTGTTGAAAATTACTTGTGTAAATAAACCAATTTTGGCCCAAAACATCAAGACTACAACTAAACGATTACAAAGTCTTAGTAATACAAATCGATACATCTCGAAAATCAGTCTATGTTGCTACCGATTTATTTTCTCCTCCCTTAGCGTGGCATTTTGACAACTGTCAAATCAGGTTTCTTAGAACTACTCCACTATCAGTAGGTTTACGATTTTAACTAACTTCATTTCTTCACGCAAGCGTTTAGCATTGTGCTTTTGCCAACCCCTTCTCTTCCTTTCTTGGTTGTGTTTGTTCCCCATTTAAAATAAAGTGAATAATCACAAAAATCGCGATAAACGCAACCAACCACCAAGCGACACAGCCTCCACGTCCGACGGCCGAAGCCTGACTAATGCGGACATGGGGGAAACGTGACGGCTCTGGCTAAAATGGACGAAACGCGTGCGAATTTAGGTATTTCCTTTATATTAGTAAAATAAAAACACATTTTCAAATCTAAAGTGATGAATATATAGAAGACGTGTAGTTTTGTTGTAAATCCAAAACTGATGATCTTCCGTGAAGTAATTACGCCGTACTAAGTGTTTATTTTGTTATGTAGAGGTATCTTTGGATGTGTTTTCTATCGAGGGAAGTACAAGTAATCGTGTTTCTAAAGTATATGATAAATAGAGTGATTCCTTAAATATCTTACATATGAATTGCATAACTAAAGCTTCAGTAAAAACAATGCAGCAGGCGATCAAACGAACGCATTTTTTTCGTAATTACGTGTCGTTGCCTCGGCGCACTCTTAAATACATAGAAAACATCCAAGACTCAGGAACAAATATTCGCGCTCATCACACTGCATATATCTGCCCTTACCGGGATTTGAACCCAGGACCGCTGGCTTCGGAGGCAGGGTCACTCCCAACAAGGCCACCGTGTCGTCAAATCTTTAATAATGTTTAAAATAAGGAAACGAAAAACACTTGCATTCATAATTTTCTATTTTTACGCAGAGGAAACCCTGATCCGTCTTCAAAGCAACCCCATCTTCTTCCGAGATGAGAACCGAAGAAGAGTTAACGAGACACTGCGGAAGGGCAAGAACACCGTCGAAGACATCTTCGGGATCCAAGGGAGCTTCAAGAAACTAGACATCGACTAGTACTTCGTTATTAATACCATCATCACCATCATCACCATTATCATCGTCATTATCAGTATCATCACAATCTCCATCATCACCAACTTCATTAATAGAACCATTAGCTTATAAAATGTTATCAACCACAAAGTCACTCTGTTACTCTAACTGACGTTCCATAGTTTCAGCAGTCTACAGTCCAAGTCGAAAGTATTTAGTACCTTTTCGCAGCAACTTATTGAAGTGAGAATAGTTTAAATTAAATATATTAGTAGCTGTGACAAGGTACTGACTTTTACTACTTCTCGCTATACGTAAAATAATGTATCTAGTGTGGATTGTAAACACTACACATTAATAGACACCAAATGAACAAGGAAATACTGGTGCTGCGTGTCGAGAAGGCATTAATTTATGGTTCCGTGTTACATGCAATGCAATAAGATGTACCGACATAAATAAGAGTAGCGGCTCTCAATTCATCTGTTTTTTGTGTGTGTGTGTTATTAGATATATCCGCCAAATGTCAACCGATTTTAATGATTATTTTTTCATAAATATTCGGAGTCGGTTCGATATTATTAAAAATATATATTTAAATACCTATCTGGTTGTTTTCTTTGGTGTCGACGATGGCTCAATTAGATAAGTAATCAAGTATCATTATTATTTTGGATCACGAATGTAATTCTTCTCGCGATTTTCTGTTTCCTAGATTATGCGTGTATTATTAAGAAAATGTATGTTATTTTGTTCGTGATGCCAAACTTCTCGTAATCAATAAGATTTGGGGTATAAAGGCGATAAAATTTAAAATTTGATGTTTCATTTTCCTGAATAGTTCCATAGAAGCCCTAATTCCTGTGTCCTTATGCATTTTTTTTAATTTAATATTTTTATAATCCTAGCGTCCTCGCGGTCCTAGCGGAATATAATAGTATTCCTATGTTAGAACGCATGCGTACTCGGTATGTTGGACAGTCTCTCTTACACTCATGTTTTTCGTATCTGTCCAAAACAAAATGAACATAATATTGTAGTTTGTCTATTTTCAATCCCGAACCCCGTGTGGTTGCCGGGTTAGAATATTGCCACTCCATGTCTTCCCGTGGATGTCGTAAGAAACGACTAAGGGTAAAAGGGCTTGTAGTACTGTTAGGCGATGGACTTGCAACCTGTCATTAACACACTGGTAAACTTCTTAGCCTGATTGTGCAAAATGTGGTTACAGAATTATAAAGAAGTCTTTTTAGAGTTGTTGGTATTTCTGTAGTTCTGCCTACCCCACTCTGGGAATGAGGGCGTGATGTTATGTATGTATGTGTTTTCAATCGCAATTTACTAGAAATGTAACATATATATTCTTACTCTGTAATATCATTTACAGAGCCCGGAATTTTCGGAGCACTTTTGAGCTGCCATAGGGACTTCTCGTCTATCGACTTCCGATATACATTTGTATATCGATAAATACAGAAATCATCTTTTAAAATATGTATACGAGTAGAAGTAAACAACATGCAGTCTTATTGCGGATGAGCGATCTCTTCGACATAACCTTTGGATACCATCTTTTAGGAAATTATAAATAGAAATTAAAATAATAATATTGTAATTGCAACGAGAATTAATATCGAGCCTAATTATATCATGTTATGTACTCGCCTTTAATCTGATGGATGACCTTTGATTAGTAGTTTTATCTGCATATGTGTCTATGTCAATCACTCGTTGACAATTCTTGTGGCAATTTCCTTGGAGAACATAATTTAAAGCATGTACCATTTTTAGCCCCTCAAAACTTATCCAAAAGAGATCGCTCTTTAGCGATAAGGCCGTCGGTTGTTTACCTTTACTTTTAATCTTCATTGATATGTTGTGTTGTGTTCTATAATGCATCGATTAAAATTATGTAAATTGGAAGTCGATAAACGAGAAGTCCCTATGACAGCACAAAATTGCTACCAAAATTCCGGACTCTGGGCCTCTATTCAACTGCGTTGTAACGATATCGTGTTTGACGTGTTTTAGAATCGTTTATGTCACAGTCGTCATTGTTGTAAATGACATAAGAGTTATGAAAACGTTGACAATACGGAAACAGGTCAAATACGATATCGTTATTACCATGTAGAATCCCAGCCCTGATCATTAAATGTGACATGCTTTTACGCCAAAACAAAACATCTTGAGATCGATGCGAAGATTGCGTTGCCTGAATTTGTAAAAGGAGAAATTCACGAATTGCACAAGTACTCAAGTTATCTCAGTAAGATAAAAGAAGATCACCTTGCACACATATGTACAGTCAACATCATAAATGTAGTGACACTGTAATACCTTGTCATTTTAACGCCTTTAAAATTTGGTGTGGCAATTCATAATATGTGACGTTAAAACGACAAGGTGCCAAAAGTGTGCTGTGCACAGGCGGGCATTTAAAACAGATACTTATTATTGTAAATGTGAAAGTTTGGTTTGACGGTCTGGGGGGTTATCATGACCTAGCTTTGCAGTTCTGTTTACGCTCAGAGAAAAGGACAGAGCTATGACAGTTGTATAGCTCTGTCCTTTTCTCTGGGCGTAAACAGAACTGTAAAGCTAGCTCTTGATAACCCCTCTGTTTGCTTTCAGGGCTAAACCGCTGAACCAATTTCGATGAAATTTGGTACGGAGATAGCTAAGTTCTGAGGAGGGTACAAGATACAATAGAAATACTCTTTATTGAACAACAAAAAAAACACACAACAATATATTTTAATCAATAGGTATACGGCAGGTGGTGATAGCGATCTCTTCCAGACAACCATGGACAGGCGGCGAAACAAAACAAATTAAACTACAAGAAACACTTAATGATTGAGGATGTATATAAACTAAAATAATACAAAAACTTTTACCATAAAATTTGTCAGTTCACGAGGGAATTGCGATTTACTTCTACACGGGGTTCTCTGCCTTTTCACCGACAAATCTTTGACAAATGCATCGTTTCGCAACCTATTCATTTGCCAACCCGCTTTTTGTTCTGTAACTACAAATATTTCAGGATTTTTATAACACTAACCTAACCTAACCTATAGGGTTCTACACGATGGTCCTGAAATAAACCCAGAATTATTCACAGTTTCGGAAAAAAACGCGGGTTGCCAAACAAAAAATGATACGTTTCTGAAATGAATCATTTGTGAAACGTTAGTTATGAAATGATAGGATCCCAAACTAAAATAATACAAAATAACACAAAACATTTTAGCATAAAAATTTACGGTTTCCGAGGGAATCGCGATTTACGACTTCTGCACGGACTTTGTCGCTGGCAACAGCTTGTACAGTCGACTACAAAATGTATCCACTTTTGGACCTTATCACAATGCAATTAGGTGAAAAATGAATTGTATATCTTTGTAGTTGACTGTACTTAACGCATAAATATATAGTCGTCCACGTAAACAGTCACGGACATCTGATAACAGTAATAAGTGATAAAAATGTGCATCACATAACGGCGTAATGGAGAAACTACTGCATGTGTGCGGAATACGTAATGATACCTAACCTCGTGAGATTTGTTGTGCTTTAAGGAAGTACATAATTAAGACAATTTAGTTTCAACTATATTTCAATGACCATAAAGTTAATTTTTATTTGTTTCAAATTTAAAATTGGCATTTAAGAGCAAAGGTAAATGAACTTTACTCCCATGCTGGTAAATAATCTCCTTCCTTAAATCCTAGCTCCTAAATCTTTTTGTTGGCATTTGTGTTTGAAGGCTTATTATAAATTATTTTATCTATACACATATTATAAGTACCTGTTTATAATCCGAAGGCAAATTTATGGACCTGGGCCTCTATTCTACTGCGTTATAGCGATATCGTCTTTGACGTGTTTACGATTGTCAACGTTTTGATAACTCTTATGTCATTTACAGTAATGGCAACCGAGTCATAAACGATTCTTAAACGCGTTAAACGTGATATCGATATGACGCAGTAGAATACAGGCGCTGCATTGCTACCAGTGCTAACTGTAACTTACATGGATGCTAAGTTTCATGTTGAATAAATTTTCATTTTATTTGATACTAGAATTGGGGGCCTATTTAATTTGAGTTGGTTTTTATTTTGGTAAATGTTCCAAAATTTGAAACTCATAACTTTATCATAATTGATATCGTTGGTTCTTTGCCTTTTCGCCGACAAATCTTTGCCAAACCAAACGCCTCGTTTCACAACCTATTCATTTGCCATCACGCTTTTTTTCTGTAACTACATATATTTTACGTTTTTTATAACACTAACCTAACCTATAGGGTTCTACACGATGGTCCTGAAATAAATCCAGAATTATGTACTTTTTCGGAAAAAAAGCAGGTTGTCAAATGATACGTTTGTGAAATGAATCATTTCTGAAACGTTGGTTTTGAAATGATAGGATCCCGATATCGTTATAAGAACGTTACGCTACAGCCGCCACCACGACCACACCAACGAAGATAACAAAATTTAATCTTGTAATGCTGGTCATTGCCAATGGGTTCTGAACGCATTACGAGTATAGAGGACTTAGAGGATGAATAGATAAACATACATACATAACATCACGCCTTCATTTCCAGAGTGTAGAGGTAGAGCTACAGAAATACCAACAATGTAGTTGTTGGCTAAGATGTTTACTAGTGTATTAGTGACAGGTTGCAAGCCCATCGCCTAACAGTACTACAAGCCCTCATTCCCTTAGGCGCCTCTTACGACATCCACGGGAAGACATGGAGTGGCACTATTCTAACCCGGCAATCACACGGGCAAAAAGTAGATATAATAAAAATTAAATATTCAAACTGAGTTTTTACAATTATCGCTAAGTACATTTTATTATGGCTAAACGCAAACGTGATCGAAATATATATGTCTTTAAGTTTAACTATTTCACGTCAGAGTGAAAACTACGAGTAAAAGGAAGTTTTCTCGAAAAGGGCTTATTATTTCATACTTAATCAGTAGGACCACAAACTTAAATTTTATCGTTCTCAGCTTTTTGAGAATATTCGGTGAAAATTGACATGTGATAATAACGTAAGATGGGGTGAATAGAAATACAATCTAAAATAAGACATAACACAACTTGTTACTAATAATAACAAATATTAAATTGTCAACTCTATTGGAAAATTACTGTTAAATCTCGGTCTTGTAATCAGTCAATTATATGCTTTATTTTAGGCTGTATTTCTATTCACCCCTCAAATTTATAATCCAGCATAGAGGCATTCCTCATAGTTGGCAACGCATTTGAAGTCTTAGGATTGCAGTCTTAAAATTGTTGTTTTGAGAATTTAAATGTCTATGGGTCACAGATTCCACATACAAGTGGCCTGAGTGCTCATGTGCCTTCTCCTTAAAATAAAAAAAAACTTAAAGACTGTTGCTACTCTAAAATATTATTATTCATAAACATCACGCCTTCATTCCCAGAGTAGGGTAGGTAGAGCTACATAAATACCATCAACTCTAAAAAGAGTTGTTTATTATTCTGTAACCACATTTTGCACAATCAGGCTAAGAAGTTTACCAGTGTGTTAATGACAGGTTGCAAGTCCATCGCCTAACAGTACTACAAGCCCTTATTCCCTTAGTCGCCTCTTACGACATCCACGGGAAGACATGGAGTGGCACTATTCTAACCCGGCAACCACACGGCCAAACGACTCTTTAATATTTTTTTTGTAATTCTAAAATAGACCTTTCAGTTACCTGCGGCGCTTCTTCTCAACAGTCTCCTTTTAGGAAGAGCTAGTAGACTCAGACACGTGAAAATGCTTACCGGTCCTACTTACGAAGTAAAGATATTCATTTTTATTTTCAATGTAAGTTCACATCAGGAAGATAACATAATTATAATTACCTTTTCAGAGGATGCTAGCCTGACAGTAGACCGCGACTATTTCTTCCCGAAGCAAGCAACAACTACAGCATCATTACACAATATACCATGGCATTCACACCAATAATTGCTCCAGTCGCAAATGACACTAAATTGACATTTCCACGGTCTGTCACCTTTAAATGACTGTCACGCCATTATAAAACTATCATGAATATTATAAACATCGCAATTTAATAGGAAGCGGAACTAAATTATTGGTTTTTAAACAGCTTTGCTGGGGGTATAAAAGGCTGGTCGTCGGTTTGGTTGGAACAGGTGATTCAAGATGAAGTACCTTGCTCTGCTTATGACTGTTCTGGCCATAGTGTTCGCCGTTGTGGTACGTATTTCATTTTTAGGGTTCCGTACCCAAACGCTAACAACGGGACCCTATTACTAAGACTTTGCTGTCTGTCCGTCCGTCTATCCATCCGTATGTCTGTCACCAGGCTGAATCTCAAGAACCGCGATAGCTAGGCAGTTGAAATTTTCACAAATAATGTATTTCTATAGCCGCAATAACAACAAATACTAAAACAAAATAAAATAATTATTTAAGGAGCCCCATACGACAAACTTGTTTTTTGTCGTTTTTTGGTCGATATTAAAAACGGCAACAGGCAGACACTTGTCTTGAAATATTCACAGAATATTTAGTTGTATATTCACTTTAATAATAAATATTTCAAATAAATATTTAAGGGGCTCCCATACAACAATCGTGTTTTTTTTGCCGTTTTTTGCTCGATACCAGATACCACGGTGTCTGTATTAAGATACAGACACCGTGGTTAAATACATAATGATACGGAACCCTTCGTGCGCGAGTCCGACTCGCACTTGGCCGGTTTTGTTTTATTGTTTTTATAATGTATATCTCAAGTAAGTACTTTAGTGCCTTGTCATGATAGAATTCAAACTAAATATAATTAAGATTCAGTCAATGGCATTAATTATGATAATTTTTTATCAGGTGCGGATATATGTATAAGATGGGTAGACCTTACGTTTTGAACTCTTCAACCGGTAACAGACGTCTGCAGTTTTTTTAGTTACCTAACCGGGGCCTAGGAAGTACGGAGCGTACGTTCACAAATAAATAGTTAACCTTAAGGTGTGAATGGTGTACATGATTATGTTAACGATGGTTATCATGATCTTGGCAGTCAAGACATTGTCACCATTGTCAATAGTGATATACAAAGTGACAACATTTCTGATGATTTTGACGGTGATCATGATGTTTCCGACATTTATAAATATAATATTGCTGATAATGTTTATCGTGATAATAAAAATGATGATCAAGATCATATTCATGATGTTGACGGTGTTTACGCTGATATTAAACAAACTATTGATGATGTTGACAGAGCGGCATGGGCATCGGCGGCCCCGCTGGCCTGACTGAGCCTAAGAAGGCCGGCTGCGGCGGCGGCGGCGGAGGCCGTGGACCCCCTCCCGGCCCCCCTCCCTCCAGTAAGCATTCTATAAGAACCTTCTAATAGTAGTAATGATTTAAAGCGTTACAAAACAAGCTTTGCTACCTTTCCTAGGGCCTCGATTCCAATGGATTTTAGCCCGTCTTGCTTCGTTCCTGTTGACTTTATTTTAGCTCTCAAACATTTGACAGCCCTGGTAGCTTGTTTGAAATTATGGTAGTTTTTTACTGTTAACCATAACTCGGTAGATTTCGATCTTCTACTGTAGAATATAGAACGCTCGTCAAATCTGCTACTTGGCCAGCTATTTTAGCGTAAGGTCCATAAGGTTGGCCATGTTAACTCGCGCAGTTAAATTTGCCACACAATTATTGTAAGGATACTTTTTGTCGCACGACGGAACTTGTGTCGCCTTCGTTGTTTGTATGGTTAACTACGCTTAACCCAAGTTTTTGATCTTCGCTCTTGTATGGATTTTGACATTCTGACACCACACCACTAAGCGTCTTTCTGTTTCTTGCAGTATATTTAAAACAAAATTAAAGACATTGGCTAGCATTTAGCAATTCGTGAAGATAAACCATGTGATCAATTGGTTTTTCCATACATTTCACCTTGGCTAATCCTCAATTATTTATAAATGGACTATAAATTGTTTTATTTCAACTACACTTTATCAGAATCTATCATATTAATTGTGAGTTTTTTATACAGTGAAAGAAGTATGCTTTAAGTGCTAGAAATTAAATTCAAATCCATATTTTATGAAAAAGGCGACTAAAACATTTGTGAAATATTTAAAAAAAAATTGTGTTTATATCCAGCTTGAGCGGCTGAATGCAGTTTGATGACTTTCGGCAAATAGTGTTATAGTGCAGCTTGGATTACAGTAGATACATTTTCTTTCGAAAACATTTGATACTTCGCTCATTGAATACAAAACGGACACATTCCAAAATCATTTGTTCCTGCATATCATTTTAAATGCAACACTAACTGATTTTAGAATGTGGCCTTTTTATAATTAATGAACGCTTAAGGGAATTACAGACTTATAATTTGCCTGCAGTCTCCAGTGACAAGCCTGACAGTCCAAAAGCTGCGAAACAATGTATGAGACCTAAGGAGAAACTAATAACCTGTGTCGCCCTTAAACTAACCAAGGGGGTTAGTTTAAGGGCGTCATAGACACACAATAAACCAATTTTACTCTTATTAATGGCTTCACCCCTGTTAAGGTGTATTTCGCCAAGTTATTTATCGACACGCCCATGGACTCATTAGAGAAATGTCTATGGATATCACTCGCGAGGACAATTTGTTCGTTAAAAGAGTATTTGTCTTGTGGACTAAACAGAAGCACGGTTCTCTGCCTTTTCGCCGACAATTCTTTGACAAATGCTTCGTTTCGCAACCTATTTATTTGCCAACCTGCTTTTTTTCTGTAACTACAAATATTAAAGGATTTTTATAACAGTAATCTAACCTAACCTATAGGTTTCTACACGATGGTCCTGAAATAAATCCAGAATTATTTACAGTTACGGAAAATACCGCGGGTTGTCAAATTATACGTTTGTGAAATGAATCATTTGTGAAACTTTGGTTATGATATGATAGGATCCCGAAAAGCACATAGGGTTAACTCCACCCGCTTCTATAAAGTCAAGTATTTTTGTCACTTTCCGTTAGATGCAAATGTCACGATTACAGAAGGACAAAGCATTATATTAATCACACTAGCTATTTTTAGTAAGAGGGAGAGAGATTAACCTTTAGAAACTAACTCAATGCGTACAAACTCACCGATAAAAGACGAGCAATTATTATCAAAAAAAATTAACAACCATTTGATACTTTTTTTAATTTATTGGTTTGATCCTCATTTTAATTAGTAAAATTCTTTTCTTTTACAGACAGCTCGGGATAAACTGCAACCAACGGACTCCAGCAAGTGTGTGACCAATAAAATAATTTGCAATTTCATCATTTTTTTATTTACAATATAAACCTTATACTCGTGTCAATATGGCAATTCGTCGTATAAAAATAGAAAATTATAGAAAAATCGATCGCTATTCGCTACCAACTAATTTTAAATTTGGCAACGATGGAGTATTATGGGGATCATCCTTAAGGTCTTTGGATTACTTAGGGCCGTATCAGTAAACCTGATCTTGAGTGAGATGTCCATCTCAAGTCACATCAGAAATGACTGTATTCTATGATTTAACGTTTGCTTGAATAATGTAATGACATGGAGGACGCAAATGGATTCTGAAGCCCATAAATATTTTCAATCTCAAGCTTGTAATCTTGCGTTGACAATCTCAAGTCTGTAAATGCGTTGCCCAATCCTGATAACTTGGAACGCCTCTAAGTAATCTACGCCCGGTTTACCGGTTGTCTTACCTCCGCTCCACAACACAACAATGCGAACACGGTTGGTTAACGGATAAGATCCAGATGGACCCTGAACAAGGTCCTTCCACAGTTAAGCAACATATCTTGAGACAGGCATCTTGACCAATATCAGTTTATTAGGGTAGTATTCAAAATGTGATCTTGTGCAGGATTGTAGTTTCAAGTTAACGTCATCTAGAAAACAGTTAGCGCGCGACTTGAGATGGAGATTCCACTCTAGATTTGATTATAAATACGGCCTTTATTTACTAAGTGCACTCAAGTATTGCTTTAGTTTTTTAGTTAATATTCAGATTCTTTGAAGATCTGTAGTATAACATGATTATCTTAATATCTTGCACTAAAATTAAGATTTGGAATATAAAAAGCTTGAAGATTACTTTAAAAAAACTGGAATTCTTTACTGGGAGGTGTTAATTTTTCACTGTAAATCCCTGGCGGAAATTTAAAGAAACTTTTGCAAAGATTGGCTTCCTTTCGCTGTTCATGTTAATTCTCATTTGATCCAAATACCAAAGTAAATAAAATAAAATGTAAAAGTTTTTGAGGATGTTTAGGTATTAACTCTTTGAGTCTTGTGACTAAAAAGTAAATGACTAAAAGCTTGTTGACGAGAAATCCTTAAGTTTGCTGCAAATCGTGAGTCATTCAAAAGTAGTACAATATAATGCTACTACATAATATAACAGTACGATTACTGTAAGTTTAACACTGACAGAGAGTTTGCCTTCATTTAATTTTCAACTATAATTTCATACAAATAAAGCATTTTTCAGAATACTGTTGCCCACGTCTACCGATGTACTAATAACTATTTTATTTGTATGAGATTAAAGCTGAAAGTTAAATGAAGGCAATCCATCTGTCAGTGGTACCTAAACTTAAAATAATTCTACTGTATTAAATGTGAAATTTTGGATGGACGTTTGTTACTCAATCACGCCAGAACGGCCAAATGGAACTGGATTAAAATTGACACACCGATAAATTGTAGTCTAGAATAGGACAAGCTAATTTTTAAGCCGAAAAATAGGAAATAGTGATAACAACTTCTATGCGGACGGAATCGCGCGCAAAATCTAGTAACGCATCTACCCAGTAACATGTATTTGACAATTTTGACATCATCTTAAAGATTTAGTAACGTTTCATTACTACATTCTGTTTTGTTGCTTTATTTTCTTACTTTTTTTAACAAAGAATTATAGAACAGTATTAGGAACTGAGGCGCTAGCCAAGATGCGTTCGCTAACTAGCGATTCTCTTCAATTTTTAAACCAATCGCGTCACTAGTAGATCACGCGACTTTTCGTATCACGTGATCTACCAGTGACGCGATTGGTTTAAAAATAAAACGAGGGCCTCTGCTTAAATTTGACAAGTTCTATAGAGTGAAAGTAATACACAAATTGGTTGCTTACGACGTAAATACCGTAATAAATAGAGATACTATTGAGGTAAAAGAAGTTCAATTCGATTCGATTCTTAGAACGGCAACAAAAAAGGTTACCATCTATCTTATCCAAGAGATGGGGCTGTCGTCAATAATTCATTTCGCCAGTAAAATGAACTACTCAACAGTTTGTTTAGCGCAATCGTTTAGGCCCTTAATAGTAAACCAATCTCGAGTAAGTAACCTATAACTTGACATTTACTTTGACGCATCTTTAGATGGACATCTCACTATAGGACTTAAGTTATGCATTATTTTTCGTAAGTCATCAGATGATTTATATTCCAAATCCCCTGTCGCCCTCATTCGTGCCCTAGCTCCTGCAGGCTCTCCTCTTCCTTCTGCAGCGCCTCTCGCTCTGCGGCGATGCGCGCGTGCTGTTCGGCGATCACTCGGAAGAGTTCGGCATGTTTCGCCGTGGCAGCCGCGACGGCTACCGTTTGGCGGGGCGCGGCGGCTTCGGCAGCTGGAATGAGATGTGATTGGTTTAAAATAAAAGTAACATGACGTCAGTTAACATTCAAAACTTGAGTACAGGTTTCCTTCCGCACATAAGTTTCGATGAATCCAGATGTGAGCCAGGTCCAAACAAACCTTCTGCTTAAGAGACTCGTAACAGAACCACAATACAAATACTCTTTATTGAACACCAAAAATTAAAAAAATAAAAACAGAACATGGAACAGTACATTTAAATCATAGGTATACAACAGGCGGTCTTACTGCTAAATAGCGATCTCTTCCAGACAACCTTGTAAGAGAAATACTGAGGACACAAATTCATGGCAGGCGGTGTAAACTAATTCGTTTAGAACTCAAACTAAATAACTACAAGAAACAATTAAATTATTTCAATTTTGAAATTAGAACTATTTATAAATAGACAAAATATAAATACATAAAGTAAATAATTGGATAAATACATAATAAATACATATAATTATATATCTATATAATATATACATACATACATCCTCCAAAACAGCCAAACAATGACAACAGACGAAGCATGAGATAGAATAAAGAAAAAATTAAGGGAGATAATAGAAAAACTACGGAAGTGATAGAAAATGATCCTTTAGCTTGCTTTTCAAAATGGCAACAGACTTAGCACGTCGTACCTCCACAGGCAAAGCATTCCATAACCTTATCGCCTTGATGGTAAAAGAATTTGTGTAAAATTTAGAGGAAGAAAAAGGAACTGACAGGAGAAGGTTTTGGGACGCTCTAATAGACACAATGTACATAAATAAATAAATAAATATCAGGGGACAATCTCACACAAATGGATCTAGTCTAAAACTAAGCTCTAGGCTTGTACTATGTGTCGTCAAAAACAACAATACAAATACAAACATTATTTATTGAACACTCCCTGCAATAACATCGCTAATAGTTATATGTGGTAGAACTAAACTTTAGCCTCTAGTTGCTGCATCTCACACTGTTTATCCCTTAAACGCGTTTCTCAGTCCATGTACATGAGTACCTCCTCAAGCTTAGTGCTGTTATATCCAGGTGTTGAGTTAAATTCCTGGCAAGTTTTTTCATGGCATGGTGAAGGTAAACGTGCTTGCATGCCACCTGATGGTGAGCAGGATCTGTGACTTATAGACATTACAAACTGAAGACTACAATAGTAATTAAATTTTCACCTCAGCTCCTCAAAAAGGGTGGTGCTTTTTAAAAACAGTGAGCAAAATACGATTTTGCTGCGAGCGTGAGACAAAGTAACTTTTTAATGTTTGTTCCGTGGCCGTGGTGCGGCGCGGCGCACGGGCGGCTGGGGGATGTCGTTTTATTTTTATTATGTTGATTTATTTTTACCTTATAGTAGTTTTTCTACTCGCGTAGTACAATGTGCTGCTAACGATACCGCTATCGGTAATCCAATGAGGTGCCTTGTGTGATCGGAACGTTGACATTTCATTGTGAAACGTTTCACAAAGTTCTTTTTCGCATTGCAAATGGCGTGAATTATTGTTTAAAAAAAAAAGTTCTCCGTATATTATCAACAGCTGCTATTCTATTTTATTTACTCAGTTATTGTTAAATCGACTTTATAGATTAATTATAATATGTATACACAAACAATTATTAAATAATTAATACTTACATAACGGCCAATAAGTGAATTTAAGAGTTATTATAAAAAATAGTATTTAAACAATTTTAATTTGGCTGAATGACCGAAAGTTCCCGGGTCTTTTCTAAGGTGTACTGTAGTAAAAAAAACAAACGTTTCAAAATAGCTGGAATTTGTTTTGTTTTGCTTTTGCACGAAGTTGTTGAAAGTTAAAAGAAAGAAGAGAGTTAATCACTTTTTATGTGTGAGAATGTGTGACTTTGGCGAATTAAGTGATGCGGAAATGTTGACGCCGCCAGAAATAAAACAGGCGGCAATGGAAGTGAGCAGTAATTTGCTACCTTTAAAATCGAAAAAGGTCCTACATATTGGTATATTGTACATGTTTTATTTTACGATTCCGCCCATTATACCTGGGCAGAAAATTTTGTGCTACTTGTAGGTACGTATCCCTTTGAGCTCATAGAAAAAGTAATGTATGCAACTATTCATAATCAGCCATTGAGACACTCATGCGTATCTATTATGACATTCGGCTTCGCCTCATGTCATAAACTCGCACTCGTGTCTCAATGGCCCTTATTATGATACAGTTGCATAAACTATTATTATGTGACTGTTACATAATTACATCACACGAGTGTTTAATGCCTAATTAGTAAGTTACAATCTACATACATACATACATATATTAAAAAAAAAACAAAACAATCTAAACTATTTATGCAACAAGACAACTAGAACGTCAAAAATGGCGGCACCCGTAGTTTTTTTAATTCAGAGACAAACTAGAGTCGGCCTCTACTATCATATCGTTCGATATCAAGTAACAAGCGAGATTTGTCAAAATTGTATGCAATTAACATTCCATTTCGAATAAAATGTTATCTCGAATGATATTAGAATCGAGGTCAAATAAATATGCTGTTTTTCAAAGATGTTCGAAATTTGAATGTAGTATTGATATCGAATTTGATCGCAGCACAACACAATAGTTATTTGCGCAACAAGAGAGCAAAGTTGGATTTTGCTGCGAGTGTGGATTTTGAATCCCGAGCAAGCGAAGGATTCTTGAATTGAATCACGAGCATAGCGAGTGATTCTAGCTTAATATCCTCAGTGCAGCGAGGGATTCAAAGACACGAGATGCAAATAACTTTGGTCTCGTGATGCACATACATTTTTCTCAGCAGCGATAAACATGGTAAAAACAAAATGACACCCCCAGCTGCCAGCGCACCGTACCACCACCACCTTTATATTGTGAACAAAAATCAAAGTTATTTTGTCTCACGCTTGCAGCAAGTTCGAATTTTGCTCACTGTCTTTAAACAGCAAAACAACCCTTTTTGAGGTGCTGAGGTCAAAATGCATTACAAACGTTGAGGGAAGAAATGCCTCTATGCTATTTTCAGTGGCTGTTTAATCCCCACATCGGATCTAACAATTACTACCAGTATTATTAGATACTGCTGCTTGAGTCTAAAGGATAGGATGGTAACGATCCGGACAGATCATACCACACCACCATCAAAACCAAACCACAAAACCATCTGCAAAGTCTGATCTTAGTCAGTTACTAACCCTCAGGATGCGGGAACGCTGCGTGCTCCTCAGCTATCTTGGCGTAGAGCTGGTAGTGGCGATTCTTGGCCTTGGCTACCGACGCGGAGTCGGCTGGTAGGTCTGGAGGCGCGTCGCTCAGGATGGGATGGAAACCCTCCTTGTCGGCCACGTAGTCCACCTTGCGGACCTTGTTGCGGGGATCCACGTAGGAGAAGGTTCCTGAAATAACGGGCAATAAATGGTTATATTTTTGAAGCAATCATCATAATAATTTCGGCAGAATGACGTCTACAGCTGGAATTAGACCTCCCTCATGGTTTGCCACAAGAAACAGTAGTGCGAGCCTTGCATGGGTCCATATTGGTTCATAAAAAATTAGTCTTTCGAAATAACGATTTGTGTCTATACTCATCATTTCTCCGAAAAATTTTGCTCGTAATTATTTTGTTCATAATTTGTAAATTTTACTGAAACCGTTCTGATTTTAGGACGTTTATAAAACAAACCCCCTTGCATTCATCGGTTTCCGCAATCATAGCCACGTCGTCGTTCCAACGAGCTTGTGAGAGCTAGTGAGATAGAAGTTAAAACACGTAGGTAATTTTGAGAGCTATCGAACTGTACGTTACCAAGCGAATGTCCCATATATTTTTATTACAAATCTTACGTATAATATAAAGTATAAATATTTTATTTTATTTTTTACTAGCTACCCGTCAGCGTCTTCGCCCTGCTGCAAATGTTTGACTTACCCGGTGGAGTTTACTATTTTTTTTTTCTTAGTTGAGTCTATCAAAAACTGCTTGTGCATTTGTTTATAACCATACAGTGACTGGTTTAATATAAATTTGAGACCGTCTTACCTCGAACAACGCCGCTGCCGTCGCTAACTTCTGCATGGTGCCGGTCCGCATGGCCAGGGTACCTCCCAGCTGTGTAGGCGAAGGCATACGGCCTCGGCGGCGGGGGCTCTGTGCTCGGCTCGTGCTCGAGCTGCAGGTGGGACACGTCGCCGCTGCATAGCGCCAGGGTCGCGAGGATCAACGTTGGGTACAGCATCTTGACTGAAAGAGAATTTTAAGACATGGAGAAGGTATACTAGCTCAGTACCTGATGGTAGTGGGTCATACACACTCTTAAAAAAAGTTGTCTTTCCTGTGGTCAATAGTTAAAAGCTTGTGTGCATGTAAGTTGTGTTTTTATATGATAGGTCTAAAGCAGTGATGGCAGTGGGTCAAACACACTCTTAAAAACAAAATTTTTCTTTCCTGTGGTCAATAGTTAAAAGCTTGTGTGCATATAAGTTGTGTTTTTATATGATAGGTCTAAAGCAGTGATGGCAGTGGGTCAAACACACTCTTAAAAACAAAATTTTTCTTTCCTGTGGTCAATATTTAAAAGCGTGTGTGCATAAAAGTTATGTCGTGTGTGTGTCCACAGGAAAGACGACAATCTAAATCTGTGACCCGATAAGTGAGCTATAATTCTTATAAGCCGTTGAAATCTTGAGACTTGAATCTCAAGCAAATAGGGCTTGAAAGAAGCGTGAGGAGGTAACCCTATGTGCTTCTATTTAGTCCACAAGAGTAAATACTCTATAACGCAAATAATTGTCCTCGCCTGTAATATCTATCCGTGGCCTTGTTTCTCTAGTAAAGCCAAATAAGAAACAAAAACGTGGGAAACTTTAACCGACTTTGTCAAAAGGAGGTTCTCAATTCGATATAGTTTCTTATGCGTTTGACCGTTCATCGTGCATAATGTCTCTTTCAAGTAATTGATGTATTGGCTATAGGGAATGCAAATAACCGGTTAAAACTGGTTATAAACCGTCTTTTGCATACTAAATTCGGTTATTAACCGGTTTTTTGCATTCCCTGATTGGCTACCACTATATTCAAAGACGCATCTTCAAAGTTGTTCAGCTTTGTCTTCTCAATGCCGTTAGATAAGTTATATTTGTTCTTTATAATAACAAGCGAATTTATATGACTTTACAAGTATGATGTCATTTGCTCACATAAGACTTTAAACTATAAAGTATACGTCCATTCCTTTACCTATTACTTCATAAGCAAACGTTTGCCAAGTGTGTCAGGCGTGATACCAAACGAGATTACTTACAAGAGTCATGTCTAACAAGGCGTCGGAACTTGGTATGTAGGTATTAATACAATGCATGTACGTCGCATTCACCTACCTACTCAAATGACTGGAGTCCCACGGTTTCTAATAGTGGTAACAGCTTATATTACCTACATAAATTAAAATATCACGTCAATTGCTAGTTTTGTAATTAAATTACATTAATATTAAACATTTAGTTTCTACAGGTCACAGTGAAGTTATTTGCAACAATAGTAGCTGTCACAATTCTGTCACAAAAGAAAATATACTTTTCTAAAGATTTGTAAATGGGTAAATGAACTTAAATAATTAGGTAGGTAATTAAAATATAGTTACGGGGCTAAGAATATTCTTAGCCTACCAGGGTCATACACAGATTTAGGTTACCGTCATTCCTGTGGACACACCGAAAGTTAACGTTTTTAAGGCCTAATTTTCTGGCTAAGCCCATACCCGCAAAAATGCCGTTAGGACTGCTTTAGACATATCATATAAAAACATAACTTATATGCACACAAGCTCTTAACTATTGACCACAGGAGAGACAACTTTTGTTTTTAAGAGTGTGTATAACACTTAAACATTGTTAAACAAGTATTGGTTTTATAAGAACCCTCCAGTTTATACGTACATCAAGTATTTAATTTTTAAATTAAATCAAACGTGAAACATCGGCAGTGAGGTAAGTAAGATATAAAGTAAGGACATGTCTGTAAAAAGTAACACTTGAAGCAACATGATGATGACTGGGGAGACCTAGTAATAGATGCTAGACGCTGATGCTTGTGACATAGGTATAGGAGCACACTTTATCGTTGTTTAGCGTAAGTGATTCAATAGCAGCTAAAAAGGAAAGATAAGACAAGTGTCAATATTTAAGACTCTAGTTGCAAATACTATGAAAGAACGAATTAGATTGTTATACCCTATAATTAGTGAAAGCATTAAGTGATAGCACTTTAAGCGCAGAGTTGTTTATAATGACAGAACGTGATTTAGAAAGTCCGTCAGTTTGATTTTAAATTTTCCTTAGTAAAAATATCTTAAAGCCTACGCCTATATATATCTCATCAAGATAATTATATTGTTAGCACAGTCCTTTCAATTCATCTCTTCTATACCATCAAGTTCCATCCCTTGTTGGAGTTCCTTGCGGCGTTTCTTCTCCGAAATGATGGTCTTGTCCGAAGCGCAAGTAGTAGATTCACTCCATATTACCAACATGTAAAAGAGCCCTCACGTGCCTATTATTGAATAGGAATTTAAATTTGGAAAAAAATATATCCCTAAATACTTGATCAATTGGCTTATCCCTTATTATTCGGCACGGAAGTTATCAACATGAAATCCAGTTTGAGCATTCCAAGAATTCGCAAGTTTTTGCCTGGGTGAGGTGACCTTTTTGTTTTACGTCGAAAACAACCGGTATCAGCTCTGGAGTCAATGTATTGAACCTGCGCGTTGCATCCGGGTCTTTTAACCGAATTTTAAAAAGGAGGAGTTCCTATGTTCCACTGTTTGTATTTTTTTTAATGTTTACCGATTGTTCTGTCATTTGTGGACCGATTTTCAAAATTACTTTTTGATTGATAGGTTATAGGAGATGGTCCTGTTTTTGCCAAGTCAGGATCTGATGATGAGATGTTGGATGAAATCTAGGCAACTCCTCAAATATTATGGACAGTAATAGCGATTTTAGTATTTTCAGTAACAACTCCAGCATTTGCATTCCAAAAGTATCATTTGGTGAAGTGGCTAAACATCAACAATTCCACTATGTAATCTACATATATATAAATGAATCCCTGTTTCTCCTGGTCACGGCATCACGCATGAACGGCTGGACCGATTTCGATAATTCTTTTTTTGCTGTATTCGTTATCATCCGGAGAAGGTTCTTATAAAAGAAAAAAAGCCAAAAATTTGCAGCGGGGTGAGGCTGCTGACGGGTTGATAATTAATTATTATAAATGCGAGTTTGTATGAGTGTTTGTTACTCTTTCACGCTAGAACGGCCAAACGGATTTGGATGAAATTTGGAATGGAGATAGCTTATACCCACACACGCTTATAACACATAGGCTACTTTTATCACAGAAAATTTTAAAGTCCCCGTGGGAATAACGTTAATGTAAATTTACGTAGATAAAGTTGCGGACAGAAGCTAGTAATATTATAAATGCGAAAGTTTGTATGAGTGTGCATCAGTTTGTTACTCTTTCGGGCTGCAACGGTTGCTGGACAGATTTGGATGAAATTTGGACTGGAGATAGCTTATCCTGGATTAACATGTAGGGTACTTTTATGTTAGAAAATTAAAAGTTCCAGAGGGAATCACGATAGTTGAAATCTACGTGGACGAAACGAAGTCGCGGGCAGAAGCTAGTATAAAATAAAAATCATAAATAACAGGGGAACTTCTCATACAAATTGACCTAGTCTCAAACTAAGCTCTAGGCTTGTAGGTACTAGGAACGAATAAAAATACACTTGTGGACAAATAATACGAGTCGGAGTGCGTTTTTCATACAAACGAGGCTATTTCGAGGCCTTAGTTCCAGGCCAGGTGTTATTTTGAGTGCGGTTTAATGATGGATACTCCGAGGTTTAATAGAGGAGGTCAAAAGTTCTTAAGATACCTAAGTGATCTGATCACACAATCAGTTAACACCACAGCGAGAGATTTTGGGACTGCATTTGGGTTTACTCTGGGCATTTGATTGCCGTTTTAGATGTTTTAATGAACATGCACAATTCCGGCGTTAACCGCAGATTCAATCAGTTGGGTATCTTTTGCACTCTGGAAGTCCTGTATTAATGCTCGGGGTATCCATTATCAGATTTCACTAAAAGCATCCCACGGCGAGGAACCAAGGCTTCAAAATAGCCCCTTTACTATGGAAAAAGGAGACTGACCCGTATTATTCGACCGTGAGAGTATACAGAGAAATACATACAACGCTCAAGACTCAGAAACAAATATTTGCCCTGATTAGGTAGCGAACCCGGGACCGCTAGCTTCGTAGGCATGGTAACTAGCAACTAGACTAGCTGCGTAATCAATGTAAGTTGTTGACTATGTTTAACACATACGGAAACGCATAGCTAAACCGATTTAGAATACACAAGCCTCATGGTGTATCGGGTTATTTATTGGAGCTAAACCTGTTACGCGACCTTTCGGCTAGTTGCGTCACTCCGTCGGGCCACTAAACCTCTAAACAATAACGTTCTAGCTTGCGCCTGCGACTTCGTCTGCGAGGAAATAATTTTCTTTCCTGCTCATAAAGCTGGCGGTTCTGCATTCCACTTTTTGGCAAAGATTTGTGTGAATGGACATCACACAAATCTTGCATGTTTTTTATGTATTTACTTACATACATAACATCACGCTTTCATTCTCAGTGAAGTAGGCAGAGCTACAGAAATACCAACAACTGTAAAAAGGCTTGTTTATAATTCTGTAACCACATTTTGCACAATCAGGCCAAGAAGTTTACTAGTGTATTAGTACTACAAGCCTTTATTTCCTCAGTCGCCTCTTACGACATCCACGGGAAGACATAAAGTGGCACCATTCTAACCC
Source organism: Acleris holmiana (assembly GCA_949316455.1). Taxonomy (NCBI): domain Eukaryota; kingdom Metazoa; phylum Arthropoda; class Insecta; order Lepidoptera; family Tortricidae; genus Acleris; species Acleris holmiana. The sequence goes on along the minus strand of OX438783.1, from coordinate 2,463,944 downwards.
CGCAACCAAACGGAGTAATGGTTTTTGGTGATTAGATTCATTTATTAACACACCAACAGTAAATAAGCACTAAGTACGGTCACGACCGTAAAATACAGACTCATTTAGAAATAATCTGCTTCAAGTTGTCAATGTCCTTAGAGATGCCAAGTCATTTGTAACTTAGAAGAAATTCAACCTTATTGCTGTAGAATGTCAGATTGACTTTAGACTTAAGGTGGGTTAAAAATGTAAGTCTTTGACTGTACATACTAAAGTTAACAATCCAGCGGTTGCAGTTACTGCTTATGCACTGATAACAGATGTGCGACAGCGTGAATACAGTCCCAGACTTAACACTAAACTAAAACTAAAGTATTTACAACCATCTAAATTTAACAACAAGTCTGAACTATTTAAGTAGTATTCAATAATAGAGAACATGCATATTTTTAAATCTTCTCTGCTCTCTCTGGAAAGTGCTATGAAAGAGAGGAATAACTGTATACGCGAAATAATTGTCGTGTTATTTTTTTTACAAGATATGAAGCTTTAAAAAGTCATAGTTCAGTCCCCCTGCAAAAACACTCCCTACAATGTCACAGCTGTTGTTCCATGTTTAAATATATGGACCGTATAAAGAAATTTGAATTTATTTCAGAAATTTATATGTTTAAGCCAATAAAAATTATTGCGTAAACTAAATGAGGACGGTGAAAAAAAAATATTTTTTTTTAACTTTAACACGTTTTGATTCTATTTAAAATCTTAATAAATCTTAGTGCATTGCATTTTATATGTTTTTTGTCATACCGTGAACGGGTAGGGACCTCGTCGTGATGTTCTCCTAGTCATTATTTTTGATTTTATGTTATCGATCTTACATTTTTAATGATTTCGCTTGTTTAATTTTCAATTATTGCTTTATTACCTTGTAATGTAACTTACTTTTAAGTATTATTGTATTTTATTATTGAAAAAATGACCTTTGCTAGAGCTTCTTGCGGCGCGTCTTCTCCACCATGATGGTATTTTCCCAAGCGCTAGTAACTACATTCACTGCATATTACCGACAATGACCGACATGTATAAGGGTAGTTTCAGACTAGGGTTTTATACGCGTCTATAAGCTCGTTTTTGAAAGCGCGTGTACGCGCGCACAGGTGCGGTATTGTATGGATTTATGTATACACTTTATTGTACAAAAGAAAAACCAAAACAATACAATGAATAATGACGACACGTTGGCCTAGTTGGGAGTGACCCTGCCTCTGAAGCCAGCGGTCCTGGGTTCAAATCCCGGTAAGGGCAGATATTTGTGTGATGAGCGCGAATATTTGTTCCCGAGTCTTGGATGTTTTCTATTTATTTAAGTATATATTTCTCTATACAAGTATGTTTATCGTTGTCTAGTACCCATAGTACAAGCCTAGAGCTTAGTTTGGGACTAGGTCAATTAGTGTGAGATTGTCCCCTGATATTTATTTAGTTATTTATTTATTTAATACAAATAAAAAGATGCACAAAGGCGAACTTATCCCTTTAAGGGATCTCTTCCAGCTAACCCTTGAGAGATTGAGAAAAGTGAAAGGTTGTGCATCGAGTAAACAGGTGTACAAATTTATTTAGAGCACCCAAAAAACAAAAACTAACCAAAAAGACCATAAAAAAAAAGAACCATAGAATATTGTATACGCGTTTTTGATTTGATATAGCGCACGTGTAAGCGCGTATGCCAAAAAAAAGCGTATACGCGCAGAAAAAAACGCTTGTCTGAAACCGCCCTAAGACCCCTCATGTGGCCCCCAAATAATTATTTTAATTTTTGAATTTCGGCTAATCAAGTCCTTGAGTGCAAGTCAGTGTTTCTAGTGTGATCGGTCTTCCGATCACAGAAATTTATACCCTGACTGGTTTTTTGAATCTCAGTATCAGGAAGGTTTCTCATATCAGCTTCCACTTCAGGTATAACGGGTTAGGCCCCTTCATCAACTCTTTTGGACGAGTAGATCCAGGCATTTTCGATACGTCTACCACCGTTGCTACATCTTTTAGAGCCGCAGGCAAAAGCGAGTGTATAATAATGAGTTATCGCTTTTAAGGCCGCATCAAACCGGTAGCGTTTTAATGCATGCGCAGATGAGATCATTTGCATTCCAAATTGATCTTCCATATCCTGAACCATTCGTAAGCCAAGTCTTTAACTATGTTGTTTATCATCACTGTTTTAAGATAAAACCTCCTATATAGTGGCGTTACCTTCTCTGAGAGCTGATAACCGATTTTCAATCAAACTAAGAACAATCGATCCCGATTGAACTTTTATAAAAAACCGGGCAAGCGCATGTCGGACCGTTAAGTACTACAAACATAAAAAACAACAAGTAATAACTAATTTTAGTAGGTAAACATTTAAGATTTTTCACAGATTTTTAGTATTATTAGTTTTGGCTGTAGGGGGGGACACTTGACTCTTACAAAAATTAGTGCTTTAAAGCTTAATGTCATAAACGGATCCCTTGATCGAAAAATAGTTTCACAAACCGGCAATATTTTTGAAGGACCTGTCCAACGACACACCACACTATGGGGTAGACGAAAAAAAAAATACGCTACGGGCTACGGAACCCTAAAAAACCGCGTCCACATCGGTCCATTAGTTTGGGAGTTACGATGACACAGACAGACACAGTTACACATACACACAGATACACGGATACACATGTTCTGTCGGGGGTTCGTAATAAAAATAATTATAGCGACAATGCAGATTCCAATCTAACCTGCCAGTTTTTACTATACGACTAATGTACGTCAACTTCAAAGCCCAAGTTAGAGTGCGCATTAGAACCCATTACGCTAACACAATATCAAATGCATATGGACCGATTAGAAATTGTTTGTTTGCAATCAATTTAAAACTTAAATACTAATAACTTTTAAATTTAATACCTAAATTAATGATTAACGCTGTCATTATGACAGGGTTGCATAGTGGCATAACCATTATAGTTATTGACCGTACATGCCAGCCGGCCCTAACCATAGGGTCTATTATTATGTTTGCCGCGCACTGCTACGGGACGCATGCGTTCCCGCTTGGAATCGTCATATAATAAGTCGAGCTGGCGGCAACCCTAGCTCTAGGCTCCGCCTCCGAAAGAGCGCGTTGCATTATTTTTTATGTTAAGGACAAGTGGAATCTGAGACCCATAGACATTTGAATTCTCAAGACTATAATCCTAAGACCTCAAATGCGTTGCCAACCCTGAGGCCTCTATGATAGGAATTTCACCTGTTGTCTTATCCCCACCCCGGAGCACAACAATGCAAAGACTGTTGCTTTGCGGGTGGTTAATAGATAAGATGGTGGTAGCGATCTGGACGGGCCCTGCCTAGGGTCGTACCACCACTGCATGCGATAGAAAGAGATCGCCACACTTAGGCACGTTTGGCGTATCTAAACAGGGAATTTGTACTATTACTTATTCTTTGATCTAAGACATAGCTTAGCTAACTTAAAAAATGTAAAGCAAGAGTAATTTAAAGCTGGCGAGAGCATGTCAGTAAGACTAATCGCGAAAACGAAGTCGTCAATATATACAACAAAAAAGAATTCACAGTGAAGTTGCAGATCCGTAAAATTCAAGGTCACAGAGCCGCCCGCTAGGCGCCAGCGTGAAATAATTTCATATTACTACTATCACGTCACCTTCCCCTGGACCTTGAGGTGCAAAGCCAAGGAGAAATGTACCGCTTTCTCGAAAACTAAACGATATTTCCATTTGCACAAGGTTTTGACTGTGTCCAGCACTTGTCGAAGCAGACCAGTGAGCGTAGCTAAGATGCAAATGCTGTTAACGTTTCGGTTTTCTATTGACTATGGAGTTGACGCGTCTGTCATCGGCTTACGTCAATTCGATATATTTTATCGAATTCAAAAACTCGCTAAGTTATCGTTATGCTTTACTATGGCCCCAGTGAGCCTAGACGAGATGCATTCTCTAAAAGCATAATCGTAATTACGGGCTTTACACACATACATAACATCACGCCTTCATTCCCAGGGTGGGCTAGGCAGAGCAGAGCAGAAGCTTGAAATACCAACAACTCTAATAAGACTTGTTTATAATTCTGAAACCACTTTTTGCACAATCAGGGCTGGGATTCTTCACGGTTATAACTTATAACCATATCGTCTTTGACGTGTTTCCGTATTGTCAACGTTTTGATAACTCTTGTCATTTTCAATAATGGCGACCGAGTCATAAACGATTCTAAAACACGTCAAACGCGATATCGTTATAACGCAGTAGAACAGAGGCCCGGGCCAAGAAGTTTACTAGTGTATTAGTGACAGGTTGCAAGCCCATCGCCTAATGGTACTACAAGCCCTTATTCCCTTAGTCGCCTCTAACGACATCCACGGGAAGACATGGAGTGGCACTATTCTTACCCGACAACCACACTAAATCTTCTAACCCCCTTGCTAATAAACGTGGAATAAGCTTGGAATATCTTTACCATGCTTTATCCTTATCTGTCCAATTAAATGTCGCAGTGGCATAACTATTCCAAGCTTATTCAACGTTTAGAGAGGGTATTAGAACAGAGGACGGCTAGAAAAGGATATTACGGGTAAACTGGACAAAAATCTACCAGCGCGTCCCAAGAGTTCCCTCTTGGGACGCGCTGGTACTTGGCACTGCTGAGAAGAAGCGCCGCAACAAGCTCAACAGTCACTCATTTGTAACCGACTTCAAAAAAGGAGGAGGTAATACGTTCCATTGTATGTTCACCGATTACTCCGTCAATTGTGGACCATACATACATAACATCACGCCTTCATTCCCAGAGCGGGGTAGGCAGAGCTACAGAAATACCAACAACTCTAAAAAGTCTTGTTTATAATTCTGTAACCACACTTTGCACAAGTAGGCTAAGATTTTTACAAGTGTATTAGTGACAGGTTGCAAGCCCATCGCCTAATATTACTACAAGCCCTTATTCCCTTTGTCGCCTCTTACGACATCCACGGGAAGACATGGAGTGGCACCATTCTAACCCGGCGCCCACACGGTTACCGGTTACCGGTTAATTGTGGACCGCTTTTGAAAATTCTTTTTTTGGTTGGTATACTTTCGAGGTCAACGAAATTGAATCTGATGAGGGAATCAGTGAGGAATTGAGGGAACTCCTCAAATATTGCAGGCAAACATATAGCGATTTTAGTATTTTTAGTAACAAGCCTAGTATTTGCATTCAGAAAGTATCACTTGGTGGTGTGGAACTGATGATGAAGAGCTCAGGTGGCCACGGGAACTCCTCAACGGTAGCAATTTCAAGGTTGGCGATAAGATATCTCGATTAAGATAGTTGAGCGACCATCACGAAGAATATTTACTTGTTGAAATATGACTTGCGCGCTTGAAATAACTTAAAAGTTTCATATCTGTAGTAACTGAACATCCCATCCTCGTCGCCAATGTTATAATTCAAAACCCGAAGGCTCGGTTTATTGATTAATACCTTCTCGGGGTCCCCACACTCCTAGATATGTCAATAAAACACTTGAAATTAATTAATCACAGCGTTTTTATTTATTTATTTTGTAGGATGCGTTAACATGGCGTCAGCCCGATAATGGAAGAGAGGGAGGGGAAGGTGTTGCTAGTTAACAACATTACCATTGGATGCGTTCAGTTACTACAATATCAAATAAGAAGTGGGACTAAGTAACAGCGTATTACGATCCCTAAAAACAAAAAAAAAATTGGTCTTCAAAAACGCACTACTAACATGTTAGGTACCTACAATTGTAAAAGAAGTTAGCGTTTATGAAGGCGGTTTCTTGTTTTTTTTTTTATATAATTTATGTTTTCGTTTACAAGCGATCAAAGATCCATGTACGAGGGCTGCCTTTTAAGTTGTGTCGTTTGCCAACCTCCCGCGATTATTTAAAAAAAAACATATGGCATTTTCATCCTTTTGAATTTAGAACTCGAAAACAAAAGAATGTTTTCAAATTGGTCGAATAGTTTTATTACAGCGTCTATTCAAAGGTGACAAGTCGGTTGTAAAAATGGAAATGTCTAAGGAAAATTTGCGTGCGGTAATTTTCTACAACTTTAAAAGGGGATTATCGCGACTTCAGTGCTTTGAGGAGATCACATCTGTGTTTGGTGATGCAGCACCGTGTCTTAGGACTGTAGAACGCTGGTACTTAGAATTTTTACGTGGGCACTCTAGCCTCAGTGATAAGCTTCGTGAAGGTCGTCCAAAAACCGCCATGACGCAAGAGAATATCGAAGCCGTGCGGCAGCTAATACTCGAAGATCGTCATGTGACATACCGTGAAATAGAGGCATCCGTGGGCATTTCAGGGACCACTGTCCAAAAAATCCTGCACGAAGAACTTGTTGTAAAAAAGTTGATCTCTCGTTGGATACCACATTTGCTTAGCGACGACCAAAAAACAGCCCGTGTAAGTTGGTGTCGCAAAACTCTGAAGCGATTCAGCCGAGGAGAGTCAAAACATGTTTATGATGTGGTTAGTGGTGACGAGTCTTGGATATATGCTTACGATCCAGATTCAAAACAGCAGTCAACTGTCTGGGTCTTCCAGGACGAGCCAAAACCGACCAAAGTCATACGCTCTCGGAGCACTTCAAAAAAAATGGTTGCCTCGTTTGTGGCAAAGGGTGGTCACGTCGCCACTATTGTACTAGAAGATCGCAAGACGGTTACCGCCGACTGGTATACCACTGTTTGTTTGCCACAAGTCATCACCGAATTTCGAAAAAACAACTCGGAACGTCGTATGATACTGCACCATGACAATGCAAGTTCGCACACCGCCCGCCAGACAAAGATGTTTTTGAACACCCAAAACGTGGAAATTTTAGATCACCCGCCTTACAGTCCTGACTTAAGCCCTAACGATTTTTTTACGTTCCCCAAAATTAAGCAAAGTCTTCGTGGTCAACGTTTCAGCTCACCCGAAGAAGCTGTTGACGCATACAAATCGGCCATTTTGACTACCCCCACTTCGGAGTGGAATAAATGTTTTAAAAACTGGTTTGAACGCATGCAAAAGTGTATTAAATATCGCGGCGAATTCTTTGAAAAACAATAAATGGTAATAATCTATTAGATTGTCTATACTTATTTCAAACGACACAACTTAAAAGGCAGCCCTCGTATACATAACTACATTAAAAAAAAGCGGCCAAGTGCGAGTCGGACTCGCCCATGAAGGGTTCCGTAGCAGCAAGTAACATAATATAAAAGTTCGTTGTAGCTTTGATCAATGTTTTTATGACGTATTAAAAAAAAACTACTTACTAGATCTCGTTCAAACCAATTTTCGGTGGAAGTTTGCATGGTAATGTACATCATATATTATTTTTACATTTATCATTCCCTTATTTTAGAAGTTACGGGGGGGGGGACACACATTTTTCCACTTTGGAAGCGTCTCTCGCGCAAACTATTCAGTTTAGAAAAAAATTATAATAGAAACCTCAATATCATTTTTGAATACCTATCCATAGATACCCCACACGTATGAGTTTGATGAAAAAAAAATTTTTGAGTTTCAGTTCTAAGTATGGGGAACCCCAAAAATTTATTGTTTTTTTTCTATTTTTGTATGAAAATCTTAATGCGGTTCACCGAATACATCTACTTACCAAGTTTCCACAGTATAGCTCTTATAGTTACGGAATAAAGTGGCTGTGACATACGGACGGACAGACGGACAGACATGACGAATCTATAAGGGTTCCGTTTTTTGCCATTTGGCTACGGAACCCTAAAAATTACCCTTTTTCATATGTAGTCGGGCAAAGCCAGCAATTCTTACAAGACCGCGGTACCGGCGCACGCGCGGAATGTCGCCTTGACCCGTAACTTCACTGTCACTTTTCACAATAAAACAATAATTGTGCCGTTTCGGTTACTAGTTGAAGGCTGGCGGCGGAACCAAAGAGTTGTCTATGCCTATAACCTTCTTGGAATTTTAGATAGTGCAATATCCCCATTTCATGTTATTAGGAAGCTATTGCAAAAAAAAATAAGCCGTTGTGTCCTTGTGATGTAGAACAAACGGGTGTGTAACGTTTGATATAACACCATTTGATATAAAATCATATGGTATAACAATAATATATTATAAATTCAAGGGATTAAATTTAATAACTGGGGTAATGAACAATTGGTATAAGTTTATTGAGTATAATAAACAATTTAAATAATGAACATTCTGCATACTTACAGCTTACCAACATTATTAATAATTCATGTAATTATAGTTAAATTGGTTAAAATGTAAAAAAAAAATATTAGGGTAGGTACCTCCCCTACTTCTAACGTGGGGATGTATTTTTTATTCTCGTCTACCCTATAGTGTGGGTGTCGTTGGATAGGTCTTTCAAAATTATGAGGGTTTGTGAAAACAGTTTTTTGATTTAGTAATCCGTTTATGAAATATTAAGCTTTAAAGCGCTAATTTTTGTTAGACTCAAGAGTCCCTGTCTCGCCCCCCTAGAGCCAAAACTACAAATACTAAAAAACTGAAAATAAACTGTAATGAAAGCGCATATAACGAATTTACAAGGAAAACTATCACGACTAAGTAGACATCATTCGTTTTTGAGATACAGGCGATTAAAGTGGTTATACCTACTAAAATCATGTAAGCCGGCACCAAATGACTAAACAGACTTAGTTATTACTTGTTGTTTTTTATGTTTGTAGTACTTAACAGCTGCGGAACCCTACACTGAGCATGGTCCGACATGCTCTTGCCCGGTTTTATTTAAATATGTAGCGTTTTGAAATAAAGAGATACAGGCTTTTAAATGAACACAGACAGTAAATACTGCTGATTTCATGTTAGTAGTTAGAGGCTCCGCTCGGCCTCCGACACCGGCCTCCGCGCGACCCCGACCTTTACCGACCCATCACGAGGATCCACGAAGCTACCCACTAATACCAAACTACATTACAATTAGAAGCGAGTAATGCATAATCATTCAAAAGTTATGAACAGAATTCCGAACGGCGAGAGCCGCAAGGTTTTTAAGAGGCCGTATACGAAATTTTGCCGATTTCGCGGATTTACGTGATTTTACAGACGTGATTTTGCAGTTAGTAGTTAACAGGTTTAGAATATCGCATATTCACGAATCGTTTTGACGTCTAAAAGGTATTAAAAAATTACAATTTACCTATTGCTGTAAAAGTCGTCTAAAAATGTATGAATCACTTTTTACCACTTACTTACTTCGCTGGCTCAGCGACCCGAAGTGGATCTTGGCCTCCGACATTAAAGTGCGCCATTCTTCTCTATTTTGAGCCAAATCTGACACTTCCAGCTCTTTAAGGTCTTTGGCGACTCCATCCTTCCAGCGATATCTTGGGCGCCAAGATAAGCTTTCTTTATGGCTCGATCTTCTCCCATCCTCTCCACATGTCCTAGCCAGCGAAGTCGGGAAGATTTTATTTCTCCGATGATTTTCGGCTCGGACACTAGTTCTTCTATCTCCCGGTTGTACCTCCGCCCCCATTCCCCATTTTCTCCTTTTGTCGGTCCCAGGATCTTTCGCAATATCCTTCGTTCCGCCACTAATAGTTTATTTTCTTCCTTCTTACTTTTTACCACCATTACATATTTTTTTTGTATAAAAAAGTAATTAACTTGGTAAAATTGTATGGAAAATGGGTAAATTATTGTTTTAGATTTCGCCTACTAAAACTCTCGTTCATAAAATTAAAACAACAGTAATAAACTTCAGTTCAAAATTAATCCATTAGCTTAGAAAAACATTCAAAACAATATGAAAAAAATAGCGATATATAATGTTTGAAAACAACCTAAATCTCGCAATATAAGACTCGACAAAAATAAAAACAGTAGCTCATTTATTCAATCATGACTGAAATGATATTTCATGTTGTGCATTAAAACTTATAGAAAAGCAGTATTTTAACTGTAAAATCGCGATAAGAAGCAAAGCCGGCAAAATTTCGTACACGGCCTCTTAAACCCTGGCAAAAAAGTGGTGTTTATAAATTTTACGCCTATATCTGTGTATGTGAACATGTGCATTCTGTCTGTTCAAACCTACGAGGACGGTGCCCAAACATAGTCACTGAGAGTCAAAAAATCTTAATTGTAGGTTTCCAACGAGCCATGGAACATACACATACAACGTGTTACAAAATAATCCGTAAAAAATAAATTACAAAAGTAGTGTCAACCCTTATTAAATAACGTCAGTTCTGGGCCTCAGGGCTGGGATTCTACAAGGTTATAATATAACGATATCGTTTTTGACGTGTTTCCGTATTGTCAACGTTTTGATAACTCTTATATGTCATTTACAATAATGGCGACTGTGACGTAAACGATTTTAAAACACGTCAAATGCGATATCGTTATAACACTGTAGAATAGAGGCCCAGGTGCGTTAAAAAGATATCGTGTTTGACACGTTTAAGAATCGTTTACGTCACTGTCGCCATTATTGTAAATGACATAAGAGTAATCAAAACGTTGTCAATACGGAAACAGAGCCTCTATTCAGGTGCGTTAAAACGATATCGTGTTTGACACGTTTAAGAATCGTTTATGTCACAGTCGCCATTATTGTAAATGACATAAGAGTTATCAAAACGTTGACTATACGGAAACAGGTCAAAAATGATATCGTTATAACGCAGTTGAATAGAGGCCCAGGTCAAAAACGATATCGTTATAACGCAGTTGAATAGAGGCCCTACACCTAGGCCCTCCTAGGTATACAGTATACTAGGGTTGACACTACTTTCGTAATTTCTTTTTTAACGCATTATTTTGTAACACGTTGTATACAGCGTGTAAATTTCATACGGGCATATATTTTATCCTGACGTAGTTAACGATCATACAAATCATGTGAGAAAGATATTTTGTTGGTAACTTTTATTATTGAGGAGCAGTAAATTTTTTAAAGTTTGTCTTAGGAGCAATGTACGAAGTGTGCGAGCGTCCATCGGTCGTCAATGTATCGCCTGTATCCAAGTGCAAGGACGAAATGTGTGGAAACTAAATACCAATCTCAGGCGAGTGCACCGCCTGCACCGAAATTTTTGACTTTCATGGGCGAAGTAAACAAATGGCGAACCATAACAATTCGTGAGCATAACATGACTATTATGTAGATACTTTAATTTAATTGCGCAATGTCATACATTGCTTGCTGAATTAATTAGTAAGAAAAAAAGAAATACAACTAACGTTGCTGTTACACACGTTTTTATGTTAATTAGGGTGTATATTAACTATTGTTAAAATATATGCCCGTATGAAATTTACACGCTGTATTAGGTGTTAAAAGGATAGATTGCATCCGGAATACCACACTGCGCTCCAAAACGCGCATAGCTGACGTAGTTAAAAAACCGACCAAGTGCGAGTCGGACTCACGCACGAAGGGTTCCGTACCATTATCTATATCACCGTGTCTGAATTAACAGCGGGTAAAGAACGGCAAAAATATTTTTTTTAATTTGAATAAACTAATCCCCCATGTGCCACTCCATGTCTTCCCGTGGATATCGTGAGAGGCGACGGGAGGCGATGGGCTTGCAACCTGTCACTAATACACTGGTAGATGTCTTAACCTGATTGTGCAAAATTTGGTTACAGAATCACTAACAAGTTTAGAGTTGTTGGTATTCTGTAGCTCTGCCTACCCCAGTCTGGGAATGAAGGCGTGACGTTATATTATATTTTCACTTTTTTGTTCATACGTGTTTTACTACCAACGGAACTTATAACAGACAGTTATCATATTTTTTATTAATACTGACATAATAAGAAAATCCTCGAACGTGGTTCTACCTAACACTGCTCCCGCTTCGCTCGTCGTCGTACCTAACGGAGACATTTTTTTTTGTTAAGGAGTAGGCACACGAGCACTCAGGCCACCAGATGGTAAGTGGAACCTGAGACCCATAGACATTTGAATTCTCAAGAACAAAATCCTAAGACCTCAAATGCGTTGTCAACCCTGAGGACTAGGATGGAATGCCGCTATGATAGTAATTTCACCGGTTGTCTTATCTCCACACTGGAACACAACAATGCGAACACTGTTGCTTGGCGGGTGGTTAATGGATAAGATGGTGGTAGCGATCCGGACGGACCCTGCACAGGGTCCTACCACCACTAAAATGTAATGTATTGTACAAGGTATATGATAAGTATAAACAAGGTTTTTTTAACACGCATACATATTCAACTAGGTATTTCAGTCTTCATCATTCGACTGACGATTTTTACACTAAGTGAAGCGAGACGTTGCCTCACGCAGGCGTGATAACATCTATGTTGTAACCACATTGCATTTCGATCGCTACATCCGCGTGGATTGTGATAGGTTACTTATCGCAAATTTAATCTGTTATTGACGGCTGGATGTTACAGAACTATATGAGGCTTGTATAATCGGCTTTATTTTAGTTAAACTATCACGACTAAGTAGAAATCATTGGTTCTTGAGATACAGGCAATTAAAGTGTATATACCTACTAAAATCATCTAAAACGGCACCAATTGACTTTAAATAGGAATTTAGTTAATTACTTGTTGATTTTTATGTTTGTAGTACTTGACAGCTTCGGAACCCTACAATGAGCATGGTCCGACATGCTCTTGCCTCGTTTTTTGTATAAACACCGCAACGCGCCGCCTCCGCTATCAATTTGTTAGTGGCTTAAGGATTCCTATCTCAGAGTTGACTACAAGATCCTATAAATGAGAATTTACCCTTTTTAGGGAGACTTTCGTTTCCTCAAAAACTATTTGCCAAACTGATTCATTTCCCAAACATATCATTTGGACAAACTGTTTTTTTAGAAACTGTAAATATCGCTTAACTGCTTTTTTTAGAAACTGTAAATTTGCCCCGTGTGGTTGCCGGGTTAGAATAGTGCCACTCCATGTGTTCCCGTGGATGTCGTAAGAGGCGACTAAAGGATTAAGAGCTTGTAGTATTTTTAGGCGATGGGCTTGCAACCTGTCACTAATACACTAGTAAACTCCTTGGCCTGATTGTGCAAAATGGTTACAGAATTATCAACAAGTCTTTTTACAGTTGTTGGTATTTCTGTAACTCTGCCTACCCCACTATGGGAATGAAGGCGTGATGTTATGAATGTATGTACATATGTAAGTATCGCAAGTTTTATTTCAGGACCATCGCGTAGAACCTAGGTCAGATCTATAAAGATCCTGAAATATTTACAGTTTTGGAAAAAAAGCAGCTTGCTCAAATGATGCTCGAATGTTTGTGAAATGAATCACTTGAGCAAAAACTTTTTGACGAAACAAAGGTAACCCACCCCACTTTTGATTATGGTTTCAATTAATTTAACTTATTCGTTAATATTATAATTGTGTAATTTCATTTTATGTATACAGGTCAAATCAAATTTATCTAGACTATGTTAGTAGGACCTTCCTATGAGTTCTAAAATGGCGACCGCATTTCGAAAAAGCCTAAACCCAGGCTCAAACATTTTATACTAACACAACGTATTTTTTCCTTATAAAAATATTTCTCGGAATTCCGATGCGGTGATCGTTCTAAACAGTTTAAAGGTCACACAAATGTCAAAGACAAAATTATGAATATGATAGAACTAGTTCATAAAATCAATTAGCAAATTTTTGAATGTATAACCGAATGTTTGCTAAGATACATCAAAAAAAAAACAAGGCATATGACATACCCATTAAATGGTTTTTTTCAAGCCTTTTATTAACTTGCAATATTTGTACATCAACGGTGGAAATTTCAAATGTCGGAAGGGACATTTTGTCGTAAGTACACTAAATAATCTAAATATACCATTGAAGTCAGTATTTTTTTTTCTATCTTTTTGTTGTATTGAAATTTCGATATGACTTCTAATAAAAAAGTTATGAGTTGGTCAAAGTTTGTCGTAACTTCCTAAGATTTAAAACACTATGTTGTATCGGTCAAATATTTTTGTATAACGTCTTGCTTCATTAAGCGCAATATCGTACCTATATCTCAATATTTTTAAAATTCCTATGTTGTAAGGCACTAAAAAGAATACATTTTGTCAGATAAATACTGTGTTTTCGGCGGTGTAACACACATTTTCTTCTTATTTTTTTGTTGTAAGGGACACTATTTCCTAAACCACTGTATTTATGGATGTCCAATTAAAAAATTAGGGTAGGCGAAGTTATTTAAAAAGTATGCTTCCAAGAATCATCTTAATGGGATGAGTAGTTTCCAAGTTATGAATTTAAAAAAAAGTGGAATTTTGTTTTCTGGCTCCCCTGAAAAGTAAGCGTTTGTCCCTTACGACATTTGAAATTTCCACCGTCGACGTGTTTATGAGATTCGGTTCAAATCTTGCAAGAAATATTTGAACCACTTCCCGTGGACCGATTGTGAAATTTGGTGTACCTACGAAACTTCGATGACAATACAATAATATGGCACGAGGTGATCTGATGATGGATGGAGTCGGAAGGTGGCGACAGGATCTCCGCTACAATTTTTTTTATATTTTTTTTATGTTAAGGAGAAGGCACACGAGCACTCAGGCCACCTGATGGTAAGTGGAATCTGAGAACCATAGACATTTGAATTCTCAAGACTATAATCCCAAGACCTCAAATGCGTTGCCAACCCTGAGTACTAAGACGGAATGCCTCTATCCTATAATTTCACCGGTTGTCTTATCCCCACACCGGAACTGCTTGGCGGGTGGTTAATGGATAAGATGGTGGTAGCGATCCGGACGGACCCTGCACAGGGTCCTACCACCACTAAAAAAAAGAAGACCCACCGTGTTTGGACTCATTAGGTTGGTTTAGAGAAGCTGTTAATTACATTACAAAAAAAGTACAGTAAGTTTTTATACAAATTACCTACTCGGAATGCGTTTGCTTTCCCAAAAAAGTTCTTTAGTAAGAAGATATGAACGGGCGCGACGAATTATTTTGTCAATTTCTAGGAAACTGAAAACATCGGAAAAACTTCAGTTCTAAGTTGAACTAGGATTCTTAAGTATTCATATTGCTTTAAATATTACAAATGAGGAAGTGTGTTTGTTTTGTATTCACTATTAAACGCCTTAACTGTGGGCCGTGCACGCTGCAACGGGACTTATACCCTGTCCACGATAACGAGCTAGTACTAGAATACATAAGTAAATACTTATTGGGTCCTTTATTATTTAACCCTTCATTTGGTAGTGTCTAATATATTTGACATAACGTAATGTTCACTTTCTGTATTTTTTTTTATGTTTTTTGCTGGTTCAAAATTAAATTGGGTTTGAGTTCACGACTTTTTGTTTTTTTGCCAAATTAAGGGTTAACTAAACCAGAAAAGTCATAAAGAATATTAAAATAAATATTTCGAGCGACGGGGCATGTAAGCCGAGTATGACAGTGATGTGCCATCGTTCACGCCTACTCTCCTTTTTTGTCCTTTTCATCTGCATACAAAAGTGCAAAAGAGAGACCGCTATCGTGGACAGGGTATAGTGTCAAATGACGTCAAACGGGAACTAGTGTCAAATACATACATACATACATACATACTATCACGCCTTCATTCCCAGAGTGGGGTAGGCAGAGCTACAGAAATACCAACAACTCTAAAGACTTACTGATATTTGTGTAACCACATTCAAATATTATTATAAAATTATTAAAATGACAGCCACCCGGGGATTAAGTTGCTTAGTAATAAAAGGACTCAAATCACACAAAACACACTTTTATTTTAATCAATTACCGAAAACCATTTAGTCGCCTACCATGTCGGTGCCGCAACTTAATGCTGAGTGGCATTAGCACCTTAATTAGTTTTATAATTTTCCTGTCAGTAGTAAGTTCACCATTGTAATTTATTCTTGTAATCATCTGTACTTACTGTTTGCGCTTAGGTGCAGTTTGTATCACAAAATAAAAAAAAAACAGAGGACAATCTCACACAAATTGACCTAGTCCCAAACTAAGCTCTAGGCTTGTACTATGGGTACTAGACAACGATAAACATACTTATATAGAGAAATACATAGAAAACATCCAAGACTCAGGAACAAATATTCGCGCTCATCACACAAATATCTGCCCTTACCGGGATTTGAACCCAGGACCGCTGGCTTCGGAGCTAGGGTCAATCAACTAGGCCACTGTGTCGTCAACTTCGTAATTAGTTTTATTTATTTGCACTGAATAAATGCTTTTTCTTTATTTATTTCTTAAAATCCTATTTCTTTATAGTTACGTTGGAATATGAAATAGACGAATTAAAGTCCCGACCCTATGTCAGAAATCCCGTGGCAGCGTGCTCGGCCGACAGATTGGGTTATTCCCATCTTTCAACCTATCCAACCTAGGTATATGGCATAATTTCCATATACCTGGATTGGATAGGTTGGAAGGTGAGAATAACCCCACAGATTGACGTGGAAATTAGTACAGAAAAAATATAACGCGGAGAGAGAAGTGAGTACTTCCATCCTGAGAATCAGGAGAGGGAGGATTATCGGCTTTTACGCGAACGGAGTCGCGGACAAAAGCTAGTAACTGTATAAATGCCAAGTAAAAAATTTGCCGTCACGACTTAAGACCACAAATCGTCACTACTTTGAAAAAACCTCGTATCTCATATTTTGTGACGTACGATTTCAAACTTAAATGTAAAGAGAAATAAGTTTAAAATCGTACATCACGAAATATGATATACGAGGTTTTTTCAAAGTAGTGGCGAAATACAATTTAGGTGACCAACTAACAGTACAAGGGATAAATCGTCACTACTTTGAAAAAAACGCGTATCTCATATTTAGTGATGTACGATGAAAAGCAATAAGTTTAAAATCGTACATCACGAAACATGAGATACGCGGTTTTTAGGGTTCCGTAGCCAAATGGCAAAAAACGGAACCCTTATAGATTCGTCATGTCTGTCTGTCTGTCCGTCCGTATGTCACAGTCACTTTTTTCCGAAACTATAAGAACTACACTGTTGAAACTTGGTAAGTAGATGTATTCTGTGAACCGCATTAAGATTTTCACACAAAAATAGAAAAAAAAACATAAATTTTGGGGGTTCCCCATACTTAGAACTGAAACTCATTTTTTTTTTCATCAAACCCATACGTGTGGGATATCTATAGATAGGTCTTCAAAAATGATATTTAGGTTACTAACATCTTTTTTTTCTAAACTGAACAGTTTGCGCGAGAGACACTTCCAAAGTGTTGAAATGTGTGTGTGTCCCCTGTAACTTCTAAAATAAGAGAATGATAGAACTAAAAAAAATATATGATGTACATTACCATGCAAACTTCCACCAAAATTGGTTTGAACGAGATCTAGTAAGTAGTTTTTTTTTAATACGTCATAAAAACATTGATCAAAGCTACAACGAACTTTTAAGTATATTATGTTACTTGCTGCTACGGAACCCTTCATGGGCGAGTCCGACTCGCACTTGGCCGCTTTTTTTTCAAAGTATTGACGTAATCCCTTAAATCACTTCACGCGAGGCCCTAGGTAATAATTGACAGAACCGATACAAAGGCAAATATCAATTATTTCCACTCATTATCTTATCACAGTTCGTACTTGACAGTTCCTCTTAATGTTTATTTACTTTTTTAATTATGGTACGTCTGTATCGAATCCTTTATCATAGTTTTATTTGTGTAGCTATCTTTCGTAATTCAATACACGTCCCAAGCAACCCTCCTGACTCCCCTGAAAACCTGCCCCGTTTGACATTCTCATGCCTACCACATCATAATCATTGTATTGACGACACGCTGGCCTACTTGGTAGTGACCCTCCCTTCGAAGCTAGCGGTCCTGGGTTCAAATCCCGGTAAGATTAGATATTTGTGTGATGAGCACAAGTATTTATAAAAATAAATAAATAATCACAGGACAATGTCACACAAATTGACCTAGTCCCAAACTAAGCTCTAGGCTTGTACTATGGGTACTAGACAACGATAAACTTACTTAAATACATAGAAAACATCCAAGACTCAGGAACAAACACTCGTGCTCATCACACAAATACCTGCCCTTACCGGGATTTGAACCCAGGACCCCTAGCTTCGAAGGCAGGGTCACTCCCAACTAGACTAGCGTGTCGTCAAATTTATTCCCGAGTCTTGGATGTTTTCTATGTATTTAAGTATATACTTCTCAATATAAGTGTGTTTATCGCTGTATTAGTGTCCATAGTACAAACCTAGAGCTTAGTTTGGGACTAGGTCAATGTATGTAAGATTGTCCCCTGATATTTTTTTATTTAACTGTATTTTGTACGTACATACAAACATAACACCACGCCTTCATTTCCAGAGTGGGGTAGGCAGAGCTACAGAAATACCAGCAACTCTATAAAGACTTATTGATAATTCTGCAACCACATTTCGCAGTCAGGCAGGTCAGGTGTATTTTATATTCTAATAATTTCGCTAGTTTGGAGATAAGAGCTAGTTTTACTGTCATTGTATGCTTTCTACTATGTATGAACCCTTGTTGATGTTTATCGATGCGTTTTTCTATTCTATTCTAAATAAACAAACACACAGAAGTCCTACTATAAAACAAATTAAACAAAAGGCAACTTAGATTGACGAAAGAGATATATAGAGATATTTAGTGGTGGTAGGACCCTGTGCAGGGTCCGTCCGGATCGCTACCACCATCTTATCCATTAACCACCCGCCAAGCAACAGTGTTCGCATTGTTGTGTTCCGGTGTGGGAATAAGACAACCGGTGAAATTACTAGCATAGAGGCATTCCATCTTAGTCCTCCGGGTTGGCAACGCATTTGAGGTCTTGGGATTATAGTCTTGAGAATTCAAATGTCTATGGGTCTCAGATTTCACTTACCACCAGGTGGCCTAAGTGCTCGTGTGCCTTCTCCATAACATAAAAAAAAAAAAAAAATAGAGCGAAAGTGAGTGGAAGACTTTTTTTAATCAACTCTGTAATACTAGAAAAGGGCCAAATCTTAAGTACCCGAAACCGACGTGCATGCATGACTCGATGTATGAATGTGGAAGAAGCGGAAGAGATTTGTCGGGATTGTATCGTAGCAGTGGTCTTTGCCTACCCCTCTGGGAAACAGGTGTGATTTAATGTATGTATATATGTATGACCAAGCGGAGATGGTGGGATGACTTGGACGCTTTTCAGAAGGATTGGCCGAAGATTGCTACAGAGAAAGAGGTGTGGAAATCAAGGGAGTAGTGGGACACTAATTAATTAATTGTTAATTATGTATGCATGAATTTAAACCTCAGCAGCATCAGGACTTCGAGGCACACAATATAAACAAAACCCTTTAAGTAACGTGGTTTTGGTTGGTAGAACTTCCAAAGCAGCGCTTTCTGAAGTGGGTTCAGTGGAAAAGTCACCAGAGCCACAAAAACTAGGGAATTGTAATCATTTGATGTGGGATTATAAAGTTCAAGGGTGTTGGTGAGCGTACCGTTACCTTAAAAGTTTAGGAACCCCTGTTCTACATCATTACAATTAGAGGTTCGAAGGTTAATGTAGCTTATGACACTCCTTGGATGAAGACCAAACAAACAACCCTGCATTTCAAAATCTGTTGATCTGTTTAGGGTACTCAATACTCAAATGATAATTGCATTCCATATTGTTAGTTGGCTGAATCAACTTTTAAGGTACTCCCCAATTTTCGACATGTCTCACTATGTCACCTTAATTTGGTAGCATGCAATTTTTTTTTTGATGTGGTCAATATATTGAATAAATCAGACAATTAAACTTACTTTCTAGCTGACAATTTTAAAAAATCTTCTATGATTTACACAAATATATCAGGTAACGCAGGGGACGACGTTGTCCCCGGGTTTTGTATGAAAAACGTGCATTTTCCACTGCGTTACCATGTTTTTACAAAATTATAGAATTGGTTTATGATTATGAATAGTGAAATCCGAAAATCTGATTATCTAATTTTAACATGTGTAAACCATTATCAATCTCACATATTCTAGTAAGTTTTTATTAGCGTGTAGAAAAGGAGGACTTTAAAAGTTGATTCACCCAGTTTACAGATGTTACTTAGGCTAACTTAAGTTAATACAGTAATCATCACTACATAGTATAAAACAAAGTCGCTTTCTCTGTCCCTATGTCCCTTTATTTGCTTTAATCTTTAAAACTACGCAACGGAATTTGATGCGGTTTTTTTAAATAGATAGATTGATTCAAGAGGAAGGTTTATATGTATAATACTTTAACCCGGAGCGAAGCGAGGGCGGGTCGCAAGTTAATTATAACTTAATTATGGACCCTGTTGGCCATAGCAACATTAGGAGAGGGGGCTTGTGATCTTAAAATATATTTATTAATTGTATATTGAACTTGAATTATACTTTGAATTACCTCAAGTATTACTGTCTACAATATCGTATTATTTATTTATCACAGAATAAAATATTAATTTCCTATGTTCTTAATATCATAATGTTAATTTCAATTATTTATCAATGTCTCTATTTATTATTTGTGTGTGTAAGTTATGATTTTATTTATTGTTTGCTTTCCAAGTACCTACATATTTATCGTATAATAACTTTTGCTTATAAGAAATTGTTTTAGGAGTTTTAAAATTTTTCTTTCTTTTTTTTGAGTTTTTATTTTATTTATTTTATTGTTATATATTTTAATTGACATTATATAGGTACCGTCAGAGCACATCTTGAGTTTTGACTGAGGTAACATTAACCTATTTCCGTGTCTTAGGAAATGAGTTGTGGGCAAGTCTTGTCGTTTCATATAGTAATCAGGATATTTCCTAACACATTTACACATCCCGTGTGGTTACCGGGTTAGAATAGTGCCACTCCATGTCTTCCCGTGGATGTTGTAAGAGGTCGCCTCTTACAACATCCACGGGAAGACATGGGAATAAGGGCTTGTAGTACTGTTAGGCGATGGGCTTGCAACCTGTCACTAATACACTGGTAAACATCTTAGCCTGATTGTGCAAAATGTGGTTACAGAATTATCAACAAGTTTTTTAGAGCTGTTGTTAATTCTGTGGCTCTGACTACCCCATTCTGGGAATGAAGGCGTGACTTTATGTGTGTATGTAAATTTACACAACTCAAGTTCTTATACGGACGGTAGGGTTAGTATTTGATGTTCCTGGAAATGAGGTTTACAAATATCTGTATTTTCTATGTTTACTAGAATGCGGATGAGTTTTTTTTTGTATTGGGTACAAGAAATCGCAAAGAAACATCCCACTATTATTATAAACGCGAAAGTTTGTATGAATGGACGGATGTGTGGATGTTTGTTACTCTTTACAATGCAACGCCTGAACGGATTTGGATGAAATTTGGAATGTAGATAGCTTACATCCTGGATTAACACAGGCACACACATTTTACCCCGGATTTTTTTAAAGTTTTCGTATTAATAACGATAATCGAAATATATGCGGACGAAGTCGCGGACAGAAGCTAGTTACTATTTAAATGCACCCGAAGAACATTTCTCTTCTCTTCAGAAATAAAATCATTAGGTAGTTACTACATTGACAACTGTCTATCTTTTTACTCAATGAAACTTAAAGATCAAAGATATCTTAAAGTTGCAAATGTTACAATTCAACCGTAATAAAATCACACTAGATATAATAGCGTTTTGAAATAAACACACTTCACAAATTATGATTTTATTTTCATTTCAAAGTAACTAAAAATAATTTTGAACTACTAAATCCAATGTTTTAATACTATTATGAAATACTACGGTTGTACTTACATTCTGGCTGGGACCACACAAGCACACTAGTGAACGCGCTACACTGACTGACTGAACGAATGGTGACCAGTGAAGGTGAACGAATAGGTCACTCGTTCACTCTCGGTCTCGTTCAGCATAGAGTATACACGCTTTCGATTTCAATGAACTAAACCAGTTTATGTGTTTGTATATGAAGGAAATATGATTTAGAATGTATTAGGGTACATTCTTTGACGGCGCGGTTGGACTAGATGGTTGCTATAGCGATGCTAGCGGTCCCAGTTTCGATTCCCGGTCAGGGCAATTTCTGTGATGAGCGCAAGTACTTGTCTGAATCTTAGACGTTTTCTATGTAAGTTTTTCGGTTGTACACTGTTTCACCGACACTCATTTCATAGAACGTGTCACTTCGTAGAATTTTAACTTCATAGATAGTTCATTTCTGCTGAAACCATATTGTTTTCAGATTATATTTTGGTATTTACAGGTCTAACCTAACCTAACCCATGTTTAAGATAATCTGAGAATCTTATTGTTTCAGTTGAGTTTTGTGGTGGTAGGACCCTGTGCAGGGTCCGTCCGGAGCGCTACCACCATCTTATCCATTCACCACCCGCCAAGCAACAGTGTTCGCATTGTTGTGTTCCGGTGTGGGGATAAGACAACCGGTGAAATTACTAGCATAGAGGCATTCCATCTTAGTCCTCAGGGTTGGCAACGCATTTGAGGTGTTAGGATTATAGTGTTGAGAATTCAAATGTCTATGGGTCTCAGATTCCACTTACCATCAGGTGGCCTGAGAGCTCGTGTGCCTTCTCCTTAACATAAAAAAAGCAGAAACTTAGCTTTATACGGATACGTTCTATGAAACGAGTGTGAGTGAAATAGGACACTAAGTTTTTTATATCAGCAGGCGTGGAGATCCTTGGGGACGCCTATGTCCTGCAGTGGACGATCTTCTGCTGGTATAAATACTTCGTCCAACATCATCATTAGGTATATATTTTTTTACTTAAATATAAAAAAAAAACCGTTGAAGTGCGAGTATGAGTATCGCGCACGAAGGGTTCCGTAGCATTAACCCCCCCCCCCTTTAAAAAAGGTGGGCTCCCGTGAGCCCCCTTAATTTATTTTATTTTCATTAAATTATTTAATTTTGAAGTGATACAACTAAATATTCTTTGAAGCGTCCACTATCGAGCAAAAAGCGGCAATAAAAACCACGTATGTTGTGTGGGAGCCCCCTTAAATGTTTATTTTATTCTGTGTTTAGTTTTTGTTGTTATAGCGCAACAGAAATACATCATCTGTGAAATTTTCAACTATCTAGCTATCACGGCTCACGAGATAAGCTTGGTGACAGACAGACAGACGGACAGCGGAGTCTTAGTAATAGGGACCCGTTTTTAGCCATTGGGTACAGAACCCTAAAAATCAAAGGGACTACCCAAATGGAACTAGCCCCCGGTCCTAGGTTCAAATCCCGGTAGCGCAGATATTTTTGTGATTAACGCCAATATTTGTCCCTGAGTCATGGATGTTTTCTATGTATTTCTCTAAGAAGTATGTTTATCGTTATCGAGTACCCATAGTAATAGTACGAGCTTAGAGCTTAGTTCGGGACTAGGTCTATTTGTGTTTTTTTTTTTTATGTTAAGGAGAAGGCACACGAGCACTCAGGCCACCTGATGGTAAGTGAAATCTGAGACCCATAGACATTTGAATTCTCAAGATTATAATCCTAAGACCTCAAATGCGCTGCCAACCCTGAGGACTAAGATGGAATGCCTCTATGCTAGTAATTTCACCGGTTGTCTTATCCCCACACCGGAACATAACAATGCGAACACTGTTGCTTGGCGGATGGTTAATGGATAAGATGATGGTAGCGATCCGGACGGACCCTGCACAGAGTCCTACCACGACTAACCACCACTTGTGTGAGATGGTATAATAGCCATGTATAAAAAACAAATAATGAACCCCTAGTAGCCAGTGGACTTTTGACGTTTAAAAGTGCCCGTGCGGCCTACTTAATGAATAAACAACTTTTTTTTATCTAGGGACTCAAATGACATCTTACTCCCTAGGGACTAGAGTACCTTTTTTTTTTAATTTTCTACACTTTTTTTTTCTGTCCTTTTTTTTATCTAATTGAAAAGCCTTGGAAAACCACAAACAGCCACCCTGCCCTTGTCGTCGTTGTGCGCGGTGGAGCCGGTGGAGGGTAGGCTGGGGCTGGGCATACAACCTCCACCGCCTTAGTCTTCGTTTCGAAAATGTTGTATATGGTCTATTTCTTATGTTCTAACCCCAGAACCACCTTGTTGTCTCGTTCTGCATAACAGTGACGGGTTGAGTGTAAAAACTATGGCGATATTTAATTGTAATTATTTACGTGTTTTCGTTTTAACTTCTTCTTCTTCTTCTTTGTCGGTATCACTCTTGACAGAGTGGTCGTGGTCATCACTTCAGGTGTTGGTGGCAAGCTTCACAACACGCCGCCACTATTCTCTGATAGCCGCCTTCCTCGTGCATTCGTGCAGTGATGATGAGCCATTCACTGCCGCTTTTATCTGGTCAGTCCACCTCATAGGCGATCTTCCTCGTGGCCTGGTACCCTCAACCTTTCCCTGGACCACAAGTCGCTCAATAGCCACCTCTCCTCGGCGGCATAGGTGGCCAAAAAAGGTGAGGATGCGAGACTGTACCAAAGACGATAAACGTTGCTTGATGCCGAGTTCTCGAAGTATAGACTTGTTGGTACGGAATTCAGTCCATGATACTCCGAGCATTCTCCTCCAGCGCCACATCTCTAGGGCGTCTATCCTCTTCTTCTCTACTTCCCGCAGGGTCCACGTTTCTGCGGCGTACAGGAATATGGGGAATACAAGTGCCCGAACTAGACGGATTTTTGTGTCTCTATATATGTTGCGATTCCTCCGTTTTAACTATTACGTTGTTATTACCAGGGCTCGGATTTTTCATCGCACGGTAAGATGAAAGAAAATCATGCAGTCGATATTAAAATTGAAACTTTAGTCACATTCATACTCATACTCATTTATTTAAATAACACAAAGATTACACTATATACAGGGCGTCCCACGGCTATGCCACATGGAAGGAAAGTACCTTGAATATTGTAGATGGAAAATTTTACTGAAAGAAGACATTACTTTAATTTAAAAAACAATTTAAACTGCATTTATAGATATTTCAATAATTACATGGTTGAACCGGGAATCGAACCCGTTACACGAGAAAAATAATTAACCTGAAGCTTTATCATACCGATCGAAAGGCTTCATCATAAGGATTATTTTTTGCTAAATAACATAGTGTCATAAATAAAAGGAAGACCATGAATTTTAACATTTTTAATACAAAATTAATCAATTTGTCAAAGGCTCAAAATGAGTCCCTTCCTGTTGAATACAAAGTAGCACTCTTTTGATTATTTCGCTCCCTGTCGATTTTTTGATCTTGTTGTGGTGGATATGTAGAATAAATAATACGTCTAAGTTCTGTTTGTAGCTCGTGGACACTTTTATACTGGTTCTTGTGAACTAAATTTTTGAAATAACCCCATAAAAAAATCTAAATCCTATCTCTCTATCTAATTATCAGCTTTTCATTTTTCTGAACAAAATTTCACATCAAATGTTAAAATTCATGGTCTTCCTTTTATTTCTGACACTATGTTATTTAGCAAAAAATAATCCTTATGATGAAGCCTTTCGATCGGTATGATAAAGCTACATGTTAATTATTTTTCTCGTGTAACGGGTTCGATTCCCGGTTCAACCATGTAATTATTGAAATATCTATGAATGCAGTTTAAATTGTTTTTTAAATTAAAGCAATGTCTTCTTTCAGTAAAATTTTCCATCTACACTATTCAAGGTACTTTCCTTCCATGTGGCATAGCCGTGGGACGCCCTGTATAAAAATGTTAATTGCCACGCCATGTTTATTATATTATGGACCAAATAATCATAAATAATATGAACATTAAGTAAGCTCCTATACAAGGTAATTTGCATACAGGGTAATTTACATACAGGGTAATTTACATACAAGGTAATTTACATACAGGGTAATTTGCATACAGGGTAATTTATATACAGGGTAATTTACATACAGGGTAATTTACATATAGGGTAATTTACATACAGGGTAATTTACATACAGGGTAATTTACATACAGGGGATTTTTTTTATCAGTGCAGAAATTTTAACATATGATTTTGTATCGTTAATATTACGACAATAAAACAAGTTCAAAAGATGTTTTTTTTGCAAATTATCTCTCTTTATTCTCTCTCTTCTCGTGTGACACAAAGTCACACTAGAAATTATGACATGGGTTGTCAAGCTGTAGGTACGAGATATACTGTATTGATATTCGAAATTTGAAATTTCATGTACAGCTTATCAGACAACAAGCCCCTCTCCTACTTATATTCTAAATTTGAAATTTCATTTATTAACTTACTTAACAACACTCCCCTCTCCTCGCACCCCTGCATTAGAGGGTCCATGAATATTGTTAAGTTAGTGGAGTCATTGAATCGGCAATACCTATCTCTAATTT
This sequence comes from Acleris holmiana, assembly GCA_949316455.1. NCBI lineage: Eukaryota > Metazoa > Arthropoda > Insecta > Lepidoptera > Tortricidae > Acleris > Acleris holmiana. Next base: position 2,437,518 of record OX438783.1, on the reverse strand, counting down.
TTTTTAAGCTAGAGTAAAAATAACACAACATGTGTTATTGATTAACAATAGCGAAGCAAATATTAAAATTTGTGCACCTATTAAAAAAATACCCTGTATAGTTTGTAATATCCATAGAGTATGTAGCTAAAGGAATTAGTGTTTCAAAATCTTGATAAGGTAAATAAATTAATCTTAAGAAAGCGGCCGGCCAGGTTGATAAAGGTCTATCGCAACAATATAGTCTGTAAAACTAGATTCGTAATTAAGTTAAAATAGTTACAGCATGATAAATATAAAAGACGAAACTTAGAATATGAGTGAGTATGAGTATAAGTATGATTAAAGTTTTAATTTTAATATCGACCCCATATTTTTTTTTCATCTCTGGTTATTACAAAAAACTTAGACACGCCTTAGACGTGTCCAAAGTGATAGCTCTATAGATTGAACTTTTTACTAAACAAGTGTTCAACGGTCGTTTAAGTTTTTGCAACACCATTGTATTTTAATATGTATTTTTCTCGCCATCGAAGTGAAAAGTAGAGTGTTACACGAGACTAAAAAGCTATAATGACACTCGAAGTCCATGTCCACAGTTGTTGAACAATCTGCTATTAAACGCGTCATTCTTGTAATTTGTAGAAAGTTGTTGTTTTTTAAATGTTTTCTTACGTTTTGTAACCGTATGCTACGCTGGGACTTTTTTTATATAAAATGCATAATTTATTTGCTACACTTAGGTTAGGTCAAGTATGAACTAAGAACAATAAAAAAGTTATTAATAGAAAAACTGCGTTCGAAACTATCCTTATGACTCCATCGAGATCTGATAAAAAACCATTTCCGGCCAACCTCGCCGTAACAGACCGCTCAAATGAAGTTAAAAATAATACATCAATAATGATTTTCCGACCCTTTCGTCCGAACAGGAAATAACCTCTCTTAGCTCAACCTTCAAGCCAACAGAGGAATTGCAACCTTAACCACATGTCATTAAAAATCATTTTTACATACAGACTGTTAAATCTGCGTCTGAGTTGATACAGAGTCAGCAAATCACAGTACTTAACAAACCCTTGTGGAGTGTGGACGTGCAAAAAAATTTTTCATTATATTTTTTTGTGTCTGAACTATACGTAATCGGTAAGTTTTCAATATCTTTAACTTTATATTGTTATAAAAATGATTTTCCAGTATTTTGTTGCGGTTCAAAATGTCTGAAAAACGAATTATTCGTGTAGTCATTTCCAGTTTCAGAGGAAAAAAAAACCAATAGTTTTTTTAACTGGGGCAATATGGGGAAAACTAAAGGCATAGGAAATACAGGAAAACTGTCTTAGGAAACATTAGATCTTTCCTTGTTTCATATTCATATTTATTTATTAATTGTCATCATATGACACAAAAGTTATACTGATAGGTTTTAGTGTCTTTAAAACTTATAATCTAGGTTAGTCCATGCGATACCCTTTTATGTAGTGCCCTTACAGGGTATCGCATGGACTAACCTAGAGTCAATAGGTAGTATAAAATTATTATTGTAAGGTTATTTCGCCATCATAACGTTTGTGTCTGACATAAATTGTTATATTGTATAATTACATTTGTTTGTCAGGATTTTCATTAATTTGTTAATAAAAATATTATCTTTGAGCTCTTGTTGCAAAGATGTCTGTTAAACAGTTATGACATATAAATTTTTTGGTCAAGTGTTAATCTATAGTAAAATGTAATATTTTTTTTATCAAAATCGACTGAGTTTCGGTAACTACAAATACAATATGAACAAAAACTTAAATGAAAGAGCATGTAACGAATTTTAAAGGAAAACTATCACGACTAAGTAGACATCATTGATTCTTGAAATACAAGCGATTAAAGTGTTTATATCTACTAAAATCATCTAAGACGGCACCAATTGACTTTTAATAGAAAATTAGTTGTTACTTGTTGATTTTTATGTTGGTAGCCCGGCTACTAACCCTACACTGAGCATGGTTCGACATGCTTTTCCCCGGATTTTATCCAGATCGACTGAGTTTCATGGGTCTGTTGTTGTTTATGTACAACAAAATCGGGACATCGGAAGTTGGTCTTTACAACAATATTTTTTGACTTAATTACATGTTACGATCATTTTGTTGTATGGAAAAAGAAAAAAGTGCAGGGTCCGTCCGGATAGCTACCACCATCTTATCCATTAACCTGCCACCAAGCAACAATGTTCGCATCGTTGTGTTCCGGTGTGGGGATAAGACAACCGGTGAAATTACTAGCATAGAGGCATTCCATCTTAGTCCTCAGGGTTGGCAACGCATTTGAGGTCTTAGGATTATAGTCTTGAGAATTAAAAAAAAAAGGGACCGCGGAGGTTGGAAATTTTACTATAACGTATTTTCATATTTATTAACAAATTAACGTTGTTAATTTAAGTTACATTAATATTTTATTTGCTATAAATATACAAGTAACGTGCATGTACATTATTACAAATAAATTACCTATGCAAGGTGAATAATTTGCCAAACCGATTCATTTTTCAAATATATATCCTCCTAAAACCTAAGGAAAAATTCAGCATGTATTCACTACGGCCCATAGTCCTACCAGTAGTACTATTGTTTTATACTCATTCAGACCCAAGTACTTACACATACATACATAACATCACGCCTTCATTCCCAGAGTGGGGTAGGCAGAGCTACATAAATACCAACAAATCTAAAAAGCCTTGTACCAAAGTACTTAAAAAAAAATCTTTAACTTATTGTGCTTGTGTAATCATAACGTACCACGGTCTTTCCAGTAGCATTTCTAGTAAGTCCTACTGGTAGGACCGTGGTACGCTATGACTACACAACTGTCGAAGGAGCTGGGTCAATGACAAAGTTAGTAAGTACTATGGGTAGGACCTTGGGCCTTACGAGGATTAACCAAACTGCTTTGTTTTCGAAAACTTTAAATATTTCAGGATTTTAATAAAAATAACCTAACCTATAGGGTTCTTCATGATGGTTCAGAAATTAATCCTGTAATATTTAGTTTGGTCAAATGATGTGTAAGAAATTAATAAGGATGGCAAAAAAAAATGGCGAAACAAAAGGTTCCCAATATAATCACACACACACCTGTACTTCTGTTTATTTTGGTCTACCGCTATAAACCACAAAAAAAACTGCGTCGTAATGCTAAAGTTCATTATGATACATGGTAACCTACCACAATGTCAAATGTGCGGACCTCAACGACAACCCAAAAGAGCAGGTTTAATTAAACCGGAAACCCACCTCATATACAATTTATCGACGAACAACTGACGAGCTGCTCTGTCAGTGTATTGATATGTATTTATGTATAGCACTAGCTGTTTTTCGTGACTCCGTCCTCGTAGATGTCGTTTATCGTTATTACCTCGGGAACCGTCCAATTTTTCGCCGTACAAAGTCCCCTATCCCTCCCCGGGACTATTTTGATTTACTGGTTTATCCGTGAAAGGGTAACAATCACACAGACAGATATAGTTACTTTCAAATTTATAATTCTAATATATAGGTAAAATTCTCGTGTCACGGTGTACGTTATTGAACTCCTCTGAAACGGCTCGACCGATTCTTATGAAGTTGGTGTATGGAAGTGCATATCGGGTAGGTCTGAGAATCGGCCAACATCTATTTTTCATACCACAAAGTGACATATAAAAAAATTGCAGCGGGCGAAGCCGCTGGCGGGTCGCTAGTTTTAGTATATAATATTTAAACGTTTACAAATTTTTCACCAAAACTAATTAATTAACGTATCGTTAACGTTTTACAAACTAATTAATTTCACAAACATATCATTTGGCAATCTGCATTTTTTTCAGACTGTAAATATTTCAAGATTTTTATAAAACTAACTTAACTTAACCTATTGGGTTCTACTCGATGGTCCTGAAATAAAATCTGAAATATTTTGCACTTTTAGCTTTCGATTTCGAGTCATAAATTTAGTACTATAGAGACCTAAATCGAAATTCAAAATATTTGGATTAGGTCACTATAATTCTAAAGATACGATTTACTGTTCCGGAAAGAAAAGCGGTTTGCCAAATAATATGTTTGTGACATGATGATTTGAATATTAATTTTAATTTAAATGTAAGTTTTTTTTTAACGTGCATGTTTTAATTTTAACTAAGAATAGTATTATTGTATTTTGTATGTATGTGGTATGCCTAACACTGATTTGTATGCCTAATGGCAAAACATAGAGATCTATTTTTAAACTGACCCATCTGTAACGAAACCTATGTTTACAAAATTAATAAAATGAAGTGAAATGAATCAGTTTGTGAAACGTTTTTAGGGTTCCGTAGTCAAACTAGGAACCCTTATAGTTTCGCCATGTCCGTCCGTCCGCAGCTTAGTGCAGAGACTCGTAATACTAGAAAGCTGTAATTTGTCTTAAATATGCATATTAGTCACGCCAATAAAGTAATACAATAAAATGTAAAAAAAAAGTAGGTTACATCCCCTACACGTAACGTGGATAGTTATTTTTTTTCTCATCCATCTTTTTGGAAACAGTTTTTCGATTAAGTCATCCATTTATGAAATATTAAGCTTTAAAGCACAATTTTTTGTTAGACTCAAGTGTCCCCCCTACAGCCAAAACTACAAATACTAAAAATATTAAATGAAAGAGCATATAATGAATTTTAAAGGAAAACTACTTATCACTAAGTAGACATCATTGGTTCTTGAGATACAGGCGATTAAAGTGTTTATACCTACTAAAATCATCTAAGACGGCACCAATTGACTTCAAATAGAAAATTAGTGATTACCTTGTTGATTTTCATGTTTGTAGTACTTAACGGCTTCGGGACCCTACACTGAGCATGGTCCGACATGTTACGATAGCTCTAATTTACTTGATAGTAATGGCGACCGAGTTAAAAACAATACCACAACATGTCAAAAGCAATATGGTTTTACCAAGTAGAATTATGCCCCTAAAGTGTTATTCTCGGGTCGGTCGAGCGAAGTCGAGTAAAATGTTGTTTGTACGCTCGGACGGTTGAACTGAATAATAAAATAATTCGTAATAATTCGTCCGCCGAGTTGTAAAGTTAGTTGACCTAGAAAAATAATTAAATATAAATAAATATCACACAAATTGACCTAGTCCCAAACTAAGCTCTAGGTTTGTACTATGGGTACTAGACAACGATAAACAAACATAGATAGAGAAATTTATACTTAAATACATAGAAAACATCCAAGACTCAGGTACAAATATTCGCGCTCATCACACAAATATCTGCCCATACCGGGATTTGAACCCAGGACCGCTGGCTTCGGAGGCAGGGTCACTCCCAACTAGGCCACCGTGTCGGTATAGTATTTAAGATATTGAATTACAACAACATAAGGCAATAAAATATATGTATGAGTATGACTGTGACTTCTCTTCTTTGTAAGGTTGTCTGGAAGAGATCGCTACTTAGCGATAAGACCGCCTATTGACTCACTTAGTACTTAACTTTCTATTTGTATTTTACTTTTCATGCTGTACTTGTATGTGGTGTTCAATAAAGAATATTTGTATTGTATTGTCACTACATAGTATAAAACAAAGTCGCTTTTTGTGTCCCTATATCCCTATGTATGCTTAAATCTTTAAAACCACGCAACGGATTTTAATGTGGTTTTTTTTAATAGATAGAGTGATTGAAGAGAAACGTTTATATGTATAATACTTTAATCCGGTGCGAAGCGAGGGCGGGTCGCTATCTATACATATAAAAATCAATTGCTGTTCGTTTGTCTCGCTAAAACTCGAGAACGGCTGGGCCGATTTGGCTGATTTTGGTTTTAAAATGTTTGTCATAGTCCAAGGAAAGTTTTAAAGGTGCGAAAATAATTGAAAAATCCACCGGGAAAGTCAGAAATTTGCAGCGGGGCGAAGCCGCTGGCTGCCCGCTAGTATTGTATAAAGCTAAATTATTTATTAACATGTATAAAATCTACAACAAAACTATGATGGGTATTTACCTTGAAAATGTTGTTTAGGAAATAAGGAAGAGGCCTTTTTTTAGTAATTTGCTTTGCAAAGCAAACTAACCTGTTTTATAATTAGAAACAATTTGTATATTGTTTTACAAAATTGCTTTAATGAATAAATAAACGATATTAAGACTACTTAAGACCAAGGCAAGGTAAGGCAAATTTCAAAATTTTAGGACAGTGTCATCATAGGAAACCATTTGCTGACAGTATAGGAAAGAGTCATTTCTTGGAAAAATACCAGTTTGAGAAGCAGATATGTTAGGAAACGGACCGAACGAGCCTGAGCCGCTATTCCCTTTGTTTTATTCCAGTTAAGGTATTGTGTATTACGTTTATTATTAAAGTTTTCCTTGCGCCTTTTCATTAGGATAGCTTAATTAATAATAAATAATCAATATCACAGGACAATGTCACACAAATTGACCTAGTCCCAAACTAAGCTCTGGCTTGTACTATGGGTACTAGACAACGATAAACTTACTTATACATATAGATAAAAACATACTTAAAATACATAGAAAACATCGAAGACTCAGGAATAAATACGCGTGCTCATCATACAAATATCTGCCCTTACCGGGATTTGAACCTACCAACTAGGCTAGCGTGTCGTCAATTAACTAATCAACATACATAGATTTTGGTAGGATAAATTAAATTCTCCTAGGTATTTCCGTTGGTGTGTCTAGGTTAGTACATCGGTAGAATTATGTTAAAATTTAGCCCTATTAAGATAAACTGGTCAAATCTAAGTTTTTAAGGTTTGAACATTGATTATTAACTATATTCCTGTTGTTTCTATGACTTTTCTTGTGCTAGGAAGCGGAAAAGAAAACAATAAATACAGAAATCATATCAGGCGCGTATGGGTAGGGCACGGAGTAGGAAAACTAGCACACAGGCCACCATGGTAAATGGCATCTGAGACCCATAGACATTTGCATTCTCAAGACTACAATGACTGCAAATGCGTTGCCAACCCTGAGGACTAACATGGAATGCCTCTATGCTCGTGATTCCACCGGTTGTCTTATCCCCACACCGGAACACAATGCGAATACGTTGTTTGGCGGCAGTTTAAAGGATGAGATGGTGGTAGCGATCCAGACGGACCCTGCACAAGGTTCTACCAAAGATACCTAGATTAGTTAGGATACAATCAGATTACGGGTATTACACTCTTATAACTTCAAATAAACTAGGGCCCTAGCCAAGATGCAGACGCTCCTAACGTTTTTCTTTTCTATCGCTCAAAATGTATGGGATGACAGTCGACCACGTGGTTTATCGAAACGCACGAGAATGTCATCCCATACATTTTGAGCGATAGAAAAGAAAAACGTTAGGAGCGTTTGCATCTTGGCTAGGGCCCCTAAGCGGCTAGTGTGCAAGAAACGACCTGCTGTTGTCAAACACACATAGGCATATGACGATTTTTTTTAATCAAATATCTCACAAAATGTTTCGTATCACAAACATCCTATTTTGTTACCGAAATAATATAATTTTCTCTTTGTTACTGACATTATTTCGTATGGTAACGAAATTCGACATTACTTAATTATTGCATAGTTTCATGCTCACTGTAAGTCTTTAATTTTTAAAATTTTATTAAAAGTAATGTCATTCATACAATATAATATGCTGCCTGTTGCAATGGCTCACCGTCGATGACTAAACCAACAACTAAAACAATATCTTATTTGACCCTCATTCACCCTAAAAACATGAACGTGCCAAAATTTACCTACCTTATACGTTTTATAATCACAGTAACAATAAACGAGAATGAAACATGTTAATAAATGCCTAATATAATATTTTGTTTGACAGCTGAGGTTAACTGATGAGTTTAAAGGTTGAAAGTGTAAATTGTTAACTATACAAAGTTAAAGTACCATTTATAAGAATAATGATAATTGACATTCAAATATTCAATACGCACTCATTGATGACTTTACATACATACATACATACATGACTTGGTTAGCCTAGTTGGTAGTCAATACCTAGAAAATTCTAAAAACCAAAAAAAAACCTTCGTGCGGTTCAATGCATGTTTATTTTTACTTCAAAATCGTCTATAGTTATGAAACTAAATAAAAGGCGTTGGTGGACGTTGTAGGGCACGTGAAATTATCTTAATTTCTTTTGAACCGACTTAGAAAGGAACAGTTTTCAATTAAAGTATATCTTTTTCCCAAATTATATTTATTTGAATAATTTCCTCAATAATGTATATGTATAATGTTTTTGAATAATTTACTCCCACTATTTGATAAAAGTATTATGTACGCCTCTTTTTTTTTTTTTTTTTTTTTTTTATGTTAAGGAGAAGGCACACGAGTACTCAGGCCACCTGATGGTAAGTGGAATCTGAGACCCATAGACATTTGAATTCTCAAGACTATAATCCTAAGACCTCAAATGCGTCGCCAACCCTTAGGACTAAGATGGAATGCCTGTATGCTAGTAATTTCACCGGTTGTCTTATCCCCACACCGGAACACAACAGTGCGAACACTGTTGCTTGGCGGGTGGTTAATGGATAAGATGGTGGTAGCGATCCGGACGGACCCTGCACAGGGTCCTCCCACCACTCCTCTGCGAAAGTGGAGATTGCCAGACTCATATTCTACCAACTCGTCATGCAATCCCCTATTTTCCGGGCCTCTAGAGTAATGTACCATTACACCTACAAATATACTTTAAAAATCTAACAAATTCTAATGACATTAAAAAGTGTGTAATTTAGGGAGCACGTTCTGACCTCTTGAATCCCCATGTGTTCCCTTGAGGATAGAATACCGAACATAAAAGGCACCCTAAAGTTAATTAGACAAGGTTGCATTTGTAATCTTACTAAAATACGTCCCTGCTAAAACAAATGGCTGTAAGTCAGACTAAACTCCTGCAGTAAATGCACCCTTAATATTAATGGGTTAATGGGGGACTGAAGCCATAGCAGAGGCTATTGAATATGAGATATGGAGCTACAGAAACGCCAACAACTCTAAAAGACTTGTTGATAATTTTATAAGCACATTTTGTACAATCAGGCTAAGATTACAAGTGTGTTAGTGACAGGTTGCAAGCCCATCGCCTAACAATACTTCAAACCCTTATTTTCTTAGTCGCCCTCTTACGACATCCACGGGAAGACATGGAGTGGTACTACTCATACCCGGCAACCACACTGATCAAACATAAATTACTAAAAAAATAAACAAATATAACATAAGCATAAACACTATCAAAAGTAGAAAGGAAATACAGTCATAAATCAGGAACAAGCAAGTACTTCCTCAGGCTAGATTTAGAGGTTGTATGCCCGTCTCGTTATAACCAATGACGACGGTGACTGTGTAAATAGTAGGTTCTAATACTTCTAATCATATAGTTGTAGCCACTTAGCTCAAGCAAGGTGAACTGACAATTTACTTTATTTTTTCCTCAGAAGGTTAGTGTCAATTGTTCCTTGTTATTGTGACATTAATAGTACTACATACATTCATAACATCACGCCTTCATTTCCAGAGTGGGGTAGGCAGAGCTACAGAAATACCAACAAATCTAAAAAGACGTGTTTATAATTCTGTAACCACATTTTGAACAATCAGACTAAGATGTTTACCAGTGTATTAGTGACAGGTTGCAAGCCCATCGCCTAACAGTACTACAAGCCCTTATTCCCTGTCGCCTCTTACGACATCCACGGGAAGACATGGAGTAGCACTATTCTAACCCGGTAATCACACGGGAGACTCTACTACACGAGAGGTGGTGGTATTAATAGTACCTATTAGTACCTTTTGTCCTTCGTCGTTACTCATGCTCTCTCAATTAGTTACAAAAATGTATAAGTAACAAAAGCTGGAACTTTCAAAATAAAATCCTAATTGAACCATTTGACTTTTTAGCACCATGTCGGAGCCAGTTCTGATGAAGCCCCTGCCCCTGGAGGTGGAGTATGGGAAGAAGACTGGAGTGAAACCCGAGGATATCAGCAAGCTGCGCGCCTGGCTGGCCACGCAGCCGCATCTTCCAGGGGAACTGCTTACTGGTCAGTGCTATATTATAAAACATACACTTAAATAGAACATTATAATACAAGCTCTTTTTATAGCAGCACACAGGTATCTGAGACCCATAGGCATTTGAATTTTGACGTGAAAACGTCTTATAAATCGATGAACACCGGCTGCACGCACGAAAAAGTATGACTCATTGTCACGTTCCGCCTGAGCCGAGCGTGCAAGCGAGAGCGCGGAGCAAGCGATAGAGAGACACGACCGACCTAAGCGTTCGGCTTATCAATGTTTTCTTATGACGTTATCACGTAAAATTATCGTCCGTAAACTGACTTTGGAGAATGCCCTGTCCTGCGGACTAAGATGGAATGCTACTATGCTAGATCATAATATGATAGTGCTAAATCTGCAAATTATTTTTAACACTATTTTTCAGTAATGTATTTTTTATTTATAGACAAAAATTTACAAAAAAGGACTGTTATCAAAACGGTAACAATACGGAAACATGTCAAAAACAATATAGTTTGGCCGTGGTGACAGATACAAGTATCACACGAACCTGTATTATATGACAGTTGCAATAAAAACTCTAGTAGATTTTTACATACATAACATCACGCCTTCATTCCCAGAGTGGGATAGGCAGAGCTCCAAAAATACCAACAACTCTAAAGACATGTTAATAATTCTGTAACCACATTTTGCAAAAGTAGGCTGAGATGTTTACTAGTGTATTAGTGACAGGTCGCAAGCCCATCGCCTAATACTACTACAAGCCCTTATTCCCTTAGTCACCTCTTACGACATCCACGGGAAGACATGGAGTGGCACTATTCTAACCCGGAAACCACACGGATTTTTATTGATAGTAATTTTGTTGTTACAATACCAGGGCCTCTATTCAACTGCGTTATAACGATATCGCGTTTGACGTGTTTTAGAATCGTTTGTCACAGTCGCCATTATTGTAAATGACATAAGAGTTATCAAAACGTTGGCAACTCGGAAACGCGCCAAATACAATATCGTTATTACCGTGTCCTATCCTACCGTGTCCTGTCCTATCTCAGCCCAGAATCATTGTATCGACCATGAACAGTCGCCATCAAATTCAGATGCTCAAAACTATCTAAACTAGACTCTATTATTACAGGCATAAGAGCGCGTGCAGATCTTTTCGAGCACCTTGTATGTTATAATGTTTTTGATGGCGACGATAAAATAAAAAATGCATATTATTTGTCTCCATCTGCATATAAAGCCTTTTAAACGAGAAGTTTAACAGAACTCTTAATTCTGTTTGCTTGATCCAAACTGGTAAGCTTTGTGACTTCCGTAAACGTAGAACCTTGGCAGCTCCGTACGAAATAAAATAACTGTGAATACTATTCACGACAGACAAACATAACCAAGCAAACACAGATTTAAAAGCAACACGTTGACTTTGAATGCTTTGTAAATGTTTAGAATTTGGCATGAATATGCATATTACACATACATACATAACATCACGCCCTAATTCCCAGAGTGGGGTAGGCAGAGCAACAGAAATACCAACAACTCTAAAAAGACTTGTTTATAATTCTGTAACCACATTTTGCACGATCAGGCCAAGAAGTTTACTAGTGTATTAGTGACAGGTTGCAAGCCCATCGCCTAACAGTACTACAAGCCCTTATTTCCTTAGTCGCCTCGCCCCCGTGTCCCGTGTGGTTGCCGGGTTAGAATAGTGCCACTTCATGTCTTCCCGTGGATGTCGTGAGAGGCGACTAAGGGAATAAGGGCTTGTAGTATGCATATTAATCACGTTAAAAAACTGGTACAGTAAAAAATATATTTTTTTAGGGTACCTCCCCTACACGTAACGTGGGGATGTATTTTTTTTTTCTCGTCTACCCTTTAGTTTGTGTTGTCGTTGGGTCGGTATTTCAAAAATATTATGGGTTTGTGAAAACAGTTTTTCGATTAAGTAATCCGTTTATGAAATATTAAGCTTAAGACTCAATCGCCTGTATCTCAAAAACCAATGATGTCTACTTAGTCGTGATAGTTTTCCTTTAAAATTCGTTATATGTTCTTTCATTTTTTTTTCTTCAGATTTTTAGTATTTGTCGTTTTGGCTGTAGTGGGGGGGGCACTTGAGTGTGACAAAAATTAGCGCTTTAAAGTTTAATATTTCATAAACGGATTACTTAATCAAAAAACTGTTTTCACCAACCCATAATATTTTTGAAAGACCTATCCAACAACACTCCACACTATAGAGTAGACGTGAAAAAAAAACTAAATTTTTTGTTTTTACTTTTTACGTAGTACTTTGTTGGCGTGACTAATATGCATATGCAGGCCAAATTACAGCTTTCTAGTACTAAGAGTCTCTGCGCTAGGCTGCGGACGGACGGACGTGGCAAAACTATAAGGGTAGTAATAGTTTGTATGTAAACTCTTTATTGCACAAAAATATAAATATTACAATTATAATACTAAATTAATGTACAAAGGCGAACTTATCCCTAAATGGGATCTCTTCCAGCTAACCCTGAAGCAAATGAGTAAGGACAATGCATGGGGTTGGACACATACAAGTTTGCACAAGAAGTAAAAAGAAATGATAGTTTGACTACGGAACCCTAAAAAGATTCTATATTATATGATCAATAAATAAATAAAATAATATCCCGAGAATTTTGTTTATCTGATATAATCAAAGGGTTAAAAAATCGACGAAGCGCTTCAAGAAAAGACAAATAGTGTCCTTGCGATTCGCTTGGCTCATCTTGGCGGGGGCCCAACAACTGTTCCCGCTGATCTAGAGATGGACACAACGATCGAACGATTTTAGTGGTGGTAGGACTCTGTACAGGGTCCGTCCGGATCGCTACCACCATCTTATCCATTAACCACCCGCCAAGCAACAGTGTTCGCGTTATTGTGATCCGGTGTGGGGATAAGACAACCGGTGAAATTACTAGCATAGAGGCATTCCATCTTAGTCCTCAGGGTTGGCAACGCATTTGAGGTCTTAGGATTATAGTCTTGAGAATTCAAAAATCTATGGGTCTCAGGTTCCACTTTCCATCAGGTGGCCAGAGTGCTCGTGTGCCTACACATTGACATACAAAAAAAAAAACCCCTAGTTCACAATCATGCTAATAACGGGAAAAAGCTGATGTAATGAAGACAATAGGGCACAAAGCATAAAATCGCAATGTTACAGAATTGGACAGAATAAATGTACCTAATCAATATGATTGCAAACTAGGGTATAAAATTTCACAGCACAGCTAGAACGTGACGGCGCGCAAGTTATGTTTATATACATAGACTACCTGTCTTTTTCTGACCGTTGTATTTAGACAATGACGGGTAGTCTATCTCGCGCGCGACGTAACTCGCGCGCCGTCGTGTGCTTGCCGTGCAGAGCCGCTAGCCAAGATGCTTCGCTAACTAGCGTTTCTATTCGTTTTGTTAAGAGAATCGCGTCACTGGTAGATCGCGTCATACCCACAGTCACGTGATCTACCAGTGACGCGATTGGTTTAAAAACAAAACGATTCGAAACGCTAGATAGCGAACGCATCTTGGCTAGGGGCTCAGGTCAGTAGCGGCGGCAGAAATTTAATAGCCCAATGGCGGGAAATTTGTTAATCCGCCGCTGGATGGGACGTAGTAGAAAAGAGGCTCTGGGGGCTTATTATAGCCGTGTTTATCGCGTGACTAAACGTGGATAAAATATCCATTAATTTCTGACAAGTGCAGTGCGAGAGTGACAGATGCTTTATCCACCGCGATAAACGCGACCATAATACGGACTCTGGAATCAAATTACAGTACCCAAGAGTGGAGATAAACTTGTGACCAAAAATCTTCATTTTGTTATTTATTAAGACCACACACATACATAACATCACGCATTCATTCCCAGAGTGGGATAGGCAGAGCTACAGAAATACCAACAATTCCAAAAAGACTTTATTTGATGATTCTGTAACCACATTTTGCATAAGTAGGCTAAGATGTTAACCAGTGTATTAGTGACAGGTTGCAAGCCCATCGCCTAACAGTACTACAAGCCTTTTTTCTCTTAGTCGCCTCTTACGACATCCACGGGAAGATACGGAGTGGCACTATTCAAACCCGGCAACCACACAGGGTATAAAGACCATTACTAATATAAGACTGCAATCAAGTTGCATCTGAATTAGTTATCATATGTGTATTATAAAACTATGAGTCACAACATAAGGTTTATCTTGAGTCTGCGTGGCTTAAAACCTGTTTATTTTAATGGAGATCAACTCGTGACGGTACTTATATGAATCATAATTAAGTATTATCTGCTTAACTATAACTTGCTAACGCTAGGTATTTAAATTAAAGCATTTCTAAAGATATTCCGATGTGGCCCAAAATATTAGCATGGCAAGTTCCTTTTTTGTTACCTACAATAGGATACGATTTATATGGTTTTTATTCGGTAACAAAAAAGAACTTCCCACGCCAATATTTTGAGACACATTAGGATAATATTGAATTACCTCAATATTACCTTAATATTCTATTCTATTCTATTCTATTCTGTCTGTCTGTCCCTATGTAAGCTTAGATCTTTAAAATTACGCAACGGATTTTGATCCGGTTTTTTTAATAGATAAGAGTGATTTCAGAGGAAGGTTCATATGTATTATACTTTAACCCGGAACAAAGCGCCCTCGCTTCGCTAGTGTATATGTACATATAATAAAAGGAAAATGGGTAGTCCAATTTTCCGGTATAAAAATTATCCTGTAACCGTTATCGGTTATCTTTTAAATTGGACAATTAAAGAGGCACAAACAGACAAACATCTTATATTTTATATAATTTTAATAATAGATAAGTATGTGGACGCATTTATAGGTGACTTTATATATATTTATTGTTATTTATTATTACAGCGACTCAGTTTACATATTTAAATTGAAATACAAGTAGTTAAGTACTAACCACTGCACAAAATTTACAAGTACATAAATTTTTCGTGTGTCACCTACACTAACCTTGGCCTGTCTCTATATTTAACATTTATTCCGTATTTTGTAATTATACATGGATTGTGTCTCTTGTCAATTCTCTTTATATACTAATTGCATTGAATTTCCATCCTATTTCGTGAATAATAACTTTGACATTGGTAATTTTTTGCTATTATTTTTCCTACGTCACAGCGTTTTCAATGGCATGTTGACGACCTAGTCATCTAAGCGTTTGTTTCCCTGCCGCGGGACAATTACTGGCAATTACACGAGCTCTGTGGAGCGGTAAATTGCTGTAAGCGAGATATTAACGCCGATGCGGATATTTCTGCTCTATAAGCAGAAATATGTAAAAATATTAGCTCAATCTACTGCACATAGGCCTCTCTGGGTCTGTCTGTATAAGAACGGCAAGCATACAATTGACACTAATTACGTTCAATACATTCGTGCCAGCTCTTGTGCATCGACCTTTACATTACTTCAGTACCCTTACCATGAGTTAGTGATCGTACTCACTAGTGTCGACTGCTCTGTCCCTCTCAAAACTATAGTGTCGTATTTCAATACTGCGAGAGACAGAGCATTCGACTCATTAGCGATTACGGTAACTGTCACTCATGGTAAAGGTACAGGTACACCTTTACTACTCGATCACGATGCTGAATTATCAGCGTCAATGTCAACGCGATAGGAAAAGTAACGAATACGGACATGAGGCGCTGATTCAGTCGCCGTACAAGTTTCCTCGATGACACGTTCCGTTATCGTTACCTAACTTCATGGAACGAAAACTTATGCTCCAGTGTGATCAAAATGAGAGCACATAGCTTATAGGGTTCCATACCTTTGGTGGGATTTCTCCCTTCCTTCCGTTCGTCCGTCTATCTATCTGTCAGTCACAGGTACACTTCAGAAACTATAAACTAAGATATTGATTTATATTTTAAACATTGCTCACTCTGGGCTTAACAGAAGAGCGTGGAGTTAACCCCATGTGCTTCCTGTTTAATCCACAAACACCTTCCTTCCTATAAAAACACCATAATTTGTTTACGCCATGTGGGCCATGACTCTGCCCGCGTGGCCGGACCACCTTCCAATACTAATTCGGCCGGGGGACGCGCGTGTTCCATTGGTATTATTTTTAGATTAAGCCCTAATGAACACTACTCGCACAACGAAACCTATTTTAAACCGTGATTTTAACGAGATTCTATTAACTAGGCACCACCGCTGTCACCATGTAGTGCAACACACGTCAGTTAGTACAACACTGTTTATTAACATAAAAACATTAGTGTAAATATACAACAAGAGAAAATACTCTTTTACTGAACAATCGTCTTTGCGTGTGATATCCATAGACTTATTTCTCTAATAAGTCCATAGGAGTGTCTATAAATAAATAGACATTGGCGAAATACACCTTAACAGGCGCGAAGCATAAATTTAAATTGAGGAGCGTCCGCACTGAGAGCGTTTACGTGTTATTCACGCGAATGCTCTCAGTGGGGACGCTCCTTTAGAATTAGAATTCAACTGCTCACACCGTGAGTCTGATATATATTTATTTATTTCCAGACCTAGATCTTATCCTGACCTACTACTGCTGCGACTGCAGCTCCGAGGTGTCCAAGCAGGTCCTGGACCTCCACTTCACCCTCAGATCACTCTTCGAGAACTTCTTCAAGGACCGAGTGGTCGACCAGAAAGTGCTGAACACCTTGTTGACTTCGTAAGTTACTGCAGTACAGCCAAGGCCCGGGTTTGCCATAAACCCTTCTTCATCAGCCTAACGACAACGTTTTAGCCTGGTTGGTAGCGACCCTGCCTTCGAAGCTAGAGGTCCTGGGTTCAAATCCCGGTAAGGGCAGATATTTGTGTGATGAGCACGAGTATTTGTTCCTGTGTCTTGGATATTTTCTATGTATTTAAGTATATATTTCTCTATATAAATAAGTTTATCGTTGTCTAGTACCCATAGTACAAGCGATCGAGCATGCCTTTGGCTTCGGAGGCAGGGTCACTCCCAACTAGGCCAACGTGTCGTCAAGTTAAAATGACAGTTCCGTTGTGTATGTGTTTCACACGACTTTTTTAAATACGTTTCCGAAAAAAATACAATTATAAAAAAATAACACGATGATTAAATGAGACAATTTAATTTAATTCAAAGTCTGGTAAAAACTCACACTGCAATTTGGTCAATTATCTAAGGGATGAAACTAGAAAAGTACATACAAAAAACTAGTGCGAGAGCGTCGGTGGCCTAGGCTTAGGGGTTCGACTTGTGATCCTAAGGTACCGAGTTCAAACCCCCGCGGTCACCATGTACCAATGAGTTTTTCTAACTCTAACGGTGAAGGAAAACATCGTGAGGAAACCTGCACATTCGAACAGCTGTGTGTAAGAGGGTAATTGCACAAAAGATCCTAAAGGGGTCGTAGTGTATCCGAAAGTGTATCTGTAAGATAAGTTAAGATAAGATAACTGCGAGTAGTCCAACATTCCGCCCAATACACTTACTAAGAAGACCCATTCTCATTTTGACTTTTGATTGTCCATATTGGATATATATATATTTTTTTTTTATTATTTTTTTATGTTAAGGAGAAGGCACACGAGCACTCAGGCCACCTGATGGTAAGTGGAATCTGAGACCCATAGACATTTGAATTCTCAAGACTATAATCCTCAAATGCGTTGCCAACCCTGAGGACTAAGATGGAATGCCACTATGCTAGTAATTTCACCGGTTGTCTTATCCCCACACCGGAACACAACAATGCGAACACTGTTGCTTGGCGGGTGTGTTATTTAAAACAAACCTAACCTAACGGTTTGAGTCAAAACTATTCTCTGATTTCCGTTGATTGGGTCGTTCTACTTTTATACCGACAATATATCGTCATTTTTCTATTGTTTGCGTTTTTCAACTATTGATAATTATGGTTTTAATTTTTGATTTTAAAATATGTTGCGTGAATTTTTATATGGAATGTAATTAATGATTATTTCGGTGGCGATAATGTTTTTTTCTTTATGGTGGTTTTTCAGGCTTTACTGTGACAGAGTGGCCGTTTTCAGAGGAGACTAATTTTGTATTACCCACTCTGTCACGCGATTCTATGAAAAACAAACTTGTAAAAAAATACTGGATAGAGAAAGTAAAAGATTATTTAGTACTAATAGATGAATAAATGTTTGGACGTATATTCAAACGCTAAAACATTAATAATCAATACTCTAACTGATAACGTATGGTAAAATGAGGACAGGCAATTGTCGGTAAAAAAGAAGAATGACCCGATTATGTATTCAAATACATTCGGGATACGAATATATTTGGTGAACGTTGGCGCATCGTGAAAATGTCGTAATGCGACTTCAATACACTGTCCATACTTTAGGTTGCCGGTGCCGCTGAAGCAGCGCGCCCACGACGGCTCGGCGGTGATCTACTGCTGCCTGATCGACTCCGACCCCAAGAAGTTCATCTTCCACGAATCCGTCAGGTAATGGAACACGTAAACAGACTCCAAGGGCAATGCAGCGAACGGACCTGATACGTAACTGCTACAGAACGCTATCCTTTTCACTGACTTGAAGTTTCAAGTTCAACTAGAAGTTTACGAATCAACTAGAACTTGGCCCGAGTTATCCCAGGTATGCTTATTAGTTACAGACTTGCCCATACTGGCCGATCTAAATGTGCCACCCTGTATAAGTATATCAAATGACACTTAAAACGAGTTTTCATTAGTGCCTGTTTAAAGTCCTAGTCCTTCAGCACAGTAACCACTTCAAGCCTGATCCAGCATACCTCCAGAGACTGAACAATCATTTTGAAATAGGGCCGTCCTGATGGTCCTGGACCTATGGCAGCAGGAGGAAGGCACGTGGCCCGGCTTCACCATAGTCTTCGACATGAACCGCTTCTCCCTTCAACACCTGGCGCGCTTGGACCTCCAGACCGTACAGCAGTTCCTATACTACCTACAGGTGAGGTTACAATAACGACTTAAGTTGGTAACCAATAGAACCCTTTCGTAATGTAACGATTGTTTGATAATTATTACATGGGTGAATTGCAAAAATATTGTACATAGTTAAGGACCTAATTGATGTCAATGTTTAATTGAAACAAAATATTTTTCCTTTGTGTAACGAAGATTAACCATATCATTGTATGACTAATTCTCGTAATACAAAGGAAAATTATTTTGTTTCAATTAAACTTTGACATCAATTAGGTCCTTAACTATGTACAATATTTTTGCAATTTACCCACATACTCGTACATACTTACATAACATCATGCTTTTATTTCCAGAGTGGGTTAAGCAGAGCTACAGAAATACCAACAACTCTAAAAAGACTTGTTGATAATTCTGTAACAGCATTTTGCACATTCAGGCCAAGATGTTTACCGGCGTAATTAGTGATAGGTTGCAAGCCCATCGCCTAACAATACTACAAGCCCTTATTCCGTTAGTCGCCTCTAACAACTTCCACAGGAAGACATGGAGTGGCACTATTCTAACCCGGCTACCACACGGGGGATAATTATTATTTGCATAACCAGCTGTTGCGACTCCGCCTGTGTAGAAGTTGTTTATCGCTGCTCCCTAGGGAACTAAAGGGTATTTCCAAATTAAAGTAATATCTTCAATCCTTTTACTAGAATATTACAAGGCTCCATTACAAAATCCTAAGAGATTCTGTCTAGTTCTGTTATTTTCAGGAGTGTTCTGATTTTAAATAAAAAATAAAATAAATAAATATCGGGGGACATACTTTTAAGTATTTCTGTACTTTATGTTTGAAATAATGACCTTCTGCTGGAGTTTCTTGGCGCTTCTTCTCCGCAATGATGGTCTTATCTGAAGCGCTAGTAAATTCACTTCATATTACCGACGTGTAAAAGAGCCCCATGGGGGCCAATTTACTGAATAAACATTTTGATTTTGATTTTGAGTGACATGAAAGAACACAGATTATAAGGGTATTATTGGATGCCGTAATATCTTGTGCAAAGTTACCGTGGGATGACTCTAGTGGTCCTTGGAAGCTTCTCAAGTGGTCCGTGAGCCATGCCAAGAGTCAACATAACATTACCCGAGCAGGGGCTCTCGGCACTTTTGATTACTAAAAACCAATACCGAAATCGTTTGGATGCCACTGCCGAAATGCGTTTAGCTTTAAGCAGCACGGAACCAAGGATCCATAAATTACTAAAAAATCAAGCACAAAAATCCCATTAAAATCTTTCATGATTTTTTTATGATATTTGTTACAGTTACATTTTAATGAGATTGACATGTGAATTTAGTTTTAAAAAAATTACTGGTTGTAGTAGTTTTATACGTTTTTTATTTGTTATTATCTAAAAGAACCCACTCGTGTGTTTGCCGGGTTAGAATAGTGCCACTCCATGTCTTCCCGGGGATGTCGTAAGAGGCGACTAAGGGAATGAGGGCTTCTAGTACTGTTAGGCGATAGGCTTGCAACCTGTCACTAATACACTGGTAAACATCTCAGCCTGTTTGTGAAAAATATGGTTACAGAATTACCAACAACTCTTTTTGTAGTTGTTGGTATTTCTGTAGCTCTGCCTACTCCACTCTGGGAATGAAGGCGTGATGTTATGTATGTAAAAGAACCCTTTATTTACTTACATTTATTTACTGAATATTACCTCCAAATCAATAAACCAACTGGCTGATCACGGCCTAACGAAAATATTGTCAAATGGTCCCCCGGGACTAAAAGGCTAAGAAACACTGCATTGGAAGCTACCTACACTGCCTCAGACTCACAGATTCACACGTAGTTATTAATTTATTAAAAATCGAACAATCTACTACTCACTAACATCATGCTCTCTCTCCAGGAAGCCATGTTGGTAAAAGTAACCGGACTGCACTTTATTAACGCCCCGGCATTCATTGACAAGGTGATGATGTTGATCAAGCCCTTCATGAAGAAGACCTTGATGGAGTGCCTCCACATCCACCAGGAGAAAACCACCAGCCTGGAGAAGCATTTGCCCATGGATGCTCTGCCTTTGGAGGCTGGAGGGAAATATTTGTCGACTAATAAGATACGGGGTAAGATCTTCAAGAGTGGTTTTCTGCTAAGGGCAAGATGAATTCTGTAGATAAATATCATCTCTCGTCGTTCTCCTCATTACTGAAGGACATCTTGTTGTCTTGATTATAAAAGATCATGGGCACTTTTGTATAGAAATTGGGTGTAGAACCAAAAGAATTGAAACCTATATCGTTAAAAAGGAATAAGGTAAAACATTATTATTTTTTTAAATACATTTGTAATACATAAATATGGACATTTGAAAATAAGATAATAATATAAGCTTTATTATGTAATATACCACCATCTTATCCATTAACCACCCGCCGAGCAACAGTGTTCGCATTGTTGTGTTCCGGTGTGGGGATAAGACAACCGGTGAAATTACTAGCATACAGGCATTCCATCTTAGTCCTCAGGGTTGGCAACGCATTTGAGGTCATAGGATTATAGTCTTGAGAATTCAAATGTCTATGGGTCTCAGATTCCACTTACCATCAGGTGGCCTGAGTACTCGTGTGCCTTCTCCTTAACATAAAAAAAAAAGAAAAAAAAGGTTTTGCGCATTAAATATTGAGACGGATAATTATAGAATTGGGTGTTTGATTTAGAAAAAGATTAAAAATAATGCTGTAGTGTTAGTTTCTCTACAAAACTTGTTAAATAACAATAAGCAAGTTTTAACAACCCAACTGCTGTTTGGATAATGTTAGTTACATTGACGATATTATCCAGACAGTTGGCTGCTGTTTGAATAATGTCGTCAGTATACTCGTACCTAATGTTAGTTATGCAGACTTCTATGGATTATGTTCTTGTTTTCAAGTGCCCGTATCTTTGCTCTTCGGTAAGCTAGGTATTAGCGGTCATACTAAGAAATTATGTATTACCTCATTCCTTTTTAATGAAATAGGTTTCAATTCTGTTGGTACTACACCCAATTTGCCCATTAATCTTTCTTTGTGTGTATGTCCTCAGTTTCTCTCTGGGCTGACGACCTTAATAAAGCCAATGATGAAGTAGCTTGGCAAAAAAAAATTGGGTAAACCATGGCGTTGTTGACAAAACGATCCAATTAAAGTAAACACCCATGTTTTTTTACTCAAAACCTGCTGCAAGCTGAATTTGTTCCGCATGCCACATCAAAATATCCGTCGCTAATTTATAAATATTAGATACGCTTCAATATTATGACACCTGGTTTTTTTTCTCTTTTTACGTGATAAACTTTCTGTAAATCCAAAAAACCTTATCTCCCCTAGAATTTCTTTGATAAGTAGTCATTGGCTCCGGACGAGGCATGGTCCCTACAACGGCCACACCTAAAGTGGGATTCGCGTACTCTTTATCCCTCAAAGTTTCCCTATTAGTTAAATTCATTACATTCATCTAAGTCTTCAGGGTTGGCAACGCATTTGCAGTCTTAGGATGGCATTCTTGTGAATGCGAATGTCTATGCGTCATAGTTTCCACTTAACATCAGGTGGCCTGTGTGCTCGTTTGCCTTCTCAAAACCATAAAAAAAAAATCTAACAATTACAATGTGAATGTGTACCTCGTTACTAACATTGTATCCTTCTTAAACCCAGTTTTCTTTAAAATATAGGCATCTTTATGGTAGACCATAAAACCTAGTATATTTTCAGATGACATCCAAGAAAGGATGAAGCTGAACAAGCAGTTCTTCATTGAAGAAACGAAGAGACGAGTGGTGGAGTCCAAGCGGTTAGGGAAACCAAAGACGATCACAGACATCTTCGGGAGCATCGAGGGCTCGTTCAAGAAACTGGATATAGACTGATTGGATAGACAGAATTTAACCATTTGAATAGCATGGTAGGAAATTTGAGCCACAGCAGAAGGAATAAATAATGTCTTTGTTTAACGATAAGTAATAAGTAGTCAGGAAGTTAGCGATTTTCTTTTAAGAATGACGTAAGCTTATAACAGACGTCATCGTCCACTTGTCTGCCGTAATACCAAAGAAGGCGGTTAGCTGCAAAGTGGTAGTCAAAGCATTCTACACTCTATGTGTAACTACATTACATTTATGTACTTAGCCGCTTTCTTGGGTTGCAATTATTTCAGAGGTTTTTGTTTTGTTGTTTTAAGAATATTAAAATTAAAAAAGCATGTATACAATGCTTGTATAAACTACAGACTGGAGACAGTGTAAGTTACAAGCGACCCGCCCGCGCTTTGCTTCTGTTTAATGCGAGTTTTATGCAATACCCGTACGTAAACCACAATTTATTATACAGTGTGTTACCGGCATGAGGGCTTTAAATGTAGGTATCGATTCTACTCCTCAAATGCTACATCTTTTGTTCTACGACTTAGAAAATAAGTTAATTTACAGTAAGTTATAGGTGATCAAACGTTCAAACTTTACTAGTAAAATCAGTGAATTAATTTATTTTGTATGAAAAATAAAAAATAAAAATTACCTCATTTTTTAAAGTCGTAGAACAAAAGGAGTTCCATATTTGAGGAGTAGAATCGATACCTACATTTAAAGCCCTCATGCCGGTAACACACTGTATTAAAACCTTCCGTGAAAAATTATCCAACTGATAGTGAAAATCGTATCAAAATCCCTTTGGTGGTTTAAGAGTTTGCGGATACACAGACGGACATTTAGACGGCACGTTGGCCTAGTAGCTAGTGACCCTGTCTACGAAGCTAGCAGTCTCGGGTTCAAACCCTGTAAGGGCAGACATTAGAGAGGCACGAGTATTTGTTTCCGAGTCTTGGATATTTTTTATGTAAAGTATATATTTCTCTATATAAGTAAGTTTATCGTTGTCTAGTCCCATAATACAAGCCTAGAGCTGAGTTTGGGACTAGGTCAATTTGTGACATTGTCTTTACTTATGTCTGATTCAATTGTCAAAGTAGACTCAATCCTCTCACCTTATCACTAAGGTTGTGATTGCTACATGAATTTTACGTGAGATGCTGCCATTTGGCTTCAGGCCTGTTGTGTTGTCGGCTCAAATTATACTATCTGAATTATGCGCAGCATTTTTGTCGGTTGTTGTTTTATGATATTATGTTATAAATAATAATGTATTTAAATAAAACTATTAAGAGCTTATAGTAACGGCACTAGTATTTGACACTTTTAGCTGACATGCACCAATAATCGACAGCTTTTAGTCTGGCAAACGAAAGCTGTCCCAGAGAAAGAGCGGCAATTTCAAGAAACCTGCAGCTTATAATAATACTGAGTGTACACTGAATAAACGGAGTTGATACTCCAACACTGATGTGAAAAGATCAGGAAATCAAATAGTATCAACTCCGTTTATTCAGTGTACAGTCAGTGTTAAATGCTGCAAAAGCTGGTTTTTTGAAATTGCCGCTGTTTCTCTGGGACAGCTTAGGGTTACAATTGATTGTTGCAAAACAAATGAAAGTGTCGACCATTGGTCCTTTGCTGCCCTCCTAAGCAAAAAAGCAGTATCTCAGATTTAATGGCCAAAGCAGATTCAACCCTAAACCATTAGTAATAAGGTTAAATTTGCTACAGAAGTTTTGTCTCAGATACTGCATTTTATGATAGCAGGGCAGTTTGGTTAGTACTGGTGCCGTTACTTTATAAAGGTTTTCGTGAAAGGGTATGGATGTTTTACATTGTGGGCTGTGTGTTGATGTGATAATATAGGTTCAAGCAGAACTTATTGTTTTATTTTTGCCTCACCAAAATATCTGAGCCGAACCGATCTTGAGTGAGTTGCCCAGTTTACCCTTGACCGTTCACTGACCCTCATTTCATTTCATAGAATGTTTTACTTCGCCTGATTTTCATTTCATCGACCGGCAGGAGTTATAATTTATTGACCTAACCTAACCTACGTAACCCATGCTCAGGATTTAACCTAAAAAATAAGAGATCAGCTGTCAATGAAATTAAATTTGATGAAACGACACATTCCATGAAATGAGTGTCTGTGATTCAAGGATCTACAGCTGACCATTTTAAGGCTTAGTACCAATTTCACCATACCATGTTAACTACTTAACGAACTATTAGAGCGTTAACAGTTGTCAATAAGTACGAACTAGACATGTGCGCCGCGCCGGCGCGCCGCCGCCGCCGGTTCAACCGTCGTCGGCGTAAAATCTGCGTGAAATATTCTTCAATCTTCCTCAACAGATTGTTTATTCCCCATATGAATGTTTGATTGTTAATGATGAAGTATTTTCTAACGTGATATTAAATTATTGTTATCAATTCAATTACATTGTTTAACCGTGGATGAGCGATCAGTAAGGTAATGCTATCTATGCTAACTATCGATGGCTACCGGCAATGCATTTTTTAAACTAATCTTATATTTCCCTTATTCCTGAGTTTTTTTTTAACTTTATACCTCACGCCAATTTCACGCCGATGACGCCGCCACCGCCGGTCTTTTGACCGTCGGCGCACATGTCTAGTACGAACTAACAGTCGATTAACATTGATTAAATTTAACATCGTATGGTTTAATTGAAACAGTTTCTAACTTACTATTGCTATACTTCGTTTGTAATTGAACTTTATTCCCTTGCCGTTAGAATGAAATTACCACTAACAAAAATCTCCCTTCGTAGTATGGTGGGCCTCACGACGTTAACTGTACTAGAAAGGTTTAGGTACTTAACTAAAAGTAAACAAATAAAACCACGTGGCTCTGTTCAGCAGCCAATAGAAACAGAACACTGATACGTGAGTTACGTCATAACCAGAGACAGAAGTTTTTGTGGCGCGAAAATAATTGTCCTAGGGACTTCCGAACGATAATAATTTATCGATAAATTGTACTTTCTTAAGAGAGTTGTAATGTACGACTATGATATAACGTATAAAATGAACATGCAATTTCCATACACAGTAACTCAAAACTTAAAAGTTATCTATTTTTAAATTAGTCTTTTCTATGCATTTTTCTAAAACTGAGTAGGTATAATATTAGAGTATACTATTATGCTAGACAATGTCATACAATTTACCTAAATATGCGTTTATTACAAGGCACTCTTGGTTTAAATTTATTTTGTATGCAAATCCATTGAATTGCATCCATGGTTAGTGATCAGCATTTTAGATAATTTCTATTTATTCCGGTGAACGTTAACTATCCACTATGACACTTTATAGTTATCGATAAATTTAATATAGGAAGGAAGTCCCTAGTCAATTGGGGTTTTTGTCACAAAAACTCGTCTGGTCATAACTCGACAAGTCTTGATTGGCTGTTGAACAGAGCCACGTGGTTTTGTTTGTTTACTATTAGTTATGTACTTAGACCTTTCTAGTATAAATAAATAAACAAACCGCCCAATTGAGAGTCAGACTCGCGCACGAAGGGTTCCGTACCATTATGTATACAACCACGGTGTCTGTATTAAGATCGAGCAAAAAACGGCAAAAAAAACACGTTTGTTGCTTGTATCCCCCCTTAAATATAAATTTAATTATTTATTCTTAAAGTGAATATACAATTAAACATTCTGTGAATAATTCAAGTGTCTACCTGTTGCCGTTATTAATACCGAGCAGAAAACGACAAAAAAAACACGTTTGTTGTATAGGAGCCCCCATTAATATATTTTTTAACACAGTTGCTCAAAAAGTGGTACTTTTCGTAGCTGAATATCGTGCGGAAAGTTGAATATTACGCACTAGTGCGTTATAGTTTTCCATTCTTTTTAAATATTTTAATTTTGTTTCAACTTCCAAGCCGTGCATCCAACCAAAGATTTTGCATGTTCAACCATTTTTTAATTACGTCATTTAGATTTTTAATCAGACTATACATAGGTAATATAATTTAAAATATTAAAATTAAATACATCCATACATACATACACACATTAAATGTATCTAGGTAATATTAAAAAAAACAGCTCTCATTAAGATGGCTGAATCTGAATTAGTATTACGAATGATTAGATTGTGCATCAGCGGTAATGCATAAAGGTGAATTCACATTACACCATGCCGAAACCGGGCCTAGCCCAGTACGGCGTAATGTGAATCCACCTTTATGCATTACCGCTGATTAATAGAGATTATACTTTTTGATTTTTAAATATAGGTAAATAAATTACTGTGACTTTTTTTATTTGGCTGAATGGTCACAACCGTTGCCATTTCATAGTCTGTGTCAATTAAAAGTAAAATTGACTCTTGTAATAGTTTTATTTACTGATTCATTTTGTTCCATTGATATTTTTTCGCAAATGTGTTAAAAAACGTCGTTTGCTACTCGTGCGGAACTGTCATTTTAACTCGTCCCGAGTCTTGTCCCTCGCTTGCAGCTCGGGCCAAGATACTTCGGGACTCGTGTAAAATGACATACTATCCGCACTTGTATCAAAATGTACTATTGTTTAGTATTTGTTGTTATAGCGACAACAGAAATACATAACTTGTGAAAATTTCAACTGTCTAGCTATCGCGGTTCTTGAGATACAGTCTGGTGACAGACAGACAGCGAAGTCTTAGTACCCCTTGGGTACGGAACCCTAAAAAACTAAACCGTGGGTCTGTTAAATAGCCAATCAAAACCGTTTTTCCGTCGAGCTTTGATCTTTGTTTTCTGGGGTTATTTATTCTACTCGGAAAAATCATTTTGCTTTTGACATGTTACCGTATTCTCACTGTTAGAACTCTAGAATTTACTGGACAAAATACAATACGATAACATGTCAAAAGCCACCTTATCCCATTGAAATAAAGTGCAAAAGTGTATAACTTAGTATCCTGTCATTTCACCGAGAAACGTTTCTCAAACTGATCCATTTGACAAACCACTGTTTTCCGAAACTGTAAATTTTTCAGGACCTTAGTCCTTTTAGAAAAAAAATCTAAAATGTTTAGCTCCGGAAAAATAAGGACTTGGCCGAATGATGTTTGTGAGAGTTCATTAACAAGTTACTGAAACGTTTCTGGTAAAAACATTAGTGAACCAGCGTGCACTCGTACAAATTTAAGAATCGAGTACTCGTTTAATGCACGACACCAGGAAGCAAAGTAATGTACTCAATCCACAAGGCGCGCCCGTAACTCAAACTGAAGTTGAATGGAGCATTTGCGTAAATGTGCAAAAACTAGTGGGGCCGGACTTCGTAGATAGAATACTATACTGGGCGATTTTGGAGCCATGATCAGGAATGGCCAGAAGTGAATAAGATGGTCATACCGAACAACTTTCCGATGGGACCAACCACGAAATCGCAAAAAAAAAAAACCAGTATCAACTCTCAATTAATTCACCGTTAATGTATAGAACATGTGGTTTTTTTTAGCAGTATTTTCAGAGGCTTGTATATTTAATCCAGTCTAAAACCGATTCTAAATTACGAGCAACCATTTTGTATCACAATTTGGATTGTGAACTACAACATAAATCTTAATTATATTTTAAGTAACACTTTCATAACCTTAATGCACCTTTTTGGCTAAACCAGCAGTTTTTCCAAAAGAAGCTAAACAACATTTTGTACATAAATTTTCCCATTTTGCATCAGAAAATATTTTTTTAACCTTTTCAACACTATGTCAAATACAAAAGACGTCACCCACACGCCAATAACAGCTTAAAACCAGAGCGAATTTCAACCTTGCCTCATAGATACTTAAGTCTATTTTGCGCTGTCTACCATGTCGGAAATATACGTCAATGGCGTAGCTTACATATCCGCGTACATTGTGTTGAAAAGGTTACAGAGAAATAGTTATTTTAACCGTTTACTAAATAAAACAACTGAAAAAGAACGGTCCATCACTACATAGTATAAAACAAAGTCGCTTTTTCTGTCCCTATATCCCTATGTTATGTATGTAAATGTATGCTTAAATCTTTAAAACTACGCAACGATTTTGATGCGGTTTTTTTTAATAGACAGAGTGATTGAAGAGGAAGGTTTATATGTATAATACTTTAATCCGGAGCGAAGCGAGGGCGGGTCGCTAGTTAAGTTATAAACGAAAAAACAATGAAACAATAAGGTTTTATGGTAAAATATATTTCATAGAAACATACTTTTACTCAAGTTACGCTTAAACCATACTTGGAATAACGACCGCGTGTACCGCTCCTGGAATTAAAAAAGAAAAAAATTAACACGATTTTCTCAAAAAACAATGGGTCAGGCCTGAACAATGCGTTTTCCTAAAATGTACAATTGTCAAAACGTCTGCGTTCTCACAATGTTAGCACTTAATTTGACAGTTTTCTCAAAATGACTGGTATTTAAAATGTATATAGTCTCAGGAAGCCATCTATTCATAATCTTTACATTCCTATAATATGAGCATTACCATAAGTTTTGCTTTTCCGTTATGTTCACTTTTGTATTATAGGTATATATCGTCTTATTATGTTTGATTTCCTATAATGTCTGCTTTATTTCAGATCAACATTCTAAATTGAAAGGGTTTCTTGGCAAACTTATCTTTGACAAATATCTAATATTACTTAGCAGTATTATTCATATTATTATGATAATTATTACTAAAAATAGCCCCTTTCCTGTTGTTGAAAAACCAAAAAGGAAAAGATTGTAAATGTAGCGTTCACAATTGCAGACATTTTAGGAATAAGACTTTTCTGGATTGCAAAAATTGTGAGAAGGCAGATATTTTGAGGGTGCAGACATTTTGAGAATCACTTTCTGAAAAGGGAACATTATATGAAAACTGACATTCTTGGAGACAGACATTATAAAAAGCTGACATTTTGATAGCTGACATTATGCAAAAGACGTGCTGAAATTATGGAAAACAGACATTTTGGGAAAAATACATTTTAGGACAACAAATATTTCAGGCCTGAGCCAAAACAACTTTATTTAAGAAAATAACAATTGATAGAGTATTGCACGTGTAACACAAGGACTGACAGTTTAAGTAAGAAAATAACTTTACTCAATCATGCTTAAGATGACTGTGAACCAAAATAAATCCATACAAAATACGATAAAGTTTTTCTCCCCTTAAACATTGTCCGATTTTTACGACGTGTCAGTGTGATGTTATAAAATTATCTTTAGTACTGACAAATCATCACTTGGCTTGCTAGTTATAACAATATTAAAAACTGTTAAAGCAGACATAAAATAAACAATATTATCAGATTTACCAGTATCTAGACATCTGCATCATAGTATTTGTTTTAAAAGTATAAATCAAAAAAGCAATTTACTGTGCACATATAGTTGCCATCAAATGTATAAGCACCTAATCTTTACTTTTTTTGTAGCCTTAAGAGGCAAACAAGGAGACAGACAATGATAGCCTTGCCCTAATTCAATTTTACATCCCTTTCTATGCTGACATGCTCCAACATACTTGAGAGCAAATTGTACATTTAACCACCCCCAACAACTGGAAAAGTGTAAATAATTGGATTTAAAAAAAAACTGGGGACTATCTCATACAAATTGATCTAGTCCCAAACTAAGCTCTAGGCTTGTACTATGGGTACTAGACAACGATAAATGTACTTATATAGAGGACTATATAGAAAACATCCAAGACTTAGGAACAAATATTCGTGCCCTTACCGCGATTTGAACCCAGGACCCCTAGCTTCGAAGGCAGGGTCACTACCAACTAGGCTAGCGTGTCGTGAATGTTTTCTGTCCAAACACGAAATACTTTGCAAAGACAACTCACCTGCAAAATGCATTTAGTCAAAGAGACCGAAGCCCATGTCCTCATCCTCTGATTCGGACTCTTCCTTCTTGGCCTCCTTGGTTTCTGTAAGACAACACGAGGGTTAAAGCAAGATATGTAATGTGCATTGGGGGGTTAGAAGTTGAAAAGCATCAGATATGAGATTAACATCAATATTCTTCAGTCGAAAGATGGTGTAAGTTTGAAATCATCATTAGCTTTATATTTGTTAACATAAATGTTAATTCAGTACAAAGATTATTACCAAAAAGTGTTGTTTGTGTCTAGTCAATCTAACAATTTTAGTTGAACACGTCCCCCAAAATTTGCCACAAGGACCAGTCCTACACTGCTCAAAACCATTGTAGTATAAAAAAACCACTCTGCTTCAAGATCGCTATTTAGACATAATACTGCCTGCTGACACAATATGAAACATTTCTCTATTGTATATCCTTTCCTACTGTAGTGTTCAATAAAGACTTCATAGCTCCATTCTTCAAGTTACTAGTTATGATGTAGGTAGAAATAAACCTATCAATTATAAGGTTATCAGTGAATGATTTACCTTTCTTCTCCTCCGCGGCGGCGGCAGCGGGGGCGGCGCCGGCGGCGGCAGCCGGGGCAGCCGAACCCGAGGGCATCGAAGACAGCTTCTCACGGCCTACGGGGTATAATCAATATTATAGTTTGTGCATGGGCAGTTATATGGTATGTGGGTTAGGTTAGGGTGTCAGAGGAGTTGAGAACAGCAATGTTGTTCAGACGAAAGATGGTTATGGTTGTAAATCATCATTTAGGTATGTTAGGGGCATATTACATTGTCAAATATCTCTGATCATCTAAATGATCATGCATTTGATCCAATATAATTGACTATACGAGTCATATCTGTGTATTACACTATCAAAGATCTTTGATCCTATTTTACGTCATATGTGGTTGCAATGGAGAATGCGTCGGTGGTGTGCGCTACTATTGCTTCGGCAGTGTCATGTTAGGGTTACCAGATCTCAGAGAATTTGATTTGCTAAAAGACATCGTCATTTTTAATATGGCTTGTTTTTTGTTATTTCAGCAAGATTATGCAAGTATATAATTAGAAAAAGAACTACATTACATTATTTGAAACATAATTATTAACAAACAAGAAATTAAAAACCCTTTTTTATATTAAATAACTGGCAACACCTCTTTCTATGACCATATTGGATCTGTCAACAAATGTCAAAAATCTATGATCAAGGAGAAAACAAATCATGTCTGTATTACATTATCCAATATCATTGACTCATAGATCTTACTCAATGACATTCTACACAGCGACGGCGACGTGGATTTGTTTTGTAGCTCCGAAGCTAGGCTTGTGGCTTCAGCCACCAGCTATCTGGAAGCTAGGGCCAGGTTAAGCTCTGTTGTAACCTAGTATAGTCTATGTTTATAGTTACTCTCCTTATCTATATTGTTAATTAAGGTGATCAGCATGTTTGGTTATTTACTGTAAGTGTTGATTGTGTACCTATGAATAAATAAATAAATAAATAAATAAATAAATAAATCTATGATCCAAGGTAAATGATAAGGTAATATCCCCCTTAGGTTGGAATTAGGCTGTAAGTTTGTAAGTCGTAAGTTTGAGTTTCACAACGCAAGTATGGGTAAGAGGTAGTGGCAAATATCTGCATCTCAAGTCTTGCATATTAGCTTTGTTTCAACGATATCTTTCAGGCATAAGCATACAAGGGGTTAATGGTTCTAGTCTTCAAAACCACAATCTTTTCAAAGAAAAAAAACCAACAAATGGAAGTCTTGTTTTAATACTGTTGGAAAGAGATTTCACCAGTGAAACTGCAATAGCGCATAACTAACAAATTGAATAAGTTGCAAAATACTCCTTAACAAGTAAGTCAGTAAGGCACATTATACAACTTATTGAATGTGTTAGTTATGCAGTATTGCAGTTTCACCCACGATTTGCTGTTTTTACACAAGTTGCCCCGGTTGCACAGCAATTGTTTAAAAAATAGCTTTGATTACTCACCAGCCGCGATCAGCTCCTCGAGGCTCTTTCCGCTGAGCTCAGCGATGACCTTCTTCAGCTTTTCAGTGTCAGCCTCAATACCGACAGAGCTCAGGATCTTCTCCAGGTCGGAGGCGGCTGGGGACGCCTTCCCTCCCAGCTCGGCGAGCAAATACGCGGCCACGTAACGCATTCTAAAAGTTGAAATGGCATTGTGATGTGAAATTTGGTAATCAAGATTATCATGAGGAATTATAGCAAATTCGAATTATACAGTCCGTAGTGCGAGTTGAGAAATTCTTGGCTATGATAGTTAACTTTCGAATAGCAGAGTGCCGGCTTCACCGCGGTTAAAGTTCAAAAGAGGTTAACTTCTTAAATGGACATTGTCCCAACATACATAATAAATGTATGGTAGTGCGGCCACAGAATAACTAACTAATTAAGCTAGGTTTATTAGGACTTCATGATTTCATCTTTGCTAAACATCTACGTTATTTGAATTACAATGTAACAAAGCTTTTAAGGTTATGTTGACCTTTCAAGTTGTTTTCTGAAGGATTATAATAACGCAAATGATTAAACGAGTGTCCTAACACTAATTATGCATGGAGTTAGTAACTAAAATACGAAACAAAAGCGACCAAGTCGGGGAGTCGGTTGCCGCGCACATGAAAATATATCCATGTTCATCTTGCACAGTTAAAACAACTTTTCACTATAAATATAATTCACTAGTAAATCACTGTCCATTGTTTCTGTTTATAACATTATTTGGAATAAAACACTTACTTTTAAGTCGTTGAGACACGAAACGTGTTAAGCCGTTTTGGTAAACGTTCTTCTTGAACGAAATGTCAAGAGGAAAGAAAGCTGAGTTGACAGACAGCTTACCTAGCGTTTCGTTTGCCGGTTTGACATTAGATGTATTTTTTCGTTCAATAGTAGATTTAATAAAATACTAAATTACAAGTAACTTAACAGTTGCTCAAACAACCCTAGTACCAAATTCTTGTGAATTCGAGATGATTTTTAAGATTCCTGTAAGTTCGCGTTTCAATAAATGGATAAAAAGCATTACGTATGATAAACATAAAGTAATAAAAACTGAATGGTTAATTTACAAAGTTAATAATCATAATTTATTGTCTGGCGTAAATTATGATATTAGTAAATTTGTAAATTAACCATTCCGTTCATTGTTTTTAATTAAGAAAAAAATTGAAAAAAATGATTTAAAGGTTTTAGTGGCAGAATGGAAATTAGTTTCATAAAATCAAGTTTTCTATTATTCAGTTATTCACATAAGTCTTTTTTTAAATCACACAGGGTGCGGGCTGCATTTGACCGGACCGGATGGACGCAGAACGCAGTCAAAGTTGAATGGCTTGCGCCTCGGCAACACTTGCTTAAACTCAATGCATCATTTCATCCTCAATGATTGGAATGCGTTCTTAAACCCTATAAGTATTACGTGATAAAAGCTCAAGTTGTATCTCGACTATTAATTACTAAATTCAAAACAACCCTTTCAAAATTCGAAACTACCCTTCCACACATTATCCTTTTAAATAGTCATTCGTGAGAGTCTAAGGCGAGGGTGAGGAAGCGAAATTAGCTAGATATCGACTATTTTCTCACTCAAGAAAAGAACAAATGAAATAGACCCCATGTTAGTAAAAGAGAGACATGCATTAATAGTTGATCGCTGATGAACAGTCAGGCGAGAACTTTTGCTCCAATAAAGGAAAATAGATCCCGTGTAAATAAAAGAGACACATATATCAATATTTGATCGCTGGCTTTACTCGCTTCTCGCTCATCGTTGGCGGTGGAACCAGTGCCTAATTAGATAACCAAACCAATCCGAAAATTATTGATCAAACAGAATGTTTTTTATAAAAGGTTGACATTTCGCAACACTAGTTTTTAGTACTGGCTAATTGCTGAAAACGCCTTTGCCCTGTCAAAAAAAGCATCGATATCAGAGGAACGAAACGGCAAATGCCACACGAAATGCTAACGACAGGTTCGTGACGCTGACCTTATAATTTTATATAGATTTATATTTTGTAACATAGTTTTCTCGTGTTGAATTAAGTAAAATTGAGTTCAATGGAGGTGTAGTTCATACGTTTATTCCCAACAAGTTGCAACGGCCCTAGTCAGTTCAAGCACGCGTAAGTAATCTTTTATAAAACGGGTCAAATTTCACGTTAATTACTGAAGTAACTCGGTGGATGCTTACCAACCACATCAAACACACTCTGTTACTTGTCGGCTTACGTGAAATCTGACGCGGCAGAAACCATCCTGGTCTTTTGAAGAAGAACTGGAGCAGTTGTATGAAATTTATTTGGCAGTTTTACAATAGATTGGCCTCTGGCTGTTGTCTGGTACATCCAGAGACCGTCTCTCGTAACTCTGCTGCCCTCAGCACTCGGCGCCGGGGTCTTCGGCCGCGAGTCGAGTTCGGTGTACACATAACGATGGGTAGAACACAACTGTTCTCCCACATTGGAGTTTTACTGCCATCATTATTTGTGCACTGTCTGAACTGCTTGTCGTGTATATTATGTTAATTCTAAGGTGGCTGTGAAGATTTCTGTTGAAAGTATAAGTGTTGCATAATTAATGATATTGAACCAACACTTGTTTGATTAATGAAACATTGAAATAAAATTGTTGTGCATTGTTTATAAGGTCCTAAAATAGTACACATTTATCATCACAAACTCGTGCAAGAAAAAAATAATCCCTCATATGCATAGCACACAGATCCATGCTCAAAATATGGATATCTTTTAAAAAAAATGTAACTTAATTGTATGGACTTTCCTGACCTCCCGCATGTGAGGTGTTAAGGGCTTTACACTTTCTGTTATGCTCTGTTTTATGGCATTGAGGGTGATTTCTGTTTATTTAAAATTTTGAGTAACAGGTTTACACCAAGCTGCCTCTATTATGTTAATTTACAATTTACATTATAAAAAACAATTATTAATGCAAAAAATATCAATATTTTTAAGCAGAAACAGCCAACGGACAGGTTATATTATAAAGGATGAGTGGGCAATTGTGATTGCGCAATATACTACACAACTCACTAATTCAAGTCAAGTTATGTAGTATTGTAGAAACAACAAGTTTTTTTGTTTTGTCATGTATGCACTAGGTTTGGTTCAATATCATACTATTAAAGTTATCTTTGTTGATAAGTTAGATTGCACAAATGTGGAAATTCAAACTGTCTCTTTTGAGTTTCTAAAAATATTATGTATACTAACTTGTTAACGGTTACTATCATAAGGTCAAATTTTAGTTAGTAACGGTTTTGATTGTCGGAGTTTTTTATAAGTTCAGAAAATATTTCTTTTGGATGGTTGAAACTTTTGGATAATTAAACTTCAGAATTGCGATAGGATACTTTTATTAATGGTTATTTTAGGCAAACTTCTTAACTGTATTTGAGTTTTGTTAAAGGCTATTTTAATTTACAGTTTGTTCAGTGACATGTTTAATTTATCTGTAAGTATTACTTAGGCCAATCTTGCGTCAATTAAACACAGCATCTTTTAAAAAAAACTTAAGGTGTTGAGAGTAGAGTAGTGTAAGTGATAACCTGCAAAATGTTCACCCTCCGTCTACGTCTATTGCGAAAACATGTTTATCAATTTTACTCCGATTTAAATATTAGCAGGCATGTTTGTAAGGAGTAATTATAGAAGAAATAAAGTACCAGTTGTATGAGTATGTCAGTAAATTAAATGTTTCTTTAATAATGTTATAATTTGATTTCTACTTCAAGCCAAAATATCAACAGGACAAAGATATCTAAAAGTACTAAATATTGGCTCAAGCAAAAGTAACAGAGTGGTTAAATATTAAAAAAAATAGAAACCCGGACTGTAATTTAAGAAGGTTGTTTTATTTTCTTACTATTCGCAATAATGTGTTTAATATATACTTGTAAATAGTAGTCTATAAATGAAGGTTAGATTATTAAATTAAATTCTGTAACATACTTCACTTACATACATAACATCAAGCGTTCATTCCTAGAGCGGGATGTACCAACAACTATAAAATAGACTTGTTTATAATTCTGTAACCCCATTTTGCACAAGCACTACTAGTGCATTAGTGACAGGTTGCAAGCCCATCGCCTAACAGTACTACAAGCCAAGCCTTTATTCCCTTAGTCGCCTCTAACAACTTCCACAGGAAGACATGGAGTGGCACTATTCTAACCCGGCATCCACACATATTTTTAACTATTTCAAAAACGGTTTAATTCGCTATTTGTTTGATAGCATATTCATTATTTTTATTATTTTATATATGAAGTAAAAAAAATGCCGTTAATATTTTTACTTGAAGTGTGATTCAGTAATTTCAAATTTTTTGTTTTAATTATTTCTTTAAAAGAAAATGATAAATTCTAAGCTAAATTCAAATACATGATTCAAGAAAACAACTACTGTTTAGATTTAATGCAAGTTTCAAATCTGAACGCCCCATACCATAATTATATTTTTTTAATGAAAAATAATGTGTCTAATTACAAAAAAAAATAATTCAAAAGTATTAAATAATGTGTTAATTATTAATAAAATTTGGTGTTTAAACTAATGTGTTAGTAAATTTTCAATTTTATTTTAATTATAACTGCTTTCACTGTCTAGTATTACAATTTATTTATATTTTTGTTCAATTTGTAGTTATTGATGTTGTATTAAGAGATCTCAGGACTTTCATCTATTGGATATTATTGCGGCTGAACTTTTTTATCAAACACACAACTGCAAAGTTTGTAAGCATTGGTACCAATCATTCTGCAGATGTTTTTATATTTAAATCACTTGCTAACTCGTGCATATCAGTAAGCAATTAAGAAGAATATAAAATATCCTATTAACAAATTAATGGGATACTTTAACCCTCTGGCTGCTCGTCACTCATTATTAAAGTAGCCCACAATGTTCAATTCACAAAGTTTTACCCCCTTTATAAACGTGGAATAACCTTGGGGTAGCTTATGCCATGCTCTGTCAGATGCAAATGTCACAATTACAGATAAGGACAAAGCATGGCATAAGCTACCCCACGGTTATTCCACGGGGGGTTAGTAAGTAGTCAGTAGGTTAAGTAATATGTATCTTTAGTACGGGGTTCACCAACAATGAAACTGACGTTTAAGTCCTAAGACAAATAGCGGTATCTCACTCATCACTCCTGTAGCAAATGCATTCTCATTACTAACGGGAGAAGGCTGAATCTGCTTTGGCTGTATAATTTGAGATGTTGCCTATTCACTTAGAGGGCAGACGCATCTGTTAACCTTTTGATATAGCTGGGCATTAACTCGTTAATCCGTTAATCGTTCATTAACATAGTTAACATTTCGAGTAACGGATTAACTTGTAAGTTAATGTTAAATAATGTTACCGGACTTGTTTACTTTTGTTAAATTTACCTAAGTCCGTTCATCGTTAAGAAACCGTATACGAAATTTTGCTGATTTTGCTGATTTACGTGATTTTACAGACATGATTTTACGAAATACTTTACTTCTATCAATTTTAATGCTCAACACTAAAGATTATTTCAATTTTCCACAAGTGTATGAGCTACTTTTTTGTTTTTATTATTTTACTTTGATTAATCTACCTGAAACCGGCGACTTTGCTGTAAGAATATCGCATTTTCACGAATTGTTTTGACGTCTAAAAGGTATGAAAAATTACAATTTATTGCTGTAAAAGTCGTTTAAAAAATCTATGAATAAATGCAATGCAAAAAATTGTTTCTGATTTCGGCTACTTAAAACTCACATACATACATAACATCACGCCTTCATTCCCAGAGTGGGGTAGGCAGAGCTCCAGAAATACCAACAACTCTAAAGACATGTTAATAATTCTGTAACCATATTTTGCACAAGTAGGCTGAGATGTTTACTAGTGTTAAAACTCTCGTTCATAAAATTAAAACAACAGTAATAAACTTCATTTCAAAATCAATACAATACCTTTAAAAACATCCAGAAAAAAAATTGTAATATATAATGTTCGATCTAAATCTCGCAGCCGATCTAATACTCGACAAAAATAAAAGCTCATTAATTCGTAACTCATTTATTCGATCGAGGATAAAGTCCTTATAGTATAGTCCTTTGTAATTAATTGTAATTTAGCCGAATAAATGTTTCTTTCTTTCCTTATCCAGGGACACACTGTATAATGATTTGTCTACTACACTGCAGCTAGCCGCTTTATTATAGTCTTTGGTATTACGGCAGAATTGCTAGACTCACGCCAACGTTTTCAATAAATGACCAACATTCAACTCTAAATTAATCCTTAATACCATGGTTTTAAGTTAGCTATTTACTACTTACCCGGTTTATCCCGTGGCGTACAGAGCACGACACCTCATTCATAGTATGGCGGTCAAGAGGTTAACGATGAATAAAAAAAAAGTCAAATTTATTGTCAGTGAACTCCGTCAGGTTGACTTCCGTGGGTAGCGGCCGATGCGACAGACGCGTGCGACTGTCGTGCGCGATCGAAGCGTGGGTCACGCGACGGTGGTAAACACTGAAAAGGTATGGCACCGCTTTCCAGGTTAGTGGCTCAGCCGCGCGCGGCTCGCTCAATCGTCGGACACTTACCACGGAAGCGGTGCAATTGAAAACGGATACAAGTCGACTTAGCTCTTAATAAGAAAGGGCAAACGTTATGTACAGAGTTTACTAGACTTATGCCGTTTTTCACCTAAACCTTGGGAGACTTGTATCCTTTTTCACTAGGGCCACAGAATTATGTTTTCATCGTCGCCGAACAAGTGCTTAGGAGGGCTTGCATAAGTTGCCTGCAACTTGTTTGTCGCTCGGATGTCCCTATCTATCCAGTCTGTGACGATAGCGACGTACTGAGCGACAAGCGAGAAAATACAAATTTGGCTACCCGTACAGACCTTTATAACGATTTAAAATTATTGTTATCATAACGCTATATTTCGTGCGTGTTAAATATTTTGTTAAGATCGGTGTATTGTTTTTTTTATATCAAAATTACAGCGAACATCAAAACACAGATTTAGGTTAGCTTCTTTCCTGTGGACACGCTGGAAGATAACGTTTTTAAGGCCTAATTTTCTGGAGATTCTATAGACCTATCATTTAAAAACAAAACTTATATGCACACAAGCTTTTAACTATTGACCACAGGAAAGAGAACTTTTGTTTTTAAGAGTGTGTATGACCCCAAAACCCATGCCACTTACAATATTTTTGGAATACATCGATATCACGCTTAATGTTTTGTAAACAGTCATAGAGCGTTATTTTGAGTTACTTTATTATTGAATCCACCAAAATATTGAAGTTTGACCCTAAAAAGTACTAGAAATTTCCGGGAAAAATGCTACAACTTTTTATGGTGAAAATTTATTGTTTGACATCAGACATGACTGAAATTAAAATCCAAAAAGAAAGTATACGGGACCATAAAAATAATTAACAAGTGGGGTAATTGATTTTATAGTTCAAATGTTTTTCAAATATCCTATTCATTTTATGTTGCATTCAGTTCAATATATGACTTGAAGCGTGTATAAAACGTTAGCGTACCAAAACTGACCTGATATTATTACCGATGATTTAATTTAGTCCCGTTACGCAAGGCATTTCAAATCAATTGTTTTTTGTGGCGCAGGAACAATAATAAGTGGATATATAATGTGCATTAAAGAAAGTGAGTTAATAATGATAGAATTTTTGCTCAATTTTTACAAAATTAAAACAGGTTAATGTTCATTTTTATATTGTCGCGACCATAAATTTATGTTGACTATTTAATTAACGGTGCCCGGCTATAGATCCAAGTTTTATAACGTCATAATGTGAGAATAACGTTGTAACGTTATCTCAAAATAGCGCTATTTAAAGGTCCACGCTCGCTACGATCGCGCACGACAGCCGCACGCATCTGCCGCATCGTACGCTACTCACGGAAGTCGACCTTTAGTGTGTTAAACTAACACCATATTTCTAGGTTAGGGAAATGGAAGATAATCCAGTCCCACCTTGTAAAAAGCAAAAAATGGACCAAAGAAAACCGACAGCAGAATATCCCGTGGAGTTGGATGTGGATCCCGGAAGCTTCCAGGGGTTTCATGTAGGTGATACTTTTGTGCGGCCCGAAGAGCTGGAGAAATTGAGGGAGTTCACTGTGTTGGATGAGGTGAAGAGCAATGATGAGGACAGCGAGGAGGAGGAGACGGACGATGATGATGGTACAGTCATTTGTTTTTACAAGCTTTTATTATGATATCGCACTTTAAGAGTTAGGTCACTATGACCTAATTCAAACATTTTCAGCTTTCGATTTCGAGTCATAAATTTAGTATTATAGATACCCAAGTCGAAATTCAAAATATGTGGATTAGGTCACTATAATTCTAAAGATGCGATATACAGGATGGCTCATTTAGGTCGGTCAGTATGGGAAAGTCTGAAACTATACAAAGTATGTATGACATTCGAAGATCTGTTCTTAGGAACCATGTCATCGATTTTAGTGACAAAAAAAACTGCATTCATAGATTAAAAGAAAAACGAGTGCTCAGTTCGGGAATTGAACCCGGAGGATTTGAAAAATAAAACGTACATTAGGTATTTCTATTTAAATAAATATTGTGTAAGTCTTAAGCAGTAAATGTTACTATGAAACAAAGATATGAAAAACAATGCATTGTAATCATTTTAGACATCACGTTTCAAAATTTACTAAGACCTACATAATCGACATCTAAATAGATATACCTAATATAATGTACGTTTTATTTTTAAAAACTTCCGGGTTTGATTCCCGAACTGAGAAAGTACGCGTGTTCTTTCTATGAATTCAGTTTTTCTTGTAACTAAAATTGATGACATGATTCCTAATAACAGATCTTTGTATGTCTTATAGTTTCAGCCTTGCCCATACTGACCGATCTAAATGGGCCACCCTGTTTAGGCTAATCAATTTAAATTGGTCAGTAAGTCAGGGTGGATCAACTTCTTGTATTGTTATTCTGTCCCGTAAACCAGGAGTTGTATGTATAACAGGGATAGTTTCTTAGAGAAATGGTCAAATATAAATATACACTACTAAGTATGCTTAAAAGAAAACCCATATTAAATGGGCGTTTTTAGTGCAACAAAAACGAATGTTCCATCTTATCCATTAACCACCCGCCAAGCAACAGTGTTCGCATTGTTGTGTTCCGGTGTGGGGATAAGACAACCGGTGAAATTACTAGCATAGAGGCGTTCGATCTTAGTCCTCAGGGTTGGCAACGCATTTGAGGTCTTTGGATTATAGTGTTGAGAATTCAAATGTCTATGGGTCTCAGATTCCACTTACCATCAGGTGGCCTGAGTGCTCGTGTGCCTTCTCCTTAACATAAAAAAAAAATGTTTGGTGGACATATACTTTAAAATCATGTTTTTAAAGAGTAACTTAAGAGACGTCACCATGACAACCAGGAACAAAGAAAAGTTAATTGACCCCAGTACAGTATGATTATGATTACTGTAAGTTTACCACTGACAGAAAGTTTGCCTTCATTTAATTTTCAACTTTAATTTCATACAAATAAAGCAATTTTCAGAATACTGTTACCCACGTCTGTCGATTTACGGCCGAACCCTATATTCAAACCGCGGACAGATAGCCTTACTTCGGATTAAAATTTGACACATTTTGTAGGGGCAAATGTCAAATTTCAACCCGAGGTAAGCCTTATCTATCCGCGGTTTGAATATGGGGTTCGGTCGTTAGTAATAAATAACTATTACTTTTTTTATGAGATTAAAGCTGAAAATTAAATGAAGGCAATCCATCTGTCGGTGGTAAACTCCAAATAATACTACTGTAATCTGCTTCTAGAAACCAAATCTTATTTAAAAAAATAAACATCGGAATCGCACCAAATAGTTTTTGCATCGCATCCAAATCACGCATTTTGATATTGTTGTAATTGATGGTCCAAGTGGCAAGAACCAATTTGTGTTGGAAGACGGCGCTAGGTCTAGCCCCTGCCTTTTAAGTTCCAATAGTTTATGCATTCAGTGCATATTGGACTCTTACCACCAAGGGCGAGCAACCGATTAGCTATCGATTATTTTCTCGCTCAAGAAACGAACAAAAGGTATAGATCCCGTGTGAGTAAAAGAGAGACACGTTGCATTAATAGTTGATCGCTGATTCTTCACACCGCCGGCGAGAACTCTCTTTAATAAAATAACACACACGACACGTTAGCCTGGTTGGGAGTGACCCTGCCTCCGAAGCCAGGGATCCTGGGTTCAAATCCCGTTAAGGCCAGACATTTGTGTGATGAGCGCGAGTATTTGTTTCTGAGTCTTGGATGTTTTCTATCTATTTACATATATTTGTCTCTATATAAGTAAGTTTAACGTTGTCTAGTACCCATAGTACAAGCCTAGAGCTTAGCTTGGGACTAGGTCAATTTGTGTGAGATTGTCCTCGGTTTTTTGTTTAATAGATCCCGTTTAAATAAAAGAGACACGTATATTATGTTGATCGCTAGCTCTACTTGCTTCACGTTCATTTTCGGCGGTGGGACCAGAAGTTTTACATGTCCCACCCGCATCACTCGTCATTCACGACTAAATTGAGAAATTGCTTCCGCGCGAAGTTCCTACCTACATGAGGTGGAGGTATTATGCACGCGCGGCGATTGTAGCGTCGTAAACGCTGAATTCAAGTAATAGCTGGTTACTATAAAACACAAGATTGATTTAAAAAAACCGGGAGTATATTCCATGACCATGCTCAGGGTAGAGGTCCGACGCTGTTATGAACGGATTTTCTTAAAGTGATGTCTTTAGATTAGATTTGATTAGATTCACAAAGGCTGCATTATTTATATTATGTTATAGGTGTAATAATAGAGATTAGTTGATAGGTACCATA
The DNA here is from genome assembly GCA_949316455.1 of Acleris holmiana. NCBI lineage: Eukaryota > Metazoa > Arthropoda > Insecta > Lepidoptera > Tortricidae > Acleris > Acleris holmiana. Next base: position 2,393,663 of record OX438783.1, on the reverse strand, counting down.
CCAAAAAGTAGTTACACTATTGTCTTAGGATAAGCCCTGTAAAAATAGTTGTAAGTGTGGATAATAAATAAATAAATAAAATTTTAGTAGGTAAACACCTTAGTCACCTGTATCTCAAGAACTAATTGAGTTAGTCGTGTTATAAGTGCTTCCATTTAAAATATTGTTCAGATATTTAAGTTTATGAGCAACAGTGTGCGACATACAGACAGACAGACGGACAAAACTGACGAAGTGACAACTTCCCTTTTTTAAACAGTAATAAATGGTTTACCAGAATTGAGAAATTGGTAGATATTTTGTCAACCATTTAGTAAATAGTACCACCGTAGGGTTTCAAAGATTCAAAGAAAAATAGTTTAGTTTAGTTTAGTTTATTTATTTATCAATGTAATGTTACAATATAGATTGCATTGCATGTCAAAAAATACATTACAAAAAGAAAGAACAGTAGAAATTACATTGATATCGTCAACAAAACATTAATACAAAATGATAAAATAATATTAAAATAATACAATAATATAATAACACTCAAATAATCAAAAACAACAATGATAAACAAGTAATAAATGGTCAGTTTCCGATGTCAATACACAAAACTAATAAAGGTCAAATATCAATAATAACTTTACAATTTAAGTTGCATATATTCGTCGACAGAGTATAATGGATTATCCAATAAAAGGTTTCTCAGCTGATGTTTGAATGCTTCGTCGGATGTTACATTATTAAGTTTAGCGGGTAGACGCTCATAGAACGTGGGACCGATGACACGCGGGTTCTTAGCCGCAAGTGCCATGTGACGGGGAACTGCTCTCAAACGCCCGGTGTGGCGGAGCTCCTTGCCAGGAATATTGACTCGTGCGAAGGATGAAATATTATTTCTGACGAACATTATTGTTTGAAATAAGTAAACCGAGTAGTGCGTCAATATGCGGTACGTTACGAAAAGGCCCCTGCAAGAGTGTCTATAAAAGTACTTATTGAAGTTTTTGTTACAAATCTTGTTTTTACTTTTAACTGAGTCCAAGAAATGACCAATTTTAATATGTCCAAAGAACATGCATAGTAGTTATGGTAATCGATAATAATGTCTTAAGAATACATGTTAAATATGAGCAAATAACCATGAAATTGTTCGTTATTTGCATTTTCATCATTTAAAACAAATCTCATACTTACCCCATCGATTTATTAGAGACTAGCATTCCTGTTTGCAGGCAAGTCAGAGGGAGTGCCCGAAGATGAGATCGAAAAGATGCTGGAGGAAGACCTCCCGGATGACTTTAAGGGGGCGCCCAAGCTCAAGGAGAGGCCCTACATCACCCGGCAGAAGACTGTGCTGGAAGGTTCGTCCGTTCACCGATCAAGTCTTTGAGATTTTCTACGATACCTACCTTTTGTACCCACCCATTAGGTATGTTAACATGATATTTGCAAAATATGATCGATTGATGTCTTGCTAATAATGATGTTATGCGAATATCGTGTTTTGCGAATATCATGTTTTACAAAAATGATATTCTTCGAAGTACAGTTTTGTACAGCTGGCTAGATATGCGGTCTGCCACTGCCATCCCGTGTGGTTAAATTCCGTGACCGCGTCTAGCTGGCCTTTAAATTGAAAATGCTAAGCAGTTAGCCGCCTTCTTGGCCATCACGGCAGATTTCAGGAAATGCAGAGTAGTACTACTGCCAACACGATTCCTTTTTTATTTCAAACTGCTGCTTGATGTTGTTACAACTTTTTGCCCTACTATACCTATTGGTGAACGGCGCATATTGTCCAGCGCGTTTTGCCAAGGTTTACTGGGACCATTAGTCCTTATAAGGATCAATTGTGTAACGAACAAACTCGCATTCCAGAGAAGGGTGTGAATCAGTTCGAAGTGCTACCTCTGGACTGGATGATGGTGCGGCACTACAGCGGCATGCCGGTGTACATGCATCGCGGCACGCGCGTGTGCACGCTCGCCAAGCCCTACTCGCTGGGCAAGGGCAACACCAGGGTAAGTGAAGTTGGGAAACTGCCCTACTACTAAAGAAAGCGGCAAACTGCAATAGTACACTCACCGGCACCAAAACTCGCCCACACGTCTTTTGTTCATACAACTACTTACAAATACCGGGTGTTGCCTGTAATAGGAGCAATAAATTGAGGGATCGTTTCCACTCTATAAACATAGCAACAATTGTTCTACAACTTTAAAAAATATGTTATTTATTATTCGGGATTTTTTCGAACAAACTAAATAGCATTTTCAATGTACTCCATCCAATAGCCTAGTTGACATCTACTGTCAGCCTACAAACTCCGTATTTTTCGCAATACATTGCTTGCTTAGAAAATCTAAATTCATTCATATTTAGTTAACAATAAGTTCTTCAAAAGTTGTAGAATAAATGTTGTTACGTTTGTGGTGTGGAAACGATCCCTCGATTTATTGCTCCTATTACAGGCAACACCCGGTATAACTTCTTAACCAGAGAGTAACTTCAAAAATACTTAACCAATTTTCTTGTAAATTGTAGTGTTTGGTTGCTTATTAACCAAGGTTCAAATTGGCCAGCAACATTTTATACGCCGTGACTCTGTCCAAACGACCGAAAAAGATTCATACATTAGCTGTTCTTAGTAAATTATTGTTAAGATAGACTTTAAAACTTAGGGACTTTAAAATAATTGTTTGTATGGTTAAGTACGCTTAAATATGCTCCAACCTTTTGGTTCTTACTTGTACATGCACCGCTGCACGCACAGAACTATATCGAGATAGAAGGAAAGAGTTCGTCGTTTTATATGAGAACCGAGCGTGTAACATTTTGCGTAGGCACTTTGACGTCACGCGAGTCTTTTAGTGATGTGTACAACATACACAAAATCGATTCTAATCTGTGGTGTCATCGATCGCAAGTCGCAACGGAAGAGCGTCAGCAATGCCACTAGGGAAAGTATTTTATTTACTTTTCGACGGTTTTTTTCCTTCAAGCGTTAAATTTGTTTGTCTTTTTCTTTTATCATTTGCCTTGCGTTATTCAATTGGTTCATTATTTTTTTCTTCTTTGATGTATGAATTAAAGTTTCGTCTGATGTGGATGGTTCATTAATATTCTGTAAGTGTAATATATGTTGAAATATAATAATGCAAAACTACTAATTACACAAATTTTAAAACCAATTAGTATGTCATCATTTTATAGTAAAATCACTTTTTCCAGCTTTCTTTTCATTGGCGTGGTCTTGATAGAGTCCTTCTCTATAGAAGGTGATCCTTTTATCTGTAGCATAAAAAAATACTATGTCTGTAGCATAAAGCGCGCGTGAGCGCACGCACACACACACACACGCACACGCACACACACACACACACACACACACACACACACACACACACACACACATTGTGACGTATAAATGTAGGTACCTTTTCATTATTTGACATTATCACTACCACCATCTTATCCATTAACCACCCGCCAAGCAACAGTGTTCGCATTGTTGTGTTCCGGTGTGGGGATAAGACAACCGGTGAAATTACTAGCATAGAGGCATTCCATCTTAGTCCTCAGGATTGGCAACGCATTCGAGGTCTTAGGATTGCAGTCTTAAGATTATAGTCTTGAGAATTCAAATCCTTTAGTCGCTGAGTACCTAAAACTCAGTCTGCCAATTTCGCGTTATGCCAAAATGTCATTTAAAATAATCATTTCGACTAAGTAGGTTTTTGTCTATGTCGCAATAGGTCTAATCCCCGTATTGCCTATTTAGCGATATGACTATATCGCAATAGGTCTAAACCCCGTATTGCCTGTTTAGCGATATGACTATGTTGCAGTAGGTCTAATCCCCGTATTGCCTATTTAGCGATATGACTATGTTGCAATATGTCTAATCCCCGTATTGCCTATTTAGCGATATGACTATATCGCGATAGGTCTAATCCCCGTTTTGCCTATATAGCCATATATGACTATGTCGACATTTACAAACTCCTTTATAACAGTATTTTCTCTTTTGCATACTGGCCACTTGAAAGTGAAGTGTTTAATCTTCAACTATTCTACTTATGATAAATAACAAAAACTATGTGTCATTCTTACACAGTTCGAATTAAAGGCATTGTAGATTGGAATTTACAATAATACCTATACGTACAATGGTAGCTAAAGAGAACATATTTCTTATTAAGAATAAAAAAGGTTCGCATAATTTATTGCTGAACGGTTTTGCATACACTAAAAACAAGTCGAACAATGACGGGTCCTCGCTCTGGCAGTGTGCTAACAGGACAAAACGCAGTGCTTCTTTAAAACTGAATGGAGAAAACCTGGTTTTAAACCTAAATCTCAATTCGCCTACTTCGCTCATGAACTAAATCTCAATTCGCCTACTTCGCTCATGAACTAAATCTCAATTTGCCTACTTCGCTCATGAACTAAAGCTCAATATACCTACCTCGCCCTTGAACTAATACGCACTAAACCTAAATCTCAATTCGCCTACTTCGCTCATGAACTAAAACGCAATAGGTCTAAGTATCAATACGCCAATAACTTGTTAGGTCTAGGCATAACGCGAAATTGGCAGACTGTGTTTTAGGTACTCAGCGACTAAAGGCTCAGATTCCACTTCCCATCAGGTGGCCTGAGTGCTCGTGTGCCTTCTCCTTATCATAAAAAAAAAAAAAAAATCTATAGTCGGATAAGCTGTACTGATTATTCGCCGGTACTTTGATTGGCCAGTAGGTAAAGATATCTTTGTGAAAATGTACAGAACAAATCCGGCTGTGTTTTGTAGGAAACCAGTTTTATCGACCCGTTGCTTCTATCCATCTATTTTTTATAATAGGATCTTTTGGAAAACTGAAACAAAATTGCAAAAATTTTTGCTTTTGGCAAAAATATTTCATTTTGACTACTACTTCATCTCACGGCTACATAATAGTAAAAAAAAACATTTTTGGGACAAGTTTTTGCTGCCGACTGTACTTTTTTTGCAAAATCTTTATCTGCTTATCGAGACAAAACTATTGAGTCCTAACACGGTGGGTTTACGTTAAGAATAGCGGAGATCCTGTCGCCACCTCCCATCATCAGATCATCTCTTAGATACCATAATATTGCATTGTCATTGAGTTTACATATATGGTCCAAATTTCAGCCCATTCCGTTAACGGGAAGTGGGTCAAATTTAATTTGCAAGATTTGACCCATACATACATACATCTTACATACGCATATACATACATTGCAAGTGAAATAAACGCTTGTAAAAATAATTATCATTTTTTCTGTTTTCAAAATTTATTTTAATCGACTAAGAAATCGGCATTGAAAATCGCCGGGTACAACACTATATCTTACTTTTGACAGAAAAATGAGAAATCAACCTTGAACGCGTCTCGACAAGTGCTCGACAGTTTGGATTGGTTTATTTTCTTTGCTGGTTTTTAATGCATGCCAAGTCTGGCGCGTCAAATTAAAGCCGCAATGGAAAAGTAGCAGTAGACACGGACTCGCCCGTTACTGTTTATATGAAATTAATACTATGCAACAAAATAAATTGTTTTATAAATAGTAACGGATATTTTAGGGAAAAGAGTACTTACCTATGAAAAGAAATATCTTGATTCACAGCTCCTACTTTTTTGGTGGTGTTTAAACAGTTTATTATCGAGCAACAGGGCATTTTGTTTTTATATTCGAACGTCACACACGGACAGCGGTCGAGAGCGGACTGAGCATCGCGGCGAGCAATGCAGTCCTCAGAACCTCTTTTCGGCACGCGAGGTACATACACTCTTTCCTTCTATCTCGATATAGTTCTGTGGCTGCACGCTCGCCAAGCCCTACTCGCTAGGCCAGCACAACACCAAGGTGAGTGGGAATTTATTAAGAGAAATGTAGGTATGCTTACTATGCGAACCCTACTGGGTATTAACTCTTTTCCAAGCCGCACCAATCCTGATGGTATAACATGGAATGTAATACATATCCAAGTTATTTACATGTTGGGAATTAATTTCAGAGCAAGTAGCTCTTCACGTATATTTAATCAGATATGATCCCTAAACCAAGGTTCCAAGGTTGAAATTGTCAATGTAGAGCCTCTGCCTGCTAAAGGATTAAGGGAAATGTGGGTAGTATAAAAATGTGCGTGTGTGCGTGTGTGTACCTAGTAGGTAGTTTTGACTTTGAAATAACTATATTTCAGCGTCACGACATCCCAATCAGCGCGATTCCCTGTCTCGCCTACCGCCGTGCTTTAGAAGAAGAAGAAAAACAAAAAGTGATAGACGCAAGGATCAAAGAACAGATAGAAAGTGGGATATGGGGCAATAAGATAACTGATAAAAATAGTGATATTAGTGATAAGCCAAATCAAATGAATGAAAATATGAAATTGGATAAAAGTTGTGAGGGCACTTATAATTGTAGTGAACTTAGTAATAGTAATGAAGTGACTTTAAAAGAAAATGAAAAAAAGCTTTTACAAGAAGAAATTGAGATTAAACAGGAAATCAATATAGAGATTGAACAGATAGAAGCTGATATACAAGTGCAATGTCCGTTAAAACAAGAAATCGACAATGTTTATAATAGTTTAAATGGAAGAGATGATGCAGAATCTAGCGTTAATATTGAAGATTTAAATACTAATAATGAAGAAGGGAATATTAGCAAAGATGGTGAAACAGATATACCACTAGAAAGGCAGCCAGTGGTGCTGCCAGGCGGTATAGTCATGCCTCCGCCGAGAGTCGAGACGGTTAATACTAGTTGGAAGACACGGCAACTAAACCACGATGAAGTAAACGATTACTGCAAGAGTCTATTCAAGTTCAAAACCGTCAATATAATGCATTTCAAGTGAGTTTTTTCATCTTATAATATCGCGACTTGTGCAATGTTTTTTTTGGGGTCTATATAGAGTGGCTTAGTCATTGTTAGTCTAATGTATTATTTGGTCGAAAACGGTTTATACAATTGTAACTGTTTATTGTTATTGTTATAAAACCGGCCAAGTGCGAGTCGTACCCGCGCACGAAGGGTGACGTCGCGACCCCCTAGGGGGTCGCGACCCACAGATTGGAAAACACCGTTATAATGTATAACCTTGTCGTTATAATTAAAAAAACAAAAATGCAAGGAGCTTGCAATCGGTCCATAAGTTCTGTCACAAAAATGTAGTCAATTAAAAAAACTTAGGAATATGTTAATTAAAAATACATAATAATGAAAAAGTTTAAACCTCTGGTGTATGATATTTGCCGACGAGATTGTTCTTGTTGGTGAAGATGGACCTGAGATCTAGAGCAGATTAGAGATGGCAACGGATGCTGGAGAATGTTGTCTTGAAAATCCGACCAAAACCGAGTATATGTTCTGCGATTTCGGCGGTCTCCCGAGTTCTGGGGCCTTAGCGCTTCATGGCGCGCTCCTCCCGATCTGCTCCGACTGGTATCTCGGTTCACTTGTGCGAAGTGGTGGCGAAGTAGATCGGGTTGTTTAGTACAGAATTAACACTGGCTGGATTAAATGGTTGCAGTTCACAGGAACAATCTGCGACTCCCGCGTTCTCCTTAAACGTAAGGGGAAGATTTATAAAACAATGGTTAGACCTGCTGTCTTGTATGGATCAGAATGTTGGGCCACGAAAGGAGTGAAAGAAAGGCAATTGCATGCTGCTGAATTGAGAATGCTAAGGGGTATGTGTGGTGTTACGCGAATGGATAGAATAAGAAGTATATAAGGGGAAGTCTGAAAGTGACACCGGTGACTGAGTTGTTTGGAAATCGGTTGTCATGGAATGAGCATGTGATGCGGAGGAATGGGGAAAATATCGTCAGGAAAGTTTTAAGTATGAATGTAGATAGCAACACAAGTAAGGGAACACCAAAGAAACGGTGGATGGGCTGTGTGAAAGATGATATGGCTGGGAACGGAGTGACTACCGAGATGGCGACTAACAGAGAAGTATGGGAGAAAAAGACATATGGCGCCGACCCCAAATAAGTTGGGATAAGGCCAGGAGAATCATGATTAATATGATGATCAATGGAAATTATTTCATTTCAGATAACCGCCGCAATATTCCGATCTTTAAAAATTAACGCCCAGCATCACGCATGAATTCTCAGCGAATTTCAGTTTTTGATAGTGATTAAACATAAGATTGTTTACAAAGCAACTTTGTTGTTTATTATCGTTAAACCTCTTATTATTTACGTTCTAGCTTTAGAATCTCGATCACGGCCTATGAAGCAAAATACGGGGAGGTATTAAATTGCTACAAAGTTCAATACAATATGTATGAATGTTGAATGTAAACACTTTACTGTACAAAATACAAAAACTCAAATACAATATTTACCGGATAGGAATGTACAAAGGTAAACTTATCCCTTAATATTATTCGATTAGTAAGTCGATACCAAGACAAAATCTCACGCAATTTGAACTAGTCCTAAACCAAAGTATTGTACTCGTTTTTAGGGTTCCATAGTCAAACTAGGAACCCTTATAGTTTGTCCATCCGTCCGTCCGTCGTCCGTCGCCATGTCCGTCCGTCCGTCCGTCCGTCCGCAGCCTAGAGACTCTTTGTACTAGAAAGCTGTAATTTGGATTTAGAGTACCTCCCCTACACGTAACTTGATGATGTATTTTTTTTCTCGTCTACCGCATTATGTGGGGTATCGTTGGATAAGTCTTTCAAAAATATTACGAGTTTATTTTAACAATTTTTCGATTAAAGAATCCGTTTAGGAAATATTACGTAGACATCATTGGTTCTTGAGATACAGGCGATTGAAGTGTTTATACCTACTAAAGTCATCTAAGACGGCACCAAATGATTTTAAATAGAAATATAGTTATTACTTGTTGATTTTTATGTTTGTAGTACTTTACCGCTTCGGAACCCTACACTGAGCAAGGTCCGACATGCTCTTGCCTGGTTTTTTAGTTAACACTCGACCCACTTGCAATATACTTTTTAACAAATTTAATTGTATATAAAATACTTTTCATCCAGTATGATCGGATCCTATAGGTACTGTATGTCAGTATAGTCGATACAATACAAATACGCTTTATTGACCACCACACGAAAAATTAACAAGTAAAGACAAAAGGATCGGTCTGATCACTATACGCGATCTCTTCCTGACAACTTTGATGTTGCATTGTTTGCACCGCCTACTAAAAAATATAATTATATAAAATAGATTTAAAAAAGAACTACTTAACAATCCACAATCATAACAAAACTAGAACAATCATAATACAACAATATACTATATACAACGTCATTGAAAAATATTTTTAAATAAATCTATAATTTGAAGGTCACGACAGCATTTCTGGGATTTATACAACAACTTTTGACTATTTGTACTGAAGAACAAATTGCTCTAGACTAAGGAAGGGATCTTGTCTCAAAAGTTCGCGCATTAAACAAGATTTCGAAACCGTACAACAAGTGCTACTACTATATAAGGGCAAACAAATTAGTTACAGCTGCTGTTCTTCCCGGCGACCTGATTTAAGTTCAATTTCGCACCCGTTCCAAAATGCTCAAAGCGCAAATTGTTACAGGTTATAACGCTACATAGGAAAAGCGCGACTGAAAACGTTATTCGGGAAAAAAACGCGAATGAAATTTCTGCTACCAAGAAACTCCACCAACCCATCGCTACATCCACATACAATATGTTTTCGTTAAATTCAGATCCAATGTGTATAAAGATAATATATTATTAGATTTCAGTGACAGAACTTATGAATCAACTAGGTATTAGCACAGAATAAGTAATAGTATTAGTAGTAGGAAAACTGTACTAACCATTCACCAATCGCTACATTCACTTATGGTAAAATATTATTGCACTTGAACAAAGCGATTATATTTTAAAATAAATAAATACACTACATACAGAACATTGTAAATATACTAAAACGCTCGCTGTAACGACATTTTTGTTTTAATTAAAGCTTTTGAAATCTACTGGCAAAAGTGAAAGGGTTGAAAATCCATTAAAATAAGGTGCCTATAGCTTGACAAATTCGTCCGTGACACTCCAATGGTCCGCGCGGGGGGCGGGGAACGTATCTAGTCGATAACGGGTTGCTCACCTCTACTCACCATATGAAGATATAGGCGCTGAGCGGCTTTATTGAGGTGCCAGTTGTCCGGCCGCCACCGATCAGTCAACACGTGTTTGAGCGAGACAGCGTAACATAAAGTTACGCGAGTAACACGATTGCATAACGCGTCCTCTCATCTTTCGCGTCGTTATTGCGAGACATATTGCCGGCTCACTCCCGCATCTGTATTAACCATCAATTTAACTCTATTGCTCCTTAGTGCATGTATATGCCACTCTTTTGCAACTGTGGTTTTTGCGAGGTGTCGCGTCACGCATTATTTTAATGTTTAGTACAGCGACAGCATGCCTTCCCCTTTTGCTTTAGTCTCAGCGATATCCCTAACAATTCTGCATTAACTTAATTTGATATATTTTTAAAGAAACTAAGCCGCGCGCATACTTAATACCGCCCCCGCTATCTTTCGTCCCCCGTCGCCCGCAGACCATGGGAGTGTCACGAACGGATTTGCCAAGATATAGTTGCATTCGTTAGGCATGGATTGTTTGTCGCACATCAGTGAAACCCAATACAATGGCTTAGTTCAAATACAATGTATTGTTTCCCTCTTAAAATAATAACACAAAGAATCATAGTTTCATAAATGGAAGCATGTAGATGTAATCTCGTACGAAACTCACTCAAGTGCACATATAACGCGGTATTGTGCTAACCGAATCTGGTCTGAGTGGCATCACGTTAGGTACGCTAGGTTTCTTTGTGTTATTATTCTAAGGTTTTGTTCGAGTGGATGTGGCCTAACTGAACACGAAAGTCTGTACGGCCTCTGCTCTGACTAGACGCTGGGCCGACCGGCGCAAGTATGCCAAGGCGCGCAAGACGCTGCAGTACCCCACGCTGCCCGAGGGCACCAAGCTCATCACCATCCCGGCGCAGCCCGCCGCCGACGACAACGGTAGGACGTGTGTTATTACACCAGGGTGAGTCAAACGAATGCCCCCTGCAGGACAAGTACCTACCCTAGATATTGAAGATAGCAAATTTTACTCAGAAGCAAGAGAAGCAACGTCCTTTGTTGTTAGAAATAAGAAAAAAACGCATTTATAGATTTTTTAAATCACTTGCCAGAGCCCGTCGCGTGTAGAAAACCAACGGAGCCAAAAATTCGCATAACGGAACTGTTTTCGTCTACGTTGTTTGTATTGTTAACTGCGCTGAACTATGGTCCCACTTTTTGGTCCTCACCCAAACTCTACTAACGTTTTTCTTTTCTATCACTCAAAATATATAGGATGACGATTGACCACGTGGTTTTTATCGTAACGGACGAGAGTGGCATTCTATACATTTCGAGTGATAGAAAAGTAGAACGACAGTTAAGTTTGCATCTTGGTTAGGGCCTCTGTACTTTTATAATATCGATCGATAGGGTCAATCAAAAGGAACAAATCTCCCTAATTAACATTATAACTAAAATTTGAGGAAGACCATTAAATTTAACAGTAATTTATAAATTTAAGATGGGATACTTTTCCTCCAGGGGGCATTGGTTTCACTCGCCCTGTATAACCTTGTATTCTAACTCTAGCGGGAAAGACAAGCAATGAAAATAGCAGAAGTGGACTGGAGTTTCAGGGGCGGTGTACACACGAAGACACTGTTAACTGACCACCCGTAGACTTTAATACGTAGCGATAAGGTTTATATTCGTTTGTAAATGAACAGTTAACAGTGTCTTCGACTGTACATGCAGCGAACCACAGCGTTTATTTTTTCATTGTAAAAGGTTTATCGTCTTTGGTTGGACGTGTTCAAAAAAAGATTAAACTTATATCAATTGTTCAGGAGACGCTTGCGAAGATTTTTTTTGGTGTAAATTAATTTCGATCTTAATTCAACACATCCAAAGACACTTTTGCAGTGAAAAAGTCTGCGCTGCGCTTCGCTGTATGTGCGCCGGTCCCTAGTCTTTCTTTTACGTTAGAAAAGACAAAATTTTACGGAGTAAGACAGCATTCCACTTATGTATTTTTTCTGGCACATTTAATTTGCGATCTTCTAACACCAATCACAATAAAGAGGTACTAAAGGGCTGAATAATTAATAGAAATTGGAATAGTGGGTTTACGCTTCCAAGATAATCATCGCTCACTCATCTTGTTAATAGCTTTTTTGCTTTTTTATGTTAAGGAAAAGGCACACGAGCACTCAGGCCACCTGATGGTAAGTGGAATCTGAGATCCATAGACATTTGAATGCTCAAGACTATAATCCTAAGACCTCAAATGCGTTGCCAACCCTGAGGACTAAGATGGAATGCCTCTATGCTAGTAATTTCACCGGTTGTCTTATCCCCACACCGGAACACAAGAATGCGAACACTGTGGCTTGGCGGGTGGTTAATGGATAAGATGGTGCTAGCGATCCGGACGGACCCTGCACAGGGTCCTGCCACCACTTACTGCTTAGCAGATAAAGTCCTTATGAGCCCTAACCGCGAGATTGCCCCAGGCCCTGATAACGTTCCTACCGAATCTGCCGAAATACCAAAGAAGTCGGCTAAGGATAAGGTCCAAAAGTAGGACATGCTAACTCACGCAATTAAGAATAGTTTTCGTCTCACAAAACGTCTCGCTTTCGTTGTTTATAGGGTTAACTACGCTAAACTGTGGTCCAACTTTTTGGTCCTCACCCCTAACTTCATAGTAATAAATAGTATTAGCATTTAAATTTGAATGTGGTGACCAATAGCGCATATAGTGCTTGAGCTACAATGCAGTTAGCCGACTTCTTTGGTATTACGGCAGAAATTCCTTAAGCTCTATGTACAAGAAAAGTCAGAAAGACAACGCTAAAACAACTACAGCATCTTCGTTTGTCTAGCGAGTAAAATTTTACAAAATTCATTAAATAACAGGTTGACTAATTGAATAATTTTAAGATAATGTCCAATTCACATTTTGGCTTTGAACAAGAAAATGGTCTACAGGTGATGCTGTCTTACACCTATTTTACTCATAACGGACCAAGTTGATAAGAGTGACATGCATGGCAGTTTTTTGGGCTTTAAGAAGGCGCCATCTCTCCTTCCGTTTTGGTACAGAAACTGGAAGACATCGGGGCTAGAGGTAAATCACTAGATCTACTAAGTGATTATCCAGATGGTCGCGAGTTAAGGTTTATATTTATGTAAGACATGACATGGAATCTCCTTAGGCGTCTCTCAAGGAAGCGTTCTAGGACCAACTGTTTTTATTTATATTAACGCCTTGATCAATATGAGCGTAGAAGATGACTGCGTATTCACAAATACCTATGACATAGTTATTGTGTTTAATAGTAAATCATGGAACACCGTTTTTAATAAGGCCGAAACTGAACTAAGTAAAGTCAATGTCGCCTTTCCTCGTGTCCAAATACATATTGACTAACAATAAGATCAGAAAACTCAACTAGATTTAACTTATGGGCAGTAAGCCAGTAAGCCCATACTTAACCAATTGTTTACTGTCTTACTGTACAAACTTTTGTATATAGAGTAATGCAACAAAGGGTAAATTCCCCGAAATTATGAGACTACAAAGAAGTCCAATAAAGGTTATTTGTGTACGTCAAATCGTACGTACAGGTATGAGTGATGTAGTGGCGGATTTACCAGCAGGCTGAGTTTGCTGGAGCCTAGGGCGGCTTATTTCAGGGGTCGGCAAATTAGGCATTGACCAAAAAAAAAACTTTGCTTGCTTGATATAAGGACTGACAGGGATATGAAAAATAGTTTAGTAAAAGTATTTAAATACAAAATTCAAATGCATTGTAACTTTACTATTTCAACTAGAAATTTAAAATAGTTTCAGTGGTCAATACGAAATGCAAAATATTTATCAATAGGAAGAATAAATAACAAGACTTTGATTTAGATTTAGTTAGATAGCCTTAAAAGAATAAAATGATACATTTTATGAGTGAATTGCACAAATATTGCACATAGTTATAGGTGATTACGTAAAGGACCTGTTGTATGTGGTTGTGTACAAAATTAATATGGAACTCATGTCAAATTTCAAATATAGAATGTCAAACGGTCTATACAGATGTGTTACAAGTACATACAACATGTCCTTTACTTAAGTTTTTCACCTATAAGGAATCGAAGATTTAACCATTACAATTGTATGACTAATTTTCGTTATACAAAGGAAAAATATTTTGTTTCAATTAAACTTTGACATCAATTAGGTCCTTAACTATGTACAATATTTTTGTAATTCACCCTTTATCTTCAATTTCTAATTTTAGTGCATAAACTCACTCACTGACTTGCTGATGACACATCATTAATTTTCAAGGTAGACCGGAAATCCGTCGATTACAGTAGGATCAACGCCACCCTAGATAAAGTACTTAGTTGGTTTACTTGTAACAATTTACTACTCGATGCTAAAAAATACTAAATGTGTTAGTTTCACTTTGCGTAATGTTAAACCGATAGAACCAAGCATAATTCGGATAACTATAGACAAAAATTTGCAATGGAGTCCCCATATAGCAGAACTAGCAGGTAAATTAAGTTCGGCAGCTTACGCTGTTAGGAAACTCAGGCAACTTACCAATATTGAGACAGCTCGCTTAGTTTATTATAGTTATTTTCATAGTGTTATGTCGTACGGTATTCTAGTTTAGGGAAAAGTGGTTGATATACAGACTATATTCGTGTTACAAAAAAGGGCCATTCGTTCAATATATAACTTAAACTCCCGTGATTCCTTAAGAGTACTATTTAAAGAAATTAATATTTTGACTATAGCGTCACTATTTATTTTTTGAGAATATTATCTATGTTATTAAGAACCATGACTCTTTTAATAAAAATTGTAGTGTTCATAATTTTAATACTAGAAAAAAATATATGCCATTTGAAAATTTCGTGTCCGCAAAGTATATAAATCATTTGTAGGTCAATGCATTCTTTTCTATAATAAATTACCCGACGCAGTTTTGAAGTTAACATTTTCAGCACTTAAAAATATCTTGAAAAAGTCATTAATGTCTGAAGCTTACTCTAGGGTCGAGGATTATCTAACAGACAAAAATGCTTGGCCTAAGATACCTAACGACACAGCTAAGTACCTATCTAGTCTAGGGGATACGGTTTTTGTAGGAGAACGTATCGATACTTTATTTAATTTAGTTTAGCATCGTCATGGGTAGGTATAAATGTTATATATTATTTTATTTATTTGCTCTTGTGTTTATTAGACGTTTTGACACTTTTTCCCGCTTAACTACGCATGATATATATATTATAAAATTTTATTAATTGATTTATATAATGATTAAGTTTTATCATTGTCATAAACAATATTTAAAAAAAAACTGACTGTTGAGTTTCTTGTGGCGCTTCTTCTCAGCAGTGGTCTCTTTGAAGCGCCAGTAGAGTTTTGAGGTGTAAAAGTGCCCGTGCGGCCTACTTACTGAATTGTTTATTCAGTAAATAGGCCGCACGGGCGCTTATCTTTTTTTATCACTTGACAAAGAGAGAGAGTCTATTTATCCTAAGACTGCTGCTAGTCACGATTGATTTTTGCGAATATCCCTGTGGCAATATGACCTGTGACATAGATTGTATTAGTTGTGATAAGAGCTCTGTCTACAGGCGGCAAGGCCAGCAAACGGGACTGGGTGATGAACATGAATGGGCGCAGCTACCTATCCGTCTTCCATGAGTACGTGCGTCGCGCGTTGCAGAAGCAGCCGGTCTACGAGTTCAAGCAGCTCGGTGAGTCATGAACATGTTCAAGCGTGACTGGGTGATGAACATGAACGGGCGCAGCTACCTATCCGTGTCTTACGTGCGCCGCGCGTTGCAGAAGCAACCGGTCTACGAGTTCAAGCAGCTCGGTGAGTCATGAACATGTTCAAGCGTGACTGGGTGATGAACATGAACGGGCGCAGACCTATCCGTGTCTTACGTGCGCCGCGCGTTGCAGAAGCAACCGGTCTACGAGTTCAAGCAGCTCGGTGAGTCATGAACATGTTCAAGCGTGACTGGGTGATGAACATGAACGGGCGCAGCTACCTATCCGTGTCTTACGTGCGCCGCGCGTTGCAGAAGCAACCGGTCTACGAGTTCAAGCAGCTCGGTGAGTCATGAACATGTTCAAGCGTGACTGGGTGATGAACATGAACGGGCGCAGTTACCTATCCGTGTCTTACGTGCGCCGCGCGTTGCAGAAGCAACCGGTCTACGAGTTCAAGCCGTTTATTAGTCCTTTACCTCAAAAGCATAATTTTCTTGTAGCGGTTCACCGATTCGCATTTCACCTCGATCGTGTATTTCATTTTCGCTTTGTGTCAAAGTCGTCATTTTTTTTGTTCGTTAATAGCTTTACTCGCATTTCACCTCGATCGCTTATTTTACTGTTTCATTTAGTCTCGATCGTCAATTTTATTATTAGCAAATATTATAAATCACAGTATACCTCAATCGCATATTTTGAAATAGTATTTCGCTGCGATCGCTTAATAGCTTAGTTCGCCAATCTACTATGATTACCTACCTTTATAAAAAAATCTAATTGTTTTATTTTGTCAAAGTCTTTGCGCGCTTATTACGGCGCGGCGCGACGGCCCCGCTGCAGAAGACGGTCGCGTCGCGTAAGAACACGATGATGATAATATTTCTATTAATTTGATAGCATTTAAGACATGAAACTACAAGCACAAAACACGTTTTAAAAAAAATGATACAGAAATTTAGTGCGCACATTAATTAATGCGTCAAATTAAATAGAGTCCCAAACAAACATCGATCGCGACGAAATGCGTCTAGGGTAAAATACTACATGAAAAATTAAATGCTACAAAATAATTATACTGATGTAAAAAGCCACGCGAGAAATTGCTTATAGTAAAAGATTCTATTGAAGTTTTGTTCATCCGAGGTGAAATGCGATTCGGTGAATCGCTACAAAGAATTCATGCTTTTGAGGTAAAGGACTAACAAATGGTTCAAGCAGCTCGGTGAGTCATGAATTTGTTCAAGCGCGACTGGGTGATTTACATGAACGGGCGCAGCCTATAGCAGCGTGAGTCTTAATAATAATATAACCTTTACATACTCTGTCATTACTTTGACATTCATATCATATCGTTCATGTTCAAATGATTGAATATTGTCTGTCCAACGCTTGGGTGCCAGGGGTACAGATTGTCTTAAGAGTCGTATTAATAAACTGTTCTTGAGAAACAAGCCTATCTATAAATTCGTGTTGAATTATTAGGATAGTACTTATCGCGGGAAATTATGCCTATGCACAGCTAAACTTAACGTACCCTGAGATGGGCATCTCACTAAACAACAGTTACTAATATAATATGGAGCAAAATTTTGGGACTAAAAATAATTGACGTATACTCGTTTTATCACTTTCCTTCCCTAAGTTTCGACGTAAAAAATATAATATCTGCATTTATATTCTTTTTAGATCTTAAGAACCCCGTGTGGTTGCCGGGTTAGAATAGTGCCACTCCATGTCTTCCCGTGGATGTCGTAAGAAGCGGCTGCGGGAATAAAGACTTGTAGTACTGTTAGGCGATGGGCTTGCAACCTGTCACTAAAACACTAGTAAACTTCTTAGCCTGTTTGTGCAAAATGTGGTTACAGAATTATAAAGTCTTTTTAAAGTTGTTGGTATTCTGTAGCTCTGCCTACCCCACTCTGGGAATGAAGGCGTGATGTTATGTATGTATGTGTATGTAGATCTTAAGAACTGCGATAGTCAGGAGGCTTGAAACCAAACCCTTTTGTTGATGGATATGATAACTGGACAGAGAACGCGGCGTCCCCGTACCAGGCCACGGTGTACATCGGCGGCATGCAGTACGGCTCCGGCCGCGGCTCCAGCAAGCGGCAGGCCAAGAGCGCCGCCGCGCGCGCCTCCATCCACATCCTCATCCCCGAGATGCGCGCCGAGCTCGACCAGGCGCCCAGCGACCCCGACTTCACCGTGAGCGTTCAATCACTTATAAAAAGAACTACTGTATTCGCTTGCAAGTCGTTTAGTATTCTTGACTGCTGTTTCCAAAAGAAACGTATAAATATCAATATGCCCTTCATTTTAATTTAAACCGTCTAATCTAAGACTTAAAGACGCTTTTCGTGTCAAGGTGTTTGCAGTTACTAATTTCTATTTCTAACCGTATTTTTTTGGTCACACTTTACAATAGATGATAATGGCTTTGTTAACCAGCTAAGCCGAACTCGGCCAGCTCCAATGATCACAACTACGTTGTGTTTCGTCTTTTGATCGTGGCTTTACTCTGCACGTTACGTTTGTCTCGCCACGGTTGCCTGATCGTGACTTAGGGCCTGTTGTTTGATCAGTAGTTAAGGTAACTAATTGTTAAAAATCGCAACTAATTGTTAAATGACAAGGAAATGTGTCAAATATTCGATAATCTTTTCGAATTTTAACCGGTAATTCAGTTAACCACTGATCAAATAACTCGTCCTTAACTGTTAACTCTGCCTGTTCATGACTAGTGATCGGCACGGAATGAGCAAAACTTTAATTAAACTTACATACAGTACATTACAGCCATGTAAATATTAATTTCCTTATACCAAATCCGAGGCTCTGATATAGAGTTAAATTGAACAATAATATGCCAATAATATTCTTATTTTTCTTCCTTTATGTCAGCTTTACAAGTTTTGTTAAAGTTTTGCTCCGTCCGTGCTGATCACTAGTCATGACTACGCTGGGAATGTTACGGCTGTCTGATCATGACTTTACTGTGATTGTTACTCACGACAACGGCTCGGATTTTTCATCGCACAGCAAGATGAAAGAAAATTATCGAGTCGATAGTAAAATTAATACTTTATTCATATTCATACTCATTAATTTAAATGACACTAAATTTATTACATTATAAATGAATCTTAAATACCACACCACGTTTATAACATTATGGGCCAAATAATAAAAAAATATATGAAGAAGTAAGCTCCCAGTTTGTAATATCCATAGAGCATATCTACAGGAATTAGTGTTTAAAAATTTTGACAAAGTAAATAAATTAATCTTGATAACGCGGCCATTTTGATAAAAGTCTATTGCAACAATGTTGTCTGTAAAACTAGGTAAGTAATTAAGTTGAGTTAGTTACAGCATGATAAATATACTAGACGGGACGAAGAATATGAGTGAATACGAGTATGAATTTGACTAAAGTTTTAATTGAAATATCGACTCCATAATTTTCTTTCATTTTATGCCATGCTCATGACTATTTGCGATAGCTCTTAGAAAGTCTTTTGCGTACAAGTCAAGTCAAGTAAGTTGTTTTAAAGAGTTATCTCACTGTAGAATGATGAATAAATGAATATTATTAATGGATATTGGTTCAGTTCTTCGACTACGTGGGCATCGAGGACCCGCGCATCACAGAGTTCTGCGCCGCCACCTGCGAGCCGTCCCCGCACGCCATCCTGCGCACCTGCCTGCTGCGCAACTTCGGCGCGCAGGACCGCCACATCAACACCGAGGTACGCGGGGCAGCCACATACACTCGAGGGCCCCCCCCGGGGTAGACACGCAACGAGGTAGTACCCCTGACCAGGGTAGATACGCACAAGGTAAGGAAAATACAGCTGGCCAGAAGAGGTACACATCGAGGTAGCGAGAGTACATTTGGCCAGGATAGATACACACCGATGAAGGAAGAGTACTGCTGGCTAGGATAGATACACACTGAGGTAGGAAAAGTACAGCTGACCAGGCTAGATAATTACCGAGGTAGGAGCAGTACAGCTGACCAGGGTACGTTCATAACAAGGTGGGAAGAGTACAGCTGACCTCGATAGATACTCACCAAGTTAGGCACAGTTCAGTTGACCAGGGTAGGTCACGCCGAGGTAGGAAGAGTAAAGCTGACAACGTTAGATAATCAGTAATCACCCAGGTAGGAAGAGTACAGCTGACCCGGGAAGATACAAACCCGAGGTGGGCACAGTACAGCTGACCAGGGTAGGTACACACGAGACAGGGAGAGTACTAGTTATTGGCACAATATGATTGTAGAATTTTAACCTCTTTTAATTGGAAAAAACGATATTAAGTTGTCAAACGTAAAAAATTACATTGTAACTAAGGTTATACAATTTAAGGTAAGTAGGTTAATGACTTTGTCGTATGGCGTTGTACAAAATTTCTTATATAAGGCAAACTACCAATGGAATTTACAGATGAAGAAACTGGAGTACCAGAAAATTGAGCTTACGATGACGGTGGGACGGCACTCTGCGACCGTCGTGTGCAAGAACAAGAAAGCTGCGAAACAGCGTGCCAGCCAGGCCATTCTGCAGGTTGGTGGTTTTCTTTGAGCTTAGCTCATCAGCAGGGATCGGAATTTTCGATAGCATAAAACTAGTGACGATCTTTATAAGTACGATTTTTATCGACATCGATTTTTATAAAATTAATGTATTATTGATAATTCATATTCAAAATTACAATTCAACTAGACTATAGACGCCGTCGTATGCCGTGTTTGACGGACTCAGGACAAAATTTTAGATAGCTTTTTGTAAAAAAAAAACTTATTTTTTTATTGTTTTATTTGAAATCTAAACAAACGAGAACATGGGTATAGTTTTAAGCAAAGTTAAACGTTGCTTTCGAACGAAGGGTTAAGGATATAATAAGTATCTGATGTGTACCAACTATGGCGACGCGCCTGCGCGCCGCGTCAGTATTAAATGAGTTTCAATTCGAGCCGGTTGTTTCTCTTATTATTCCGCGAACACCTCACTGGCGACGGCATTAATAACAAAAACAAGTTGGTAATGATTCGTGATAATGACTACGTATATTGGAAACCTTAGTGCTTTTTATAATATCACCCAAGACTGGGAAATTTATCGTAGTCGTCTGGAGCAATTCCTTATATTGATTAACTAGTTTCCGCCCGCGACTTCGTACGCTTATAAATCAGTTTCCGAGGGAATAGCGATATGAAAGGTACCCAATGTGTTAATCCAAGGTATAAGCTGTTTGCATTCCAAATTTCACCAAAATCCGTCCAGTAGATTTTCCGTGAAAGAGTATCAAACATCCATACTTACAAACGTTCGCGTTTATAATATTAGTAGGATAAGAGAAACAACCGACTCGAACTGATACTCGTTTAATACTGACGCGGCGCGCAGGCGCGTCGCCATAGTTAGTACATCACTATCTTTAATTTAAACTTCTAGATCAAATTCAGGTGACATGACGTCATAGTAGGTACTGTCAAGTGGGTAAGGGTTATGGAGTTAGATTGTATGTGTAGGATCATAAATATTTTGTAAATTTAATTAGTGGTGAACGATGTTGATCACATATATAATTATTTGTTTTCCTCAAGAAGTGGAATAAAAAAAAATATAAGAGCAAAATGCACATCTTTAAGAAAGGCTTTATTTATTTCATGTGACATATCTAGGCTCTCCATCCCCACGTACGTTCCTGGGGCTCCCTCCTCCGTCTGTACGGCTCGCGCTCCGTCAAAAGCTGCAAGGAGAAGAAGATCGAAGAGCAGCAGATCACTCTGCTACAAGACAAGGCGCGCCACAACGAGCCCAACTACGCTGTTCTGGAGAAGCTCAAGAATGAAATGCACAAGCTGAAGGAGAGGGATGAAGCAGTAGTTCCGATTGGCACGTTGCTGATGAAGGATGACCTCCCGACGCACAGCGGGTCTAATTTGAATAACGTTGATCTGTAATTTGGTTTGGGGTAATGCCGTCGCCAGATATAGTAAAAGATTTGAACTCAGACCTTTGAACAAACATTTGAATAAATGTTCTGCTACCTGGGTGACATGCTTTGCAAACATGTGCGCTAACAGTATTTAAGCGCTAGCTTTGTAGCGCTAGGGTGGCAGGCAACAAATTTGAACTTTGAACGCTTTGATATGTGCCCAAAGTTTGAACAAGTATCTGTTCAAACTTTGAGCGTACTTACCCCTACCACACTTATTTGCAAACCCTGTGTTCAAATATTTGAACATATGGCGCCGGCATTTAAGTCTAACTAATTATTTGATGCCCCGTAAAACGCTCCACCATTATCATCTTCTAGTATTTGTTGTTTATTATTAATATTAGAAGTGTACACGGAAAAAACATGTCTACCTTGGTAACTTTTTGAGTGATGATTTGAAAGTATTTTTTAAGTAAAATAAATTGTTATTTGTTATTTAAAAAGAAGTTATGAAGTTCATTGTGCTGCCGTAATGCAAAAGAAAGTAGCTAACTTCAATGTTGTTAAAGCATTCTATACTCTATTGACAACCGCATGAAAAAGAGAATGCTTATACTATTACTATGCAGTGAAGCGGCAAGTACACTAAGTCGTTCGCGGGTTCGCCGCGTGCGACCAACACATTTCAAATCATCACGGTTCAAATTTGAACTAGCCGCTTTAGCCCCCTTCTTTGTTATGACGGCTGTGTGACAAAATCTTATTTTAAAAAAAGGTGACTAGACATGTTTTGTCCGTGTGTCCTTCATATATAGTTTATTATTAAATATTATTTAGAGACAAGGTAAAGGTATCGGATACAGAGTTGAGTGGATCGCGTTCACAGGTACTAGTCATGGGAAAAGAGAAAAGGTAAAGGTAGTGAATGAAATAATGTGATTTTATCACGTCTGATTGCAAAATTCAAATGTACTTACTTAGTAAGAGCAGCGGATTGAAAATTGAGCTTTACGAATACTAGTCAAATGAAATAGTCGATCCATAAGGTTAATAATGAAAAATAATCGTTTATTTGAAAATCACAAAATTCGATTGAATGTAATGATATACCGAGGTTCATTTATTTTATCGATGATTTGAATGCTCAAAAGCATTTTTATTAAACAATGTATTCCAATACATACAAACAAAGTATTTGGGTCGGTTTCTACCTCATGAGTAGACCCCATTATCGGAGGTGCAATTTGGTAGCTGGACGTTCTTAGACATGGGTAAAAGTGATTTTGAAATAATTATAGCTAAGTCGATACTTTTTCTCTACCATAATGATTGTCACAGACAAAAAGTATACGTGTTTATTGTGTTTATTTCATTCACTGGCCTGCACCCCGAAACATAAAAAAAGGTTAAATTGTAACTTTGATCAATTATGAAATAGCAATCAGTGTTTTTTTCTACTGATAACGGATTCTGGTTCCGATGACATTGATTATCAATTATCATGGAATACAAAATAAAAATGTTACATTTTTGTCTATTAAGTTATGTATATATAACTAATTGTAAAGAAAAACTAAGAGTATCGATATCGACATCATAAATATTTTTACCCATGCCTAAGAACGTCCAGGTACCAAATTGCACCTCCGATAACGCCCACCATAATACATACGGAGATTTTTATGAGTGGGAATTTGAATCTACTGGCAAGGAAATAAAGTTCAACTACGTTTGCTCTTTAATGCCATTTCCAATTAAAAAAACAAATAAAAATGAACTCTACACTCATTAAAATATAGTTAAAATTAAATTGCCTTGAATATGAACCTCCTATGGTACTGCTCTTGGGCACGCGGTTAAATGTTATAGTCGACGTCGATTTAGCAGTTTGCTGTTGATATTGATCTGATGTGACGCTGTGGGCCTGACTCCAACTCTCGTTTCGACGCCTTTACTGAAGGTTAGCTATTTATACTTTGACTGTACGCGAAGACAACTGTAGAGAAAACAATACGTGAGCTGCGATAGATGAAACAAATAAATTGTCACTAGGGATGCAAAGATATTTATCGATATCGAAGGATACTGATATATCGATATCGAAAAACTTAGTATATCGAATTTAAATATTGAATGCGACCGCCCAAAACACTTTATACAGATTAGAAAGTACATAAGGGATGAACGCCACGGTCGGCTGCAACTTTACGTGCCCCCAACGTCAATGACGTCATATGCCGCAACCGCGCCGATAGAAAATGTATGGAGCGTACTGAGCGCTCGGCGTCCCCGGCACAAAAATCCGATGACGTGATTTGCCGGCTTTGGCGGTTAAAGGGTTAAAAAAAAACCATGTATTATTGTTTAAATAACGATATATCGACGTTCTACACCGATGTATCAATATATTGATATCGACTTAATCGATGTTTATGTACACCTTGCATCCCTAAAATTAACCTATGGTTGTGTAGTTGGTTTATTACATTGTGTATAATTTGATATAAGTAATAATACGACCCTTAGACATCGACTTTTAAGGACACAGCTAGGTTAGATTGGGTTAGAGATGATTGATTGATGTAAGAAGTATGAAATATATATTTGCTAAATAAATTTAGTGCCAAATAAAAAGACACCAGTGCATTTACTTGAAATTTCCACAAGGATCAAGGTTCTCAACTATATATTTAAATATATATAAGATTATCCAGAATAAGTATAAACATGCAAAAAATATTTTATAATAATAGTAGGTAAGGTAAAAGCATCTATTTCAGACAGTGCTCCAGTGACGAACATCAACAATATCAACATTCCATTGAATATTCGTCTCATTTAGGTATGCCTCGGATATAGAAGGAAGGAGAACTAAATATCATAGAACTAAACTTTGTAATTTGAAGTATTGAAATAAAACAGAGCACAATTTAACCAAGCTTTGTAAGTTCTCCTTTGTTTATCAAATCAAATGAAATCTAATTTATTTCAGTAACATTGTTGCATAAAAACACATGATTAAGTTAAGCTATACATGCTAATAGCTTGGGCTTAAATGCTAGGGTAAGCGAGACATGTGGTAAATATAATATGTACATAATTTGGCACCTTACTGTTTGAGACATATTTACTGAGCCAATTGAATCATTTATTAGGTGAGGCCAATGCTTATAATAGGAGATGAGTCCTGTGCATAGGCATATAATTGTACATTGTATTGTTTTTTCGAAAAGTAGGTAATTTGTTAACATACATACATAACCAGCTCCGTTAGAGAAATCTTTTATCGCGTTAATGGTTTAATAACTTTATTCTCGTAAATAAACTAAAATTTACTGACATGAGAATGATGATACAAAGTTTAATTTAATAGAACATGCGCAGGCTGTTCTTATTAAGGAAAAGTCACAGTAACCCTATCACAACGCATCACAACACTATTAATCACATTTTCAAATACCTGTAATAGTGAATTAGTTCTAGTACGGCTAAGGACTTTAATTGTTATGCCACTATGGAACCCTGTCATAATGACGGTGTTATTCATTAATTTTAGCTTTCTTTCATATGGTTTGACGTTGTCGTTATGACAGGGTTCCATATTGGCACAACAACTCCGTGACTACATTTTAAACTTGACAGATGTGATATTTTTATCATTCACAATCTTCCCTCGAGAACTCCAATGTTCCTGGATTATCCTGTGTTCATTCTGGATATGATTATCTTACAAACGTTTCATAGTATTAATTAAAATATTTAATAAATTGACGTAAATTGTAATTTGAAAATTGCACGGAGTATTTCGGCCGTATGAAAAATAAATAGTTTTCAACCTGCTTTACACCCATGCTTACAATAACGCTTTTGAGATGTATACATAAAAAAAAATAAAAAATCGGGGCACATGCTTACACAAACTAAGCTCTAGGCGTGTGCCATGGGTACTAGACAACGATAAACCTACTTATATAATATATATAGAAAACATCCAAGACTTAGGAACAAATATCACACACATCACACAAATATCTGCCCATAACGGGAACCCGGAACCGCTAGCTTATTATTTATAAATAACTCGTCCGCGAGGCAGCGTACGCGTAGTCGACACTCGGTAAAACTTGCATCTCCGGAGATACGCCGGCCGGTAGGTGAATATAGTAGAAGGCAGCGGCGAGTGATGCGTCTGTTACTGTTAGGGTTCCGTATACAAAGGGTGCCAACAGGACCCTATTCCTGCGCCTTAACTGACCGTCTGTCTGCTTGTCAGCGGGCTGCATGTCATGAAGTGTAATAGTACAAAGTTGAAATCTTCACACTGTATCTATTACAGCTATAACAACAAATAATACAATTTAAAAAAATATGAGAGCCCCGTGTTTTGAGACGCCTCCATAGAAATGGCTGGACACATCTACATGGTTTAGCAAATGGACAGTCTTACACAAATTGACCTAGGCTTTTACTATGGGCACTAGACAACGATAAACTTATATACTTAGAGAAATATTTACTTAGATACAATTAAATTAAAAAAATGTCCAATGTCAAAATGTTCATTACAAAAACATTTTTAAATTGACAGTTGTTTTTTTCCAAACCAGTTTTTTTCCGTGGAAGACTTAGCAGAGCAGAGGCAGATGCTTAAAAGATTGATACTTAAATTGATTCAAAATCAAACATCAATTACACATAATTCGCAAAAACATCGGAAGTTACTCTTCAAGCGCGCCTGTCTTGTTTCAAATTGACTATTCGACACTTTGCTCAAAGAAAATTCTCAGGCGAGTACTGCCGCAACTGCTTTCAACTTCGGAACTGTTAAACTTCAATAATTTGAAGCGATGTACTTTACTTAATTATCTTTATTGTTCGTTGAACAGATGGAACGAATAGGTATACATGTGACGCCCTGTAAGGGCACAGCAAAAAGCGAGAGGACGACTGCACAATTATATTGCTTATGGGCTAATAAATTTAATTATATTACTTTCCATTTACTTATTGCAAAATTCGTAGGCACACGAGCACTCAGGCCACCTGATGGTAAATGGAATCTGAGACCCATAGACATTTGAATGCTCAAGACTGTAATCCTAAGACCTCAAATGCGTCGCCAACCTTGAGGACTAAGATGGAATGGATGGGATGGTATGTTAGTAGTATTCAAATGAAATTGAACTTAACGACCATTAAAATACAGTTTAAACAAAATTGCCTTGATTATGGACTCCCTACGTCACACCGAGTCTGACGAGGTTAAATGTTTTCCATATTATTCATTTGTTTTATTAATTACTAAAGCTTATTATCGTCGACGAGACTTATGTCAAAAACTCAACAAGTAAGTCTTAAGAACTCTAAAATATTTTATTGCTAACTGATCTTTCGTAGGCGCAATCAAGAAACTATGTAATTGCACCATTTCTCAAAATGGGAGAATGAGGCGCCAAACTATACTGAAAATCTTCTCCATATTCTTGTTTATTAATGAAGTGAGGTAGTTGCTTAGGGTTGGCTAGTTTAACAAGTTTTTTTTTAATTCAAAATTAACGTTTTTTTTTTCCTGCCTTTTGAAAGCTTAGCATTTCCGAAAATACAAACCAACACATGTATATAACCAAATGTATAACCCAAAGCAATGAAAGTACTAAAAAACTGCACGAAATATTTGGTCTTGAATTTATTTATTTATTTATTTATTTATTAAGGTTTGCCAACAGGTAAAATACTATAAAACTTACAAACTAATTATGACATTTCGTTTATATTGATTGAGTATCCACCCAATTACAGGCAAACGCAGCATGCATTACAATTTAACGCTTATTATAACATTCTAGTAGCTACTATGTTATTCACTAAACAAAAACAATACAAATTCTTAATAAGTCCAAGTGAAGAAACAATTTTGCAATCGGCACCCAAATTAGAAATTAACCTTGAGTTTGTATAAATATGTTTTAAACTTATTTAGTGACATGTTTAATATATCAACCCTTTTATCTTTAAACAATGTATTATGTTCTTTGCAAATTCTAGGCAAAACGCTGTGAGACCCGACATTAGTTCTGTACGTTTCAGTTGAGAATGGCCGAAAGTTGACAAGACGAGCACAATGTCGCGGGACGGTCAAATTGATTTTTTGCAGAAGCTGTGGACAGTCTAAAGCTCCTGAGATAATCTTATGCAATAACACCTGATCGGAAATCCAACGGCGGTCCTCGAGAGAAATCATCTTAAAATAGCCTAAACAATGCAAAGGATGCAAAGGATGGGTCCATTTCTAAACGGTTTTTGACAACTAAGCAAATAGTTAATGGCAAGAACATTATAAAAAATAGTAAGTCTATCATGTCTTTGAACAATTTGTATAAGACAATCTCAATTATAAAGAACACTATTGTCGTGACGTGTCCAGACGTTTTTATGGAACCCCCATCGTGCTCCGTACAGGAAAATCTGATTTTCTAGCGTGCGAGTTAGGCTATTTTTTTTGTACTTAAAATTGTTTAATAATCATATTATTAAGGTCCGTCAGACTTCACTTATTCAGGAGTAAAGAAATCACACTTATACTATAAATGTGAATTTTTGACCGAGAAAAAAACAGTTCCCGTAAACGCGGGTAAAAGCTCATTTATTTTATAATTTAACACTTATCCAAGAGTGAGGATACGCATATATATTCATAACATCACATCACGCCTTCATTCCCAGAGTGGGGTACTTAGGCAGAGTTACAGAAATACCAAAAACACTAAAAAGATACCTATTGAAATATAAATAATGAACTCATAATACTATAAAAGTATTTATGCAACTGTCACATAATGAAAACAACAACTGTGCTAACAATAGACCAGTGTTTATGGAATAAAAAGTACCAACGGGATATGTATGCATGTTAATTTATTATTCAAAAAAAAACAATACAATGTTTCCAAAAAAAGTATTTACCTACAGTCGAATTCTTAAACATGTATACAATTTTGCACCTTATTTTAATGGCATAAGGTGCAAAAGTGTATACCTACATATCTAAAAACTCGACTGTACATAGACAAAGTTCTCAAGTTAAGAAATCTCTGCAGCAATATGACTAGTGTACAAATTAACAACGTGCTTATTAGAGTTTATAATGAACCTAAAATATATGATAATTCGTGTAATCAACACATATTATATTTACAAACTTATATTTACATATACTTCTATGTAGAATGACTTAAAATTGATACTCAAGACTTACAAATTATTTAAGGAAGCCATTGGTTCTTACTGGAAATGGGCGACTTTCGGGTCACTTACATGCACTAATGTCAAACGATAGCCCTATTCATAGCGACTCTCGATTTATATAATGTATACTTATTTAACAAAAAAAAATTAAGTACTAATGACTTGAATTAAGTAATATTATCCGCATGTTAGGTACTAGTGACTAAGTAAGTGATATTATCCGTATATTAAGAGGATTGTGAAGACAGATTTTTAGGTTTTTTGTTTAATGTTGTTGATATAATATAAACTAGCTCTGGAAATATATTTCTTGGGCAAAAAAACCGAATCGTACAGTCACGATCTTTAATTGGTAAGCTGCTTTGGTGTTCTGGATTTTGCATAGGTTTACCACAGGTAAGCCTATTGTCATCGTTGCGATTAGCTAGGGCCTGGAATTTTCGGGGGACGGGGCTTTTGACAAGTTATAAAGAGAGAACACCACTGTTTATAGATGTTATAGACAAATCTAATTTAGTTTAATTTAGACGGATAAAAGTTTCCGATATTTCTAAAACACAATAAAGGTAGTGAGGGCGTTTGAAAAAGGAACCAGTTTCTGGTCTCTTAATGGCTCTTAAAAAGCATTTAAATTTAAAGTAAGATAAGTCTTTTCAGGGCCGAATTAATAACGTTATCTTGAGTAAAATGCATCTCTGGCGCCTCAGGAGGGTCTATGGGCGTTTTCAAAAAAAAAACCCATTGTTGAGAACAAGAATTAACAACGGTAATTTTTCCATTACGTCACGTTTTTTTATGGAATTGGAGGCAAACGAACAGACAGATCGCTTGATGGTGAGCGAATAGGGATCCTACCATTTCATAACAAACGTTTCACAAATGATTAATTTTACTAACATATCATTTGAACACTTGCGTTTGTTTTCCGAAACTGTAAATTATTTTAGATATATTTCAGGACCATCGTGTAGAACCTATAGGTTAGGTTAAGTTGGTTTTATAAAAATCCTGAAATATTTGTAGTTACAGAAAAAAGGCTGGTTGTCACATAAATAGGTTGCGAAATGATGCATTTGTCAAAGATTTGTCGGCGAAAAGGCAGAGAACCAAAAACAAAGCGAATACCGTCACCCATAGACACCTGCAGCACCAGAGGAGTTACAGGTGCGTTGCCGGCCTTCAAATGAGTTTTCGCTCTGTTCTTGAAGGTTCGAAGGTCGTATGGGTCCGAAAATACCGCAGGCGACAGACCATTCCACAGTTTAGTTGTGCGTGGCAGGAAATTCCGAGTAAAACGCACAGTTGTGGACTGCCAACCATTTAAATGATGGTGGTGGAAGTTCTGTCGCTAAGGACGAAGGCGGAAGGATGTGGCAGGAATTAATCCGAACAGCTCCTCAGAACACTCCCCGTTATACAAAAAAATTACTGGTTTAAGAGAAAAAAGTTGCATCTCAGACAAAACTCCTGTAGGAAGTTCAACCATAATACTAACAGGTGAGGTTTGAATCTGCTATGCCTTTATTAATTAGAATTATCGCCTGTTGGCTTATCAGGGCAGTTTACAGCTTATGACTAATTTTCGTGACGTAATGGAAAATTACCGTTGTTAATTTTTATCCTTAACTATAGGTACTTTTTTTGAAAAACGCCCTTTATATTGTTTGACCTAAAACCTTCAGACGCATAGTACCAGAAACGCAAATTACCTTATACGCGGATGACCAGAATTTCATACGTAAATTACCTGATACGTGGATGACCGGAATTCCAATACGCAAATTACCAGGATGCAAGAATTTCGCATAGTACCAGAAACGCAAACAACCTTATACGCGGATGACCAGAATTTCATACGTAAATTACCTGATACGCCATACTCAGGCTCTTCCAGGCCGTTTTCTAAAATATCTGCTTCTCAAACTGGATTTCTTCCCAAATTGTCAGTTTCTTATGATGTCTACTTCTGAAAATTCTGCTTCTCAAAATGACCTTCTTTCCACATTGTCGCTTTATATGTATAATGTCTACTTCTAGCAAAAGGAGCTAGAAACAGACTTCCGCTTGTAATTTGTAATTTTTAGCTTTATAAAACAGGGCCCTGTTAGTAATATGGTTGAACTTGCTACAGGGGTTTTGCCTGAGATGCCACTATTTCTCTTAAAGCAGTAATAGTTAATTTTCGTGACGTAATGGAAAAGTTGCCGTTGTTAAGTCCTTAACTATAGGTACTGTTTTTGGAAAACGCCCATGTACTAATAGTACCTATGTACTTACCTACCGTAAATATTGAAATTACGACAAATTAAATTTTAGAAATATCGGCTTTATTAATTTTATTGCTATCAAATTAATAAAACTACGCATAGGGGTATTAGTAAACTAAATCTGGTCATATGCGTATCAGGTCATCCGCGTATAAGGTAATTTGCGTTTCTGGTACTATGCGTCTGAAGGACCTAAAATTGTTTGCGCTAAACTCACATTGTATAATTTCATCTATCTGTATATTTGTAACGAATAAACTCAAAACTACTAAACCGATTTACATAAAAAAAAACCATTACAATGCTACATTATCACATAGTACCTAACATAGGCTATGTTTTTTTTATTGCAAAAGCTATATTAGTTAATGTCACATTCTATAATCGCCTATTTGCTCTAAATTTCACTTCATACAACTATTATTTATTTAAACTTAATGCCCAATGTAAAACTATAAAAAATTGGTTAATGAAAAATAACGTTGAGAATAAAATATGTATAAGATACCAAGTATATGAAATACAAATATTTTGACGATGCTGTTAGGCTGGTTGGTAGTAGTACCTACTTCGATTCCCGGTCAGGGCAAATACATTTTTATTCCAAATAAATATTATTAATCTAACTGATGGTGAAAACCGCATGAGAATCCGTTTTGTAGTTTTTGAGATCACCGCGAACATACATACAGATACAGACGTAGCGGGGGACCTTGTTTTATAATTATGTAAAATTAAATTAACTTAATTTTAATTAAAATTAAATTAAATTAACTTAACATTAATTTAAATTAAATTAAATTAACCCTGGTTGCCTGGTGAAAATAGTGCCACTCCATGTCTTCCCGTGGATGTCGTAAGAGGCGACTAAGGGAATAAAGGCTTGTAGTACTGTTAGGCGATGGGCTTGCAACCTGTTACTGGTTAACATCTTAGCCTACGTGTGCAAAATGTGGTTACAGAATCATCAAATTAAGTTTTTTTGGAGTTGTTGATATTTCTGTAGCTCTCCCTACCCTACTCTGGGAATGAAGGCGTGATGTTATGTATGTATGTGTGTGTAAATTAAATTAAATTCATCAATGTAGCAATGTTAATCGATGCCTAGTACTATGAGTACTAGGGTAGAGTTTAGTTTGGAACTAGGTCAATTTGTGTATAGGTATTAAGATTTTTTATTTTATTCACGTGCCTCAAGACCAATCTTACTCAAGACCTATTTATTAATTCGATCTTGAGATAGGCAGTAGATTTAGAAAATAATTGTACCTAATGATGAATGCTAATGAAGAATCGTTATTTAACAGCTGTATTAACAATACTAACACTTATACATAGGATTTAAATATGTTCGCCATATCAATGTATCTGTAAATAATAATTCGAACTATTTATATAATAAATAGACTTGACGCTGAAAGAGACTTAATTAAATGCCTAGGTACTTAGTGCAACTCGGATTCCAATTAACTATATATAGAAATGTCAAATATTTATTTTGCCTAGTTTTTACAAGTTTACATTGTGAAATAACAGTGCGAATTAGAATTAATTTATTAAGTAAAACATTTGTGAATCGCCACTACTTAAACCTCCACGATTTAAAACGTAGTAATTCTGGATATCCTATATTTTTATTGTATAAAAAGAAAGAAAAGACGAAAAAAACGTTGTTCTTAATTAGGCTAAGAAAGTGAAGTCAAAACTATGAGTTTAAAAATAACAACATTAGAATTAATGTTAGATACTTGGAGGTGTATTTATCCAAGGCTTTGTTTAGGTAAATTACTTATAAGAAGGAGAAAGAAGAAGAGCGCCTGCACAACAAAATATCGAGTAACGACACTTTTCTAGTATAAGAAACAATAATCTTGCATTAATATAACCTCTCCGATTTTAAAGTCTAAGCATAGAGTAAATGCATTTGAAACATAATTTTCTTCACAATAACATACACCTATTTTAATTGATAAGGATCTTACAAATTATACATTGCTTCCCATGTTACCATTCAGCCAAATCTTATGAAAATTAATATTAAAAAAAAGCGACAAAAATCACAAAAAAGTAATCAGTAATACTATCAATATAAATGTCGTTTTTTAAATAGTAATTAAGGTCAACCGGGGTAGGGATTAACGGGTCGCAATGATAGGTTGGGTTTCGTAATCTCTTTAATAGTTAATGGGCCGCCAGTACGCTCGCGTCAAATTACACTCCATTAAGTTGGACTTCAGAGCGGCTGTATCGCAGCGACCGCAGCGTCAAAGCCGCAGCGTAAATGTCTCAGCAGCATTCTCGCAGTGTCAAAGCCGCAGCGTCAATGTCTCAGCAGCATTCTCGCAGTTTCAAAGCCGCAGCGTCAATGTCTCAGCAGCATTCTCGCAGTGTCAAAGCCGCAGCGTCAATGTCGCAGCGTCAAAGCCACAGCAGCATTGTCGCAGCCCCAATGTGGCAGCGTAAATGTCTCAGCAGCATTCTCGCAGTGTCAAAGCCGCAGCGTCAATGTCTCAACAGCATTGTCGCAGCCCCAATGTGGCAGCGTAAATGTCTCAGCAGCATTCTCGCAGTGCCAAAGCCGCGGCGTCAATGTCTCAGCAGCATTCTCGCAGTTTCAAAGCCGCAGCGTCAATGTCTCAGCAGCATTCTCGCAGTGTCAAAGCCGCAGCATCAATGTCTCAGCAGCATTCTCGCAGTTTCAAAGCTGCAGCGTCAATGTCTCAGCAGCATTCTCGCAGTGTCAAAGCCGCAGCGTCAATGTCTCAGCAGCATTCTCGCAGTGTCAAAGCCGCAGCATCAATGTCTCAGCAGCATTCTCGCAGTTTCAAAGCTGCAGCGTCAATGTCTCAGCAGCATTCTCGCAGTGTCAAAGCCGCAGCGTTAATGTCGCAGCGTCAATGTCGCAGCGTCAAAGCCACAGCAGCATTGTCGCAGCCCCAATGTGGCAGCGTAAATGTCTCAGCAGCATTCTCGCAGTGTCAAAGCCGCGGCGTCAATGTCTCAGCAGCATTCTCGCAGTGTCAAAGCCACAGCGTCAATGTCTCAGCAGCATTCTCGCAGTTTCAAAGCCGCAGCGTCAATGTCTCAGTAGCATTCTCGCAGTGTCAAAGCCGCAGCGTCAATGTCGCAGCGTCAATGTCGCAGCGTCAAAGCCACAGCAGCATTGTCGCAGCCCCAATGTGGCACCGTAAATGTCTCAGCAGCATTCTCGCAGTGTCAAAGCCGCGGCGTCAATGTCTCAGCAGCATTGTCGCAGCCCCAATGTGGCAGCGTAAATGTCTCAGCAGCATTCTCGCAGTGTCAAAGCCGCAGCGTCAATGTCTCAGCAGCATTCTCGCAGTTTCAAAGCCGCAGCGTCAATGTCTCAGCAGCATTCTCGCAGTGTCAAAGCCGCAGCGTCAATGTCTCAGCAGCATTCTCGCAGTTTCAAAGCCGCAGCGTCAATGTCTCAGCAGCATTCTCGCAGTGTCAAAGCCGCAGCGTCAATGTCGCAGCAGCATTCTCGCAGTGTCAAAGCCGCAGCGTCAATGTCGCAGCGTCAAAGCCGCAGCGTCAATGTCGCAGCGTAAAAGCCGCAGCGTCAATGTTGCAGCATCAAAGCCGCAGCGTCAATGTCGCAGCGTAAAAGCCGCAGCGTCAATGTTGCAGCGTCAAAGCCGCAGCGTCAATGTCGCAGCGTCAAACCAGCAGCGTCAATCTCGCGGTGTCAATGTCGCGGCGCCAATGTAGCAGCGTATAAGCCGCAACGTCAATGTCGCAGCGTCATAGCCGGAGCGCCAATATTACAGCGACTTAGACGCAGGATTGGCTTCCAAGCAGCGCAACTTTGGCGTACTTTGGCGTCAGTCACAGTTTTTATTCCATATCTGAACGTGATGCGTTTATGTTGATATATGTCGGAATGACCCGAGCAAATGAAATTATATTTTACTCCGTTAGGTATGGAGAGAATCCCCACCCGACTCTATTATCAAAAGTCGAAAGGATGATTTGATAAACCATCTTAATAAAAAAACATTTGCAAGTGACTCTACTTTCTCATTAGTAAATATGTTGTTCTGGTCCATTTTTACACGACTGCCTAAAAAGCGGTGTAATGTTTTTAGATATTGTGAATATTGACATAACCTAAATACCAACAGTACGACAGTGCTTGCGCGAGCGACATTGACGCGGCGCCACTGTTGCGACGTGGCGCTACGCTCGAATGTTGCCTCAAGCTGCGTACGGATAGCGCGTACCCTGCTACGCGTAGACGTGTGTTTACGCGTACATTGGGACGAGCGCGTCCTAGACTGCTACAAAAGTGTTCGCGTAGCTGCAGGTACGGATAGAGCGTTCCAGGACACGCGTAACCGACTACGAGCAAGGTACGCGCTATCCGTGCGCAGCTTCATACTTGCCCTTACTGTACAACACTACAGGGTGACTTCAAATTGGTAATACAAAATCAATGTTTTACACACATTTCCCCTAAACTTAGCCCCTCAATTAAGTCTCATACTTTTAAAATAATCAGAAGTATTTTTTTTTTTTTAAATATCCCATTTTTGTTGGCTTAACATGGTTATCCTACCATAATAATTAACAGAGAAGTTTAAAGAATTTCAAATGAACACTTTCCTCTTTGGTTATGCGTCACCTGTCGCAATTTATGAAGAAAACGTGTTTTGATTAGTAATTGTCACTTATCAAAGAAAATAAGATTGTATTGTAAATGTAGTGTAACCACACTTTGGGACTTTAATTATTTGTTTTGTTCGAAAATTAGCATTAATAATTAAATACAGTTAATTTTAACAAAGGGGTTAATGTATTATACTGTGTGGCATTAACTAAGCCACAATCAAGTGTTTTGTATTACCAATTTGAAGTCACCCTGTATAGATCTGAGACGCCGGAGCCGCTCTGGTCAGTTCAGCTTTAACCTTACTAGGTCTACTTTATCTTGGCATAAAAGCGTGAAATTACACCCATGTGATTCTGCCAAGTCCACCAGAGAGAATACTCTTCAAACGAGCAATAAGGATGAGTCCATGGTGATTTTAATGAAGGACAAAATAGGTTTGCTTTGATATTTTAATGGCATGTCAGATAATAGAAATAGCACGTACATAAGAATGGCAATTGAAAACGTCTCATATACTCGATTTGCTGCAAATTGAAGCCATTAATATATTTTTTCACAAAGAACAACAACATACAGTCGAATTGAGAACCTCCTCGTTTTTTAAGTCTGTTGAAAATAGAAAAGTAGTCTAACTTAAAAGTATGCCGTCTTTCTAACAAGTCATTATAATTTATAACATTTATAACTGATTTGTTATGAAAATTACAAGTCAATTTTTATTGTAGAAAAAAGTTTAATTGTTTGCAGTTGTATCGACTTGTAATTTTTATTTTATTTTATGGATAAATTGCAAAAATAGTGTACATAGTTAAGGACCTAATTGATGTCAAAGTTTAATTGAAACAAAATATATTTCCTTTGTTTAACGAAAATTAGTCATACAGTTGTATGGTTAATCTTCGTTACACATAGGAAAAATCAAAAAAAGTAGGAAAAAAAAGAAGGAAAAAGAAAGGAAGGCTTTTAAGCTTAATAGCTATATTTCATAAACGGAACTTAATCGAAAAACTGTTTTTAGAAAGCCATAATATTTTTGAAGGACCTATCCAACGACACCCCACACTATAGGGTAGAAAAAAAATACATCCCCACGTTACAAGTAGGAGAGGTACCCTAAAAAAAATATTTACATTTTATTGTACCACTTTGTTGACGTGACTAATATGCATATTCATGTAAATTACAGCTTTCTAGTACTAAGAGTCTCTGCGCTAGGCTGCGGACGGACGGACGGACGGACGCACATGGCGAAACTATAAGGGTTCCTAGTTTGACTACGGAACCCTAAAAACTGCATACGAGATTATTTTTGTGCTCAATAAGGAAATAAATGTCGTGAAAATATAGGTATAGTTCAAATATTTACATTTAACAATAGGGAATACTCATGAAAAATAGAATCGAGTTTAATTGATACGATTTAGGAGAAAATGTAAAAAAACGCAATACATAAAACTTTGATCCGTAAACAATAAGGAAATAAATGTCGTGAAAATATAGGTATAGTTCAAATATTTACATTTAACAATAGGGAAGACGCACGAAAAATAGAATCTAGTTTCATTGATACGATTCAGGAGAAAATGTAAAAAAAAACGCAATACACTTAATTTTGACTCTTATATAAGATTTTATATGGAATCAAAACTTGTTAAAATTTTAAAACATATTTTAAGGTTTAGATCGTTTTTTTCGGCATCCTCATTTATGTACACACGAAGACACTGTTAACTGACCACCCATAGACTTTAATACGTTGTGATAACTTGATAAGGTTTATGTTCGTTTGTAAATGTACAGTTAACAGTGTCTTCGACTGTACATATGTTATTATTTTAATTAAATCCGTATGTTTTAAACATAGAACAACAGGGGGGTTATTATGATATAACTATGCAGTTCTGTTTACGCTCAGAGAAAATGACAGAGCTATGTAACTGCCATAGCTCTGTTCTTTACGAATCCCCTTACCGTAAAATGAATTGCATAGCTAGGTCATAATAACCCCCCCATTGTGAACTCTGACTTTTTAAAGCTTCATATCTTGACTATTCACTGACGCTTGTCAACTTGTAGTTGGTTTTGTGTAGGATGATTCCTGTGACAGCTGAGATAAACATTACACTGTTAACATACAGTGTGTAATTGGAATACGAGCAAGGAATTTACATTACTTGTAGAACCATAAAGCTCTACAAGTAATGTAATTGTGGAATTTCGTTAATAACTTATGAAATACGAAATACCGGATCCCTACACTAAACGAACTATAGAACTATGAACTTGCTTTCTTATTAATATAAGTATAATAGTTATGAATTAGTGTTCATTAGGGTTCTCTATTGTTTAAGCGAATTTCATATGCAATTATTTCATTAGCCCGAATTTCATGTGACATAATTTTATATACCATAACGACCATGTGCCATAATATTCATTTGCCAAAAAGGCATTGTTTCTGAAACCGTAAACTATTCAGAATTGTAATAAAACAAACCTAACCTAACCTATTGGGCAGGATTTCAGAAATAAAATCCTTGTTGAAAATGAAAGTATGGTATTTGATATTAGGGATAATGAAAGTTACAGCCAGTGAAATGAAATTAGTGCAAATGCAATTATGAAAAATGAAGGGATACGGTTTAGTAGGTTGGTGTGATATTTTCTACTTAGAAAATCGTTGACAACCAAAATCGTGCGACAGTATAAATTAGACAACTGAGTCGCGAGTTTTCTGCACAAACCTAGAGCTCTTTCACATTAGGCGATAGCCGGTCAACAGAACCATAATGTACTATGTTTAGTATAATCAAATGCCATATTAATTGTCACCTCAGCACCTTAAAAAGGCCGGTTTTGTCGTTTAAAGACAGAAGATGGGTACAGACGTTGTCCTGTCTTAACTCAAATATATACAACTGTCAATCGTTTGACAGTTGGTGCCATAGACAGAATATGCCCTGCAAATATCGTTTAGCTACCGGTAACCTTCGGGGAGGGAAGATGGCCGATAGAAAGATGTCCGGCTTTAGATTTTGATTTATTCTGTTTACTGTTTTACTCTACTCACTTGACATTGGCGAAATCACTGCGTATATCGCGGTGGACCGCCATTAATAAAAAAGAAGAAGAAATATCGTTTAAAACAGATGTATTATTAAATTTATTTCCATATGAACCTTCTAACAATAACAAACACAACAAAAAGAGAATATCGGGCCAGCCGTTCACGCGTGGTGCCGTGACCAAGGGAAATATGGATACATTTTAATAAAGATATACAAAATAGTAGCATAAGAGGTAACCTTTTAGGGTACCGAAGCAACAAAACTTATAAATGAATGTTAGTTGTTTAGTATTTTTGCTTATTACTTATTAATTACACTGTACGTTCAAAAGTTAAACTTGAGTAAGTGTTTTGAGGTTGATGTTGCGCCTTATTTATGTAGTTTGGTTATAATTAAGACAATTGTTTCTAACTTTGCTTCTTAGTTATTTTATATAGACACTAATGGGTGAATTGCAAAAATATTGTACATAGTTAAGGCCCTAATTGATGTCAATGTTGAATTGAAACAAAATATTTTTCCTTTGTGTAACGAAGATTAACCATACAACTGTATGACTAATTTTCGTTACACAAAGGAAAAATATTTTGTTTCAATTAAACTTTGACATCAATTAGGTCCTTAACTATGTACAATATTTTTGCAATTCACCCTAAAATGTTGAATATTAATGTAATTCTTCGTAAAATAATTATATGTTTTCCATGAATTTATGAACGACGCCTATTATATATGTGGTATTGAAATTAGCTGCTTAATGAAGACAAATATGTTATTCGTATTTGTAGGCCTTGGAAACTAGCACTATATAAGTATATATTATACCGGGTGTTGCCTGTAACAGGAGCAATAAATTGAGGGATCGTTTCCACACCACAAACGTAATAACATTTATTCCACAACTTTTGAAAATAACTTATTGTTAACTAAATATTAATGAATTTACATTTTCTAAGCAAGCAATGTATTGCGAAAACTACGAAGTATGTAGGCTGACAGTAGATGTCAACTAGACTATTCTGCCCTCCTAAGCCAATAAGCAGTATCTCAATTCAATCCTATTCTGTTAGTAATAAGGTTGCATTTGCTACAGGAGTTTTGTCGGAGATACTGCCATTTGTGTTAGCAGGGCAGTATTAGATGGAGTACGTTGAAAATGCTATTTAGTTTGTTCGAAAAAATCCCGAATAATAATTGCATTTTTTTTTACTTGTAAATCAAATGTTGCTGCGTTTATTAGAGTAGAAACGATCCCTCAATTTATTGCTCCTGTTACAGGCAACACCCGGTATATGTGGTGTTGAAATATCCGATTACTTATTCCTAGTAGGTAAGCTTGGCTGCTTAATGAAAACAAATGTTATTCATATTTGTTGGCGTTGAAAACTAGCTCTATATAAGTATATATTAAATATGTTAGAACTTACCACTCGATGTACCTATCACTTCCGACAAAAGTATCCATTAAATATTTTTATTAATTTACTACATTACACTTAAGTAATATGTAAACTCAAATATATATTTACCTTAAACGCTTTGAACATGTATACAATCAAATAAACATATTCGTTGTTCTATACGTTGTCCACGGAATCGAATTGGTAACTACTAGAAAACTGAGGAAGCACGTGAGTGATCACTGATCAGCGGTAATCTACTGCGTTATAACGATATCGCGTTTGACGTGTTTTAGAATCGTTTATGACTCGGACGCCATTATTATCAATGACATAAGAGTTGTCAAAATGTTGACAGTACGGAAACACTTTAAAGGCGATATCTTACGGTGAAGAATCTCGGCCCTGGATGAATTAACAGGATAAGTGAACATGGCGGTCAATATTGGTTTGATAAACATCTGTCTCGCGTATGCGGACAGTTTCGTTCGTTTTTAATAAGCAGCTTTATACGACACAGAACTCTACCTAACCCTCACCACAAGCTATTCAATCTTGAGCGCATTGTCGACCATAGGCTGTGGCGATCGAGTCAGTTATAAACAGTGATCGGATTACAGGGTGCAATTCGCGGGTTATCAAGTCGTAAACATTTTTATGGATATGCCTCTAAATCCCGTGACCTTGTCCGTATAAAGGCGTTTTCCAAAAAAAGTGTACATCGTTAAGGACAAAAATTAAGAAAATTTAACTCTTTCCATTTCGTCACGAAAATTAGCCATACATACGTTAATTTTCGTGACGAAATGGAAAAGTTAAATTTTCTTAATGTTTGTCTTTAACGATGTACACTTTTTTTGGAAAACGCCCATAAACAATGCTGTTAATTTATTAATTAATTTATTTATTTAAGTAGGTACAATAACATAATGTAGGCAAAAACATGGTATAAGGACAATACAATCAACTTTTAAACTGCTTACACCACAATAATAATTGTAGACTACATTTGAGTAGGGAAATTAAAACTAAATTAATACAATTATTGTTAAATTATTGACATTATTTTACAAAATAAAATAACGAAATCGATAAATAAAGAAAAGTAAATAAAACAGTTAAGAAAATCTGTTAAAGTCTCTTAAAGTGTTAAACGTATAAATATTAAATATACAGTGAGACTTACAAATTGCCAACATCTTTTTACATTTACAGCTATATATATTGATGTAAAGACAGACCTATGTTATTACTTTTTTACGTAGTCGTGATGTGGTTTACATATATTTAGAGTATGTACTTATTAGTAATCAATCTGCCAAGATTATTTTTCCGTATAAATATTATTATTTTTCATGTGTGTGTAGTTTTATTGACCTGTAGTTTCGATTGATATCATGTAAAATAAAGTCACATTATCCTCTAATAACAACATAAGTCCCGGAATCCCGGGGCATATCCATATTAGCATAATCTTTAAGGGCATTCACCCC
Organism: Acleris holmiana; assembly: GCA_949316455.1. Classification (NCBI taxonomy): domain Eukaryota; kingdom Metazoa; phylum Arthropoda; class Insecta; order Lepidoptera; family Tortricidae; genus Acleris; species Acleris holmiana. The sequence goes on along the minus strand of OX438783.1, from coordinate 2,351,700 downwards.
GTGTTGCTCCGGAAAATCCAATCACTGGTTATAAATGACGTTACAGAATTTTGTAAAGCTGGCTTCACAATTATCATGCATGATGTCGGAATGGTTAATAATAAATGAATTTTACTTTTCCATGCCAATTGGTATGATTAACTAACTAAATTATATTTCCTGCAATTATATACGTCCACTTACTTTATCGCTTTCATTAACATACAAAAGTGCTAATAGAAGGAAATACTAACTTATTTCCGTGGACACGGTATATAGCAAGTATACATAGATAAGATGCATTATGTGGGCGTAATTGTTATTGAAAATGTATAGGGTTGGCGTAAACTGCTGTACGGTCGCGTCGCGAGCGTCAATTAATGCATCTTATCTAGGCCTCCGTACAGTCCTGCTAAGCCAAGTAGCAGTATCTCAAATAAAACTCCTTTAGCAATCACAACCTTATCACTAACAAGAGAGGATTGAATTTACATGGCAATTTAATCTGACGTACTGTGTATTGTTATGTCTATGACCTCAGATAGAAATAGATAATGACAAAATGAGGATTTGTATGATCAAAAGGTGCTTATTGATGGCTATATTGCAACATGAATCAGAATCGATAGGTAATAGGTACATGTTGTGTTGTGAACCAGTCGAGTACTTATAGTATATACTTAGCTTTAGTATTCTGTAACTGTTTGACACTCCTCATAATAAAGTCATAGTTTGAACGGTTTTGTTTTATTCACTTGTATAGTAAGGTCAATCTAGGGTGCTCCCTGTGACAGCTCATATAATCGGTCACCTGTCACAAGGTCATCGTTTTTAACTGTCTCTTTTCTCCTGATAACATACGTTTTATGACTTGGACGCTTTTCGAAGCTAGTGGCGGGAACATGCACTTAATAGGGACGACCACCGTTCGTGTCAAGAGGCGAGGTTTTAACCTTTTTCCAGGCTGCACCAATCTAGATGGTTTAACATGGAATGTAATGCATATCCAAGTTATTTACATGTTGGGAATTCATTTCAGAGCAAGTAACTTTTCGCGTATATTCAATCAGATATGAACCCTAAACTAAGGTTCTAAGGTTGAAATTGTAACTAAATCTATGTGGTCAATGTAGAGCCTCTGCCTGGTAAAGGTTTAACGTAGCAGTGGGACACTAATTAGGGCAAAAATCTTTTGCTGAATACATTAACCCCTCGTCTGTCTTGATCTTGATACAAAAATTTGGATAGGTACTTTTTTGTTTTTTTATAAACTTATTTTTTCGGACTTCATAATCCGCAGAGACTATTGAGACTTGGTATTTTTTCACCTTTGACTGACGAGGGGTTAAGCCGCAACGTTTTTTCCACACAAACTATGCAGGTTGTTTTCGTGGATATTTTATTTTTGTTTAAATTAGTCTGTCAACCTAATATCTATTTTTCTCAAAAATACAAATTAAAATATGTCATATTAAAATCTGAAACTCAGGTCGACACACTAATTAAAGAGTTTTTGAATATATCCGTGATGGTAATATCTATGTTGAACCACAACAATAAAAGAAAAACTTGCACAAAATTAACTAGTATGGAAAGTTGATTACCCTATCCGTCGCCTTAACTTATTTAAGTAGGTTTTTTGACTTTACTCATAATTATATTGATACAGAACCGATAACCGATAACGTCCAGTTATTTAAATTAACTACCTCTTTCTATACCTATGCCTTGCTTGCTAGTGGAGTAAGTGATGGAAATTACTAATTACGGCTGTCCCTTGATCACTCTACATTGACCAAACTATGTCAAGTATCCCAATTAATTCCCTATACCTACTGTTGTACTATTAACTCATAACATAAAGTACTTGCAGTACAATTATTATAGGTAGGTACATTCTACCTTGCAAAAACCAGATATATATTCGCCATTTTTATGATATGTTCTAAAATCTAGAATCTAGAGGGTTCGCTGCCTTTTCTCCGACAAATCTTCTACAACTGCATCGTTTCGCAACCTATTCATTTGCCAACCCGCTTTTTTTCTTTAACTACAAATATTTGAGGATTTTACACGATGGTCCTGAAATAAATCCAGAATTATTAAGTTTCGGAAAAAAACGCGGGTTGTCAAATGATGTTTGTGAATTGAATAATTTGTGATACGTTTGTGGGTAAGGACCAAAAAGTTGGCCACGCTAACTCACTCGATCCAATTTTCTATGAAACTTTTCCGTTTTGACACGAAAACGTGTCACAACGGAACTTTTTTCGCTTTTGTTGTTTGTATGATTAACTACGCTTAACTATGGTCCAACTATTTGGTCCTTACCCTTGTGATGAAATGATAGGATCCCATTCTAGAGGTCTTTAAAAACCCAAGTTTTCGACCTTGGGGTGCTGCCACGGCTCTGGTAACCCCATAGAACAATAAAAACTGAAAATAGTGACTTTTCAGTGTTTATTACCTACATACATAAATCCTAACTTAGGGTTCAATAGCAAAGCTGTATTCTACATTACGTAGGTTAGGGTAGACATGTGACTAGGTACCAAATAAATGCGGCGAGAATCAACTTTCTATGAAATGAAAATTCCCCGTAATGATACGTTCATTGAAAGGTGTTTCGATAAAATATTAGGTTCCCCATTTCACCGGTTCTCTTAGGCCCAGAACACGTGGTGAAACTCACTGCAACGAAACCCTTTTGAAATTATTGGTTAGAAACCATTTTCAATAGTTTTCCACACACGCCGCAACCTAAAGTACTACATACATTGTGATGAAACTATTTAGGTACCTACAATAATTTCGAAAAGACGCCAAATCCGATGAAATGCTAACACTGGTAAACATCTTAGCCTGACTATGCAAAATGTTACAGAATTATCAACAAGTTTAGAGTTGTTGGTATTCTGTTGCTCTGCCTACCCCACTCTGGGAATAAAGGCGTGACGTTATGTATGTATGTATGCTAACACGAATTTCCTGCACGCTGGTTTCACAGCAACTGATTTGCAACGCGTTTCAAACCGGTTTAAAAATGGTTGCGTCATTTACGGTCTCAAAGGATTCTATGGGTTAAACTCAAAAGTAACTAGAAGTTGCACTTTCGTTGCATTTGCGTTTTACCGTGAGTGCTGGGCCTTAGCTCCGCACTGAAACTTAGCAATACGTATTGGCGGCAGGTTACAGGGGTATGAATCTTCCCAGTTGAATTTTTCGCTTCGAGCCCTAATCTTTCAAACAAAGGCCATTGTCTCTATTGTCGCAAAGCCGCTAGCTACCGAGTTAGCACGTGCCACTACAACATTCCTATTGAAAAACAAACGGTAACGTCATAGTATTAAGGTTCAACTTTAATATACCTGGGTTATGAGTCGGGAGGGTTAATAGGTACCTTCTGGGTGAGTTCGCTCCAACGTCGACCGTGTCTTGATACAATTTTGCACGATCGGAACAACCACCCAACTCAACAAAGGTCAAATGGTCTTTGATCGAGTTAAACACAAAAATCGTGTAGACGTCAGGGCCTCTATTCTGCTGCGTTATAACGATATCGCGTTTGACAAGTTTTAGAATCGTTAATGACTCTATGATAAGTATTGATAAGGCTCTTTGATCTCGCTGAACTCTACATCCAATAAAACCCATTTAATTTATTAAAACGTAATACGTGGCGTGGTTTTGGATTGAGGTCAGTACAATCGGGTAAGATTTATATGAATACAAAGAAAAACATTATATGTTTTCTTATTATTTATTTAATAAAACTATTACTACATTTATTTAAGTACAAAAAAATCTTATAAACAAGGCTTAAAAACGCTAAACTTAATTTCGTTTGCAAATAAATAAAGAATACTTACACAAAACTTAAACTATTAGAAGTATTTGTAAAAATGACGTAAAAATACTTTGTACAAATTACGCATATGCGAACAAATGGTAAAATTGGTAACTACAGTACAACCCTGATTAAGGCACTGAGGGCATCAATTGGCAAGTTTTTGCATAACTAAGAATGAAATTAACAAAACAAAAGGGAGGTAGTAGATATTACCAATTCGTCAAGGTTTAAAGTGATTTGCCGTATATTTTACTAACTAATCTTCACCAAGATGTCTTTCTCAAGCTGTGCCAGCAATAACAGCTTTCTATGACTTGACGATTAAGACGGGCTTATCAGTTAAGATCAGTTTATCAATAGACAATTTTAATTAATATTATAATACAATTTCGACCCTGGACTCAGCAGTTAAGATCCAAAGTAGGTAGGTAAAGTATTGTATTTTTTTTATAATTCTTATGTACCTACGCATAATCGAAAACCACTTAAGGAAAAATATGAATATTTATGTAGCAAAAGTAAAAAATAAAGGAATTTATGCCCATCTTATTCATCCAATGGCTAGCGTGAGCTGTCATTCTTGTAAAACAATCGACAAAATGGTGTATTTTTTTACACAATATATTTATACAACGCTGAGTTATTCCAACAATGTCCTATAATCTACACCAACTTTAGAATTTCTTAATGGACATTACCGAAAGATAAAAGGATCTCGAGATCTCTGCGGGCATTGGCGAAATAAAAAAGAATTGACGTACCTAGTATTTTTTCGCTGTCTTTTTGGATTATTTTTTGCTTTGTAATTAAGGTGAAAAAAACACACGCTTAATCTAAAAGAATGTCGCTTTTCCAACCAGTCAATTAAATTGGATGGCAATAAATGTAATGTGGCCAATTAGCCTATCGGCTGTCAGATCTCGGCAGGTACTGAAATGTTTTGTCTGCCACCCTCGCGACCCTGATGAGCAAACACCGGATTAACAAGGGCAAAAATGTACGACTACTAGTGATTCATTAAATATCGACTTTACTAACTTTATCGACATCGATAAAAAGCAATTTTTAATCATCATGGTCATAATTAATGGTAAATTTTAATACCTTTTAATGATGTGCAAACCTCTTTTATTTATACTTATCGCAACTATAAACAAACGATATTTGTCACTATAGACTCGAATCACATGACAAGACAACCATTGAAATTTCATTCAGCACAGCTTCTTTAGCTTTCCGACGATTTGAGAACCTTTTTGTTTTTAGTTTGTTAAAAATGCCTCGCAGAAAAAAAGTTTTTCTTCATGGAAAGCTGATAATTCAGGTATTTCTATAAAGGTACGACTTACTTTCGCAAGAAATATATAATCCATAATTGTTATGTCACGAAAAAAATTGTCGGATAAACCCCTCTTAGTCGATATTTAATGAATCACTAGCACTGGTAAATTTTTGCCCTCGTTAATCCGTGTATGCTGATGAGTGACCAGCAAGTGCCTAGTACGTCTGCCAGACGGGGTGCACCTGGGAGTCACTGGCCTGGAGCACGTTGCTGACGCCTCCGTGCTGACTCAGGGGAAACGGCGTCTGGAAACCAGGAGACAAGAAAACATGTTGGCAACAGGTAGACGCTTGATATATTCACAAAATATTTAGTTATATGCATATTAAATTTAAAAATAAATAATTAAATCAAAATAAAACAATTTTTTAAGGGAGGCTCCCATACAGCAGACATGTTTTTTCCCCGTTTTTATTGATAATGGTACAGAACCCTTCGTGCGCGAGTCCGACTCGCACTTGGCCGGTTTTGTTACTTACCTAGCTTACCCGCTGGTCTTGTTGTGTAAAAGGGGTAATCCAGTAGGATCTTTTTTGCAAAAAAAACTAAAACTATTTCGAACCTGTAAGCATACAGGCTCGAAGTTTTATGGGTAAGGACCAGAGGTCGGAATTTTCGTGGCACTTTTAAATGACGCTAGTGACTTCCCAATTATCGACTTCCGTTAGACATAGGTAGAAATGTATCGATATTATACAAAACAGATTACAACAATGAAAACAAGATTAAATTTAGAGGTGTAAACAACAGGTTTTATTGCTAACAAGCGATCTCCTCCAGATAACCTTGTGTAGGTGAAAATTTGAAATTGTCATATAAAATTAAATATAAAAGTTACTTGGATAACTTTATAATATAAGTTCACAAATACGGCTACCAATATCAAAGCCACTCCCAGCGTTTTCAATTTCATGTTTAAAATTTGTGTTAGTGCTAATAAGTTAGGCAAGTGTTTTTTAGGCTATTTATCAAAAAAAAAAGATATTTATTTCCATATTTGGTTTACGAAAAGTTGCTAACGGTCCATTTAAAAGTTAAATACGAGTATATCGATATGTATCTAAGTGAAAGTCGATAAATGAGAAGTCACTATGACAGCTCAAAAATGCCACGAAAATGTCGGCCTCTGACTAAAGACCAAAAAGTTGGGCACGCTAACTCACGCAATTAAGTTTTCTATGAAACAATTGTATGGATACTTTTCGTCGCACAACGGACCTTTTTTCGCCTTCGTTGTTTGTATGGTTAATACGCTTAGCTATCGTCCAACTTTTTGGTCCTTACCCTCATCTAATCCATCTGTACAAAGACAATATAAGATAACGAACTTCCATTTAACAGAAAATTAAGAAAATGGCTTTTACAAAATGGCTTTTACGAAGTTTCTGAATTTCACGAGTTGAATGTTAATGTTAAAACACAAAATCATCTGACGAATGACTAGTTAAAATTATGAAATTATTGACATATTTAAATTTTATTTCGTTATGTTCTATACAATTATTATACTTATTTTAACAGAACTGCATAGTTAGGTCATGCTAACCACCCAGGAATGAAATTGCATAAATTAAATTAAGAAAATTGAAATATTTTTTAGTATTATCACTAAATGAGTATGAGTATGAGTAACGGCACATACCTGCGTGTCAGTCAACCAGCGTCGCTTGATGAAGTCCGCGGCGCGCTCGCCGATCATGATGGTGGGCGCGTTGGTGTTGCCCGACGTCACGGCCGGCATGACGCTGGCGTCAGCTACCCGCAGTCTGTCCAGACCCTGGACCTGAAGATAAACGTAGGTAGTTGTCTTTTTGGGTATGTTCAGATACATCTTACCTACCACTTATTCAGAGATATTGTCGGCGGGACACATTGCTCGAAGAACCGATGGAGCGGGAAGGTTCTAGATTCCGACCGCGAACCGGGAGACGAAGTGTCGGCAGGCCTTCCACAAGGTGGACCGACGATCTGATAAAGGTCGCGGGAAACCGCTGGATGACAGCAGCAGAGGTCCGGTCGTTGTGGAAAACCTTGGAGAAGGCCTTTGTCCAGCAGTGGACGTCTTCCGGCTGATAATGATGATGATTGTAGACAATCTCGTTACATCAAAAATAGTCACTAATATTTAAAAATAAATATATTAATTTCGACTTATACCCTTCTTCACTTGGTCTCTAGATTTATGCCGAGGCGTGAGTAAGATACTTCTTTGCTCAAAATAAATAAATATCACGGGACAATCTCACACAAATTGACCTAGTCCCTAACTAAGCTCCAGGCTTGTACTATGGGTACTAGACAACGATAAACATACTTATATAGAGAAATACATAGAAAACATCCAAGACTCAGGAACAAATATTCACGCTCATCACATAAATATCTGCCCTTACCGGGATTTGAACCCAGGACCGCAGGCTTCGGAGGCAGGGTCACTCCCAACTAGGCCAACGTGTCGTCAAATACAGAAAATATATTTCTGACGCATCACACTGCATCGATGATCTCATCTCTGACCTGCAAGAAATTGTCAACGACAGCGGTAGGGTCGCCGCGGGGCCCCATCTTGCAGCTGCCCGCCTGGTGGTTCTCCGGAGCCGTCTGCATCCTCACGGCGCACTCCCAGTACGCGTCGCAGCCGAACTTGATCTTCTCGCACCCCTTCACTGGAGTCTTGTCTAGCTTCACCCCGTAGCGCTTGAGGGCCTTGGTCTCAGCCAGCTTGATGGAGAATTTGATGCCCTCAATCAGGGTTTTCACGTCGTCTGGGTGGGTTAGGTAACTAAAATGTAAAGGTAAAATGCGGATTTAAAAGGAGTCCAAGCGCTCAGGGTATTTTTTGGTTTAGAAAGCAGATCGAGAGCGATGTGTTTTATAATTATCTAATGATCTGGATGGATTAATAAATACCTTGCTTTACCTTGAGGAGAAAAAATATACGAGCATTTTTTGTTTCCTCTAAATATAAAATATCACCCTAACACAATGTCGTCAATATAAAAGTTTTTAGAGGATAATTGTTTTGATTTGTTGTTACGTCCGGAATTAGCAAACATCATAGTAATCAATAGGTAAAATTCATAGTTTTTCGACAATGGCTAATCCTTTAAAGTGTTCAAAACGGTAGCTTATCATTTTATCGAATTTCATTTCATCGAACTCTATTCTCTGCTGAAACCATAATGTTTTCAGGGTATCTTAATCATTAGTTACGTAGGTTAGGTGTTTAAGATACCCTGAAAACATTATGGTTTCTGCAGAAAATAGCGTTCGTTTAAATGATACATTCGATTAAAAGGTGTTTTGATAAAATGATAGACACCCGTTCAAATCCGAGAAAACGTTGGTTATATAGTTTATTTACAATTAACATTTTATTTAGAAATACATCGTATAACAACGTCTCTTCTACTAATGTCCTTGGCAACCATCTCGGTCAAGCGGCGCTGCGGCGCGATATGTCTCCGTGTCAAAGTGGAGGTGAAAAGCCGCCACAAAACATCAGATATGCTGTCTAATTATCTCATTCTAGCTCAATCGCATTTCAAAAGATACCTGAACCTTCCAAACTTACTTGGCGAAGATCTTAGGATGGTCGAACGGGTCCGCGCTTCGAACCTCAAGTCGGCCGCGACTCTTGGGATGCAGCACGGTGGGTATGATCTGGATGCTGCGGCTGCCGTTGTCGAGCTTCTCGCCCACCATGCCGGTCTTGGCGCAGTCCGCCAGGAACCCGCCGAAGAACAGCTGGATGTCTGGGTTGTCGTCAGCGGGGTTGGCGTATTTGGTGTTTATGTAGGCCGTCACTTCGGATATGCCTGTTGGTTGTATAATTAATATGTTTAAGGATTTACAAGGTACCACTTATACCTACAGCGTAGTTAGGGTCCGGGATAAGATTATGTTTAAATATATTTTTTAATTTAAAACTAGCTTGGCTTGAAAAAGTTACGGCGCCATTCGAAGTAAATTGTTCCATCAGAAAAGTGGTTGCCACTTAAGAATTTTATAGACCTACTAACCATAACCACGCCAAAGTATATTTTATAAACCACTACTGATAATAGCAAACAAAAATTGGTTTTTATTGCTAACTTTTCTCATTGTTTTCTTAGTTTTTTGCATTGTTTTTATGCCTTACCAGTCCCAGACATAAGTCCATCCCTGAACAGTAGATACTCCATCGCCGTAGCCCAGTTCAGAGGCGCGGTGTTGTTGTCGTTCACGTGGAAGTTCAGGAAATGGGCGACGTGGTTGTGCAGGTTCTTCCCAACGCTGGGCAGGTTGTGGACGGGCTTCACGCCGGCGCGGGCCAGCACGGCGGGGTCGCCCACGCCGCTCAGCTGAAGGATTTGGGGGGAGGCCACGGCGCCAGCGCTGCGGGGGGATGCTAGTTGTTAGTTGTTTTAGAACGAAGTTCCTTATAGCACCGTACGGACTTGGTGGATGGGGACAAAGCGAATAAAGTGTAAGAGTTTTCCGTCACGACCCTTTATTTAGTGTAGACGGTTATCCATAACGCGTATGCTATTGGCGATGCCTAGTCATCGCCAATAGCATCGCTTATTGGTTCAAGGCGGCCAGTAAGTTACTGCGCAGGTAGTGTGTACAGTTGTGTCCTTATAAACTTATGTTTATTTTTTACACAAAACGTGCTGCGTAACCTCTTTTCTAGTTGATTGTAAACATATTTTGTTGGTTAATAATAAATTCGTTCCAACTATTTGTTCCTGATTCGTCATATTCCAAATTGGTCATCGTCCAAACTCGACAATTTCCTACCTGGTCATATTCGGACCGATGTGAGTTTTGTAGGCGTTTTCCAAAAAAAGAACCTATAGTTAAGGACTACAATTAACAACGGTAACTTTTCCATTACATCACGAAAATTAACTATTACTGCTTTAAGAGAAATAGTGGCAACTCAGACAAAACTCCTGTGGCAAGTTCAACCATATTACTAACAGGTTAGGTTTGAATCTGCTATGCTTATTTAATTTGAAATACCGCCTATTGGCTCATGATGGCAGTATACAAAAATATGACTAATTTTCGTGATGTAATGGAAAATTTACCGTTGTTAATTGTAGTCCTTAACTATAGGTACTTTTTTTGGAAAATGCCCAACAAAACTCACATGGGTTTTTGTTCTTTCCAAAAATTGAACCACAACACTCACCTCAAAATGATTTCATTGTTAGCGAAGATAACCTCGGTGCCCCCGAAGCTGTTCTTCACCTCGACCGCGTACGCTTGGCGAGTGGTCTGGTTGATGAGCACCCTGGAGACAGTCGCGTTGAGCATCACGTGCAGGTTGGCGCGGTGCTTGGCGGGTCGGAGGAAGGCACGCGCCACGGAGAGACGTGAGCCGTTCCGGTTGGTGGTCTGCGCGATCGAGAAGCCAGTGTGGTGGGCGCCGTTGAGGTCCCGAGCTTGGTAACCTGGGCGGCAAGGGCGTGTTAGCTCCAGGTGCGAAGGAGGTTTTAACAGGATGTAGGTACAAGTATTAGCAGTACGAACTGCACTCTTTAGATAAATAATGTGTGTATCATCTCATCGAAACACCTTTCATCGAATATATCATTACGTTTAAAAAATAATTACGTAGGTTAGGTTAGATATTTAAGATACCCGGAAAAAATATGGTTTCAGCGGAAAATAGCTCTCGAAGAAATGATACATGATACATTTCGTAACTCATCACTTCATCGAGAAGTGATGAGTTACGAAAAAATACACCGCAATGTAAAAGCTAGAGCATATTCACATGCAAAGAGGTACAGCAGAGTTCATAATTAGCTGGACTTTTTAGGACATTGTCACAGTAACGTATTAAAGTGAGAGTGGTCTGAATTTAGTATACAAATAGCAGCGACAGGGTACTAAAATGTACAGCTACTTCTGAGGTCGACCCTATTTTGGCACGTCCACTGTCCCCATACAAAACGATCCGACAAAGTCACAAGCCCAATTGACTTATTTATGTCAATTCAGTATGGGGATGTGGCCCCATAGTGGAAGCACGGACTCTTGAATAAAAGTTTCATGACCCTACATTGGGGGCACCCGGATAGGGAACGTGTAAAATAAAGTGCACTTTGACTTAGAAAGGCAGTTTTGTTTTACGAATATATGGACGATCTTTGTTTAGGGACTACACCCAGTACCATGACAATTGCAAAAATATTGTAGGTACATGGTTAACCTAATTGATGTCAATGTTTAATTAAATAATTTGTTTCAATTAAGCTTTGAAATTAATTACGTCCTTAACTATGTACAATATTTTTGCAATTCACCCTAATCATTAAAATATCATACTACACAATTAGACCTGGTCCTTCGAACCGGATCACGTTTGTATAAAATCTTTTTTTTTTACTTATGCTGTCTACTTTATGTTACCCACCCTTAAGTTAGCTTTTTTCCTTGATTTGAAGAACTGGTAAATACATTGTATCGCTCTCTAGTTTATTGCATTAGGTTGCAGTCTTACCCAACTCCTCTCCAGCCTTCACGATGCTGTAACTCAGCGGGGGATGGTACGGGAACTGCGACACCGTCAGCGGCCCCCCCGTGCCGTGGAACCCTTGGTCCATGTCCTTCAGCTGCTTGTTGTCCTCAGACCGGAGGAAGAAGGGCAGCACGTCGTCGTAGCTCCAGCCCTCGTTGCCGGCTGCAGCCCAGGAGTCGTAGTCCGCGCGGGAGCCTCTCATGTACATCATGCCGTTCATCACTGACGTTCCTCCAAGGACCTAAAGACATTGGGTTTAATAATCTTCCCAAATTTGTATACAACATTTACTTGTTGTTGTTACCATAGCTGGGCATTAACTCGTTAATCTGCCAATCGTTAATTAACGAAGTTACCTTTTGGAGTAACGGATTAACTTAAAAGTTAACTTTAAAAAACTTTAACGGACTCGTAGACTTTTGTTAAATTTCCCTAAGACCATTTATCTTTAATCCAGTATACGTGATAAACGTAAGTAAAGGACCTGGGGGGTTATTATAAAGTAGCTATGCAGTTCTGTTTACGCTCAGTGAAAAGGAAAGAGCTATAACAGGGGGGTTAACATGACATAGCAATGCAGTTCTGTTTACGCGCAGAGAAAAGGACAGAGCTATATAACTGTCATAGCTCTGTCCTTTTCTCTGAGCGTAAACAGAACTGCATTGTTATGTCATGATAACCCCCCAGTAATATAGCTGGGTGGGGTTATTATGAGCAAGCTTTGCAGTTCATTTTACAGCGTCAAGGACAGAGCAATGGCAGTTATACAATAGCTTGAGTATGGCGGTTTCCAAAAAAAGTACCTATAGTTAAGGACTAAAATTTACAACGATATCTTTTCCATTACGCAACGAAAAGTAACGATTACTGCTTTAAGAGAAATAGTGCCATCGCAGACAAAACTCCTGTAGCAAGTTCAACCATATTACTAACAGGTGAAGTTTGAATTTGCTATGCTTATTTAATTTGAAATACCGCCTGTTGGCTTATGAGCCCTCATAAGCCTTATTTTCGTGACATAAAGGAAAATTTACCGTTGTTAATTTTTGTCCTTGATTGATAGGTTTATTAGGATTCCGTAGTCAAACTATGAACTCTTATAGTTTCGCCGTCCGTCCGCAGCCTAGCGCAAAGACTCTTAGTACAAGACAGTTGTAATTTGGCATGAATATGCATATTAGTCACGCCAACAAAGTGGTACAATAAAACGTAAAAAGAAAATAATTAAGGTACCTCCCCTACATGTTAGGGTGAATTGCACAAATATTGTACATAGTTAAGGCTCTGATAGATGTCAATGATTAATTGAAACAAAATATTTTTCCTTTGTGTAACGAAGATTAACCATACAATTGTATGACTAATTTTCGTTACACAAAGGAAATGTATTTTGTTTCAATTAAACTTTGACATCAATTGGCCCTTAACTATGTACAATATTTTTGTAATTCATCCGTAACGTGGGTATGTATTTTTTTCTCGTCTACCCTATAGTGTGCATTGTCGTTGGATAGGCCATAAATATTATGGCTTAGTGAAAACAGTTTCTCGATTAAGTAATCCGTTTATGAAATATTAAGCATTAAAGTGCTAATTTTTGTTAGACTCAAGTGTCTCCCCTACAGCCAAAACTACAAACACTAAAAATCTGAAAAAAAACTTAAATGAAACTGACTTACATATAACGAATTTTAAAGGAAAACTATCAAGACTAAGTAGACATCATTGGTTCTTGAGATACAGGCGATTAAAGTGTTTCTACCTACTAAAATCATCTAAGACGGCACCATTGGCTTTAAATAGAAAATTAGTTATTACTTGTTGATTTTTATGTTTGTAGTACTTAACGGCTTCGGAATCCTACACTGTGTATGGTCCGACATGCTCCTGCCCGGTTTTTTTTTGGAAAACGCTCAGGTACCTTTCCCCTCGGCCAGTAGCACTTGCGGTCCGTTTCCCCGAGGCAGGCGGCGGGCTCGGGCTCCGTCTGGTAGCCCCAGTCGATGCTGGAGCCGATGAAGTTCAGAAACATCGAGGGGACCTGCGTGCCCGTCGGCTCGTCGAATCCTGGGGACAGACGGGGGAGAAGAATAAAGATTTCACTCTAGGCTACAACCTTATTAACCTCGCTGGACATTATCGGAAAAATACTGGCAAAAAAAATCCTGATGCTGACTGAAAGCAAGTTAAAAAAATCGGTTGTCTGAGCATTTCATTCATCAATAGCCTAAACGGTCTACTTTCTCTTTGCGCGTTATCAAATCGCAGCCATTCTGATCCAGCTATTGCTAGTCACCTTACGAATATCGTCGCTCCACCTGACTGAGGACTTCCTACACTGTATTTGCCAATCCGCTGTCTCCACGCAAAACCCGCTGCCACTTATACATATACTATCCGGCCCATTGCCATTTAGTTATTTCTCACATTATCTAGTTAAGGATCAGAGAAACTCCCAACGTAGACCTTTCCATAGGTCGCTGAACAACTTTAAATTTGTGGACCAGAGGCCTTAGTTAAGATGTAAACGCTCCTAACGTTTTTCTCACTCAAAATGTATGGGATGACAGTGTACCACGTGGTTTATCGAAACGCACGAGAATGTCATCCCGTACGTTTTGAGTGATAGAAAAGAAAAACTTTAGTAGCGTTTGCATCTTAGCTAGGGCCCTTGCCTTACCGAGGGGACACACATTCCGGCTGCGAACTTGCGTGTCATGTTTAGAACCGTTTACCTCTACTTTATACATAGAAAACCTTCCATGACTGACAGAGGTCACAGAGCCTAAACCACTGAACCTGGGACTTCAAGTTTAGGAAGCATTCCTTGGAGACCTCAGAAATGGGAAGAAATAGGGAGAGCAGCGGAAACTACTAGCATAGAGGCGTTCCATCTTAGACCTTAGGGTTGCCTATCCATTTGTAGTCTTAGTATTACATTATTATTGTTGTTGCGCCCGCGCCCGCCCGGCGATGGACGGCTCTGTGCCGGGAATGCATGAAATTCTGCGAGTTCATTGATAACAGGCACTCTAGTGTGAATGCATGAGATTCTGCGAGTTCATTGATAACAGGCACTCTAGTGTGAATGCATGAGATTCTGCGGGTTTATTGATAACAGGCACTCTAGTGTGAATGCATGAGATTCTGCGAGTTCATTGATAACAGGCACTAGTGTGAATGCATGAGATTCTGCGAGTTCATTGATAACAGGCACTCTAGTGTGAATGCATGAGATTCTGCGAGTTCATTGATAACAGGCACTCTAGTGTGAATGCATGAGATTCTGCGGGTTTATTGATAACAGGCACTCTAGTGTGAATGCATGAGATTCTGCGAGTTCATTGATAACAGGCACTCTAGTGTGAATGCATGAGATTCTGCGAGTTCATTGATAACAGGCACTCTAGTGTGAATGCATGAGATTCTGCGAGTTCATTGATAACAGGCACTCTAGTGTGAATGCATGAGATTCTGCGAGTTCATTGATAACAGGCACTCTAGTGTGAATGCATGAGATTCTGCGAGTTCATTGATAACAGGCACTAGTGTGAATGCATGAGATTCTGCGAGTTCATTGATAACAGGCACTCTAGTGTGAATGCATGAGATTCTGCGAGTTCATTGATAACAGGCACTCTAGTGTGAATGCATGAGATTCTGCGGGTTTATTGATAACAGGCACTCTAGTGTGAATGCATGAGATTCTGCGGGTTTATTGATAACAGGCACTCTAGTGTGAATGCATAAGATTCTGCGAGTTCATTGATAACAGGCACTCTAGTGTGAATGCATGAGATTCTGCGGGTTTATTGATAACAGGCACTCTAGTGTAAATGCATGAGATTCTGCGAGTTCATTGGTAACAGGCACTCTAGTGTGAATGCATGAGACGTTAATATTGTAATTATCTTGTTTTTGTCCAATTCCTTACTTTGTATGACACTGATTTCTCGGTTTATTGGATTTTACTGTAATGCCGATGAATTATAATTTAGTAAATAAATAAATAAATAATTGTTAAGATTGAAGTCTTAAGAATGGAAATATCTATGGGTCACAGGTTCCACTTATTATTCGCTGGCCTTTGGCTCGTTTCCCTACTCCATCTTCAAACAAATTTTACGCATAGGTAAGAATAAATAAATAAATATCAGGGGACAATCTCACACAAATTGGCCTAGACAACGATAAACATCTCTCTTATATAGAGAAATACCTACATAAATACATAGAAAACATCCAAGACTAGGGAACAAATATTCGCGCTCATCACACAAATATCTGCCCTTACCGCAGGCTTCGGAGGCAGGTTCACTCCTAACTAGACCAACGTGTTGTAATAAGTCGCGGGCGTCCTCTAGTGGCGTATATCAAAAACTCACCAGCTTCGAGCAGCAGCACGCGCCACTGAGGCACCTCGGAGAGCCGCGCCGCCACCACCGAGCCCGCGGAGCCCCCGCCCACCACGATAAAGTCGTACACCGAGTCCATGTGCGTGCGGTACTGCAACATAGAATACATTGTTAGCTGTGGGGATACAGGAGTTCTGGGTTGAAAAACACGTTAAAATTGGTTCGCCCATGTATGCACTCTTGTGGAACTAGAGTTGAGGTCACGCACACATCGACACTGTCATGTAATGGCAGCGGGATTTTGAATATACTGTTCTTATATAACTGTGTGTATTCATGTAGCTGTGTGTGTAATCATTCATGTCAATACATCGCTGCATCCGATGGAACCACTGAGAAAAGCACTTTGCCCACTCGTCCTTAGGGGTCTCTTCGACGGCCTTTTGATTAGTTTTGATGACTTTACAATGTACTCGTAGTAAAAAAAAATAAGTTGGACCAGTTTCGCTTTTTCAGATTATTTGTATGCTGTAGCTAAGAAAGCAGAATTTTGTTAATTTTAATTTAATTGGCACGCCAGCACGCATTTTTCACACGCAAGAAACAAAAACACATAGTTTATGCTTTATCTAAGCGTGTGGCTCATGCATTTGATACCCGTACAAATATCATAAATCTCGCTTAGTAAACAATCATACCATTACTGCCCTGCTAACACAAAAAGCAGTATCTCAGACAAAACTCCTGTAGCAAATGCAACCTTATAACCAACGAGATAGGATTGCATCTGCTTTGACCATAGAATTTGAGATACTGCCTTTTCTGGTAGATTAGGGCAGATTAGGTGTATTTACTTCATTTACTCGCTAATAAAACTCCGTCGTTGATAATTTCCGAGATTCAGCGGTTCACATGATTGTCAACGGTTATCAAGCCGGGGTTCCGCTCATTAATGTTATCAGATTCTTGAGGAAACCGTTGACAATGCAGTTTACTCACAAACGCTGATAAAAGCCGGTAGAACGTTTTCTTACAAACTCAACACTAATTTCTGCTTAAGTATTTTTACAGTACTGTCAATGTCTGACAGCGCCATCTACCACAATCTCAAGGAATTTGATGGCTTGATAGTATTATTAAGA
Organism: Acleris holmiana; assembly: GCA_949316455.1. NCBI lineage: Eukaryota > Metazoa > Arthropoda > Insecta > Lepidoptera > Tortricidae > Acleris > Acleris holmiana. The sequence goes on along the minus strand of OX438783.1, from coordinate 2,334,518 downwards.
TCTACTTAGTTATAGCTTTTAGTAATTAGTTCATGACATCGGCAATAGGTGGCGCTATACATAAAAATTGTAAAATAGAGGCTCAGTAATTAATGACCACTTTTGGAATAAACTTAGAGCGAGCCGCACGCTACCGTTTTGATTTCCCTATCCATCATCCCTAAGCCTGCGAAGAAACAAGTACAAACGAACTCTTAGCTGGAAATCAATTCCACCGAAATGCACATTGACATAATTATGTGGTTTCATAAGAGCAATACCCACTGGGCGTCGAGCAATACTTTAGTAAGCCAAAATTAACAATAGTGCATTTTTATAACGTTACAATTTTAGTGTTTAGTTATGTCAAATTGCATTGTCTAACTATATAAAATCAAATTCATTATTTTCGTTGATTATGTCTTGTCCTAGTTTTAATTACCTAGTTTTTTCGTATCTTTGGACTTCATAGGTACTTAGGTAACGTCGTGTATTTTATGAATACCTAAGATCTAAGATTTTACTTTGCTAGTAGGTTACAAATGAAATTAAAACTGCACTGTGCGTCCAATTACAAATTTTGTTTTTTTTCTAATAAACTAAACTATTGTCTTGAAATGGAAGGGTGGTTTTTGGTGCACAAATATACTTACCCTATAAATTGTGTATTCATTTGTATAACAAATAAAAAAATAAGTTTTAAAAAACTGAAACCCGACTGTAAAAAAGAATGAAACAAGGCCTTTCGTCTTGTTTTACACTATATACGAGTATTTACCAAAATGTGGTATTCGCCATCTGATAAAGAATAGAACCTCTCCTAGTGTTCGTATGATCACGTAGAGTCCAAATTTAGGAAAATTCAACACATTGGCAGCAGTCATCACCTCTGAGTGGAACTCCATCCATTAAGATCGTCATCCTGTCTACTAGCAAGCTATTAAAAATGCCGTGTGGTTGCCGGGTTAGAATAGTGCCACTCCATGTCTTCCCGTGGATGTCGTAAGAGGCGACTAAGGGAATAAGGGCTTGTAGTACTGTTAGGCGATGGGCTGGCAACCTGTCACTAATACACTAGTAATCTTCTTGGCCTGATTGTGCAAAATGTGGTTACAGAATTATCAGCAAGTCTTTTTAGAGTTGTTAGTATTTCTGAAGCTCTGCCTACCCCACTCTGGGAATGAAGGCGTGATGTTATGTATGTGTATGTATGTATTAAAAATATTGTTTGTAGTCGAAGGCTAGAAATTATTATAGCAATGTGCAAAGTTTGGCCTTCGACTACGAACTAATTACTGGACATATCACAAGCGTATCTAGTACCGCCACTGCCCGCTAGATGATCCTCGAAGTCTATTGATTACATTTTTTTAATTTCCAGCCGCCATATTTAATTTATAACAAAACAAAATAGCCTATATCCATCGCACAAAAAAGACAAATCGATAGACACCTTATTTGTTAAAATCGGTTCAATAGGAACGGCGCTAGAGTGGAACATATGTACATACATACATACATAGAAACTTACATAGGGTGTCAAAATCATTACCCTTCCTTTGCTTCGCCGTAGTATGTATGTATGTATGTTCCACTCTAGCACCGTTCCTATTGAACCGATTTTAACAAATGAGGTGACTATCGATTTTTTGTATATCTCTTTATCTCTACATTTTCAAGCCACAATCTTTTCTTCCTTCAGTCAGTGGTTTTAAAATATCTATGCCGTAAGTTGGCCTAATTTTTGTTCCTTTCCAGTATTCGCGATTCCGCGTTTCCCTTCCCTTATTGTATGATTATCTGATTTGAATTTGAAGTATTGCAGTCACGGCGTGATTGCGTGCCGCGTGCGATCGGCAATCACGCCGCATCACGACTCGACGACTCTTCACGATTTGTTTACATTTCTATCGGAGATTGCACTGTAAAGCAAAGATGTTAATTTGCAGACAAAAAGCCAACCGCTTAGTGACAATTATGTACGGCTAGATTTAGCAAGAACTGGACTCTTATGAGTACTAAGACTAGGTATCTGCGCAGGCTAGCGCAGATACTCTTAGTACTAGAAAGCTGTTAAGTGACATGAATATGCATGTAAAAGAAAAAAAAATTAAGGGTACCTCCCCTACACGTAAGGTGGGATGTATTTTTTTTCTCGTCTACCCTATAGTGTGGGGTGTCGTTGGATAGGTCTTTCAAAAATATTACGGATTTGTGGACACAGTTTTTCGATTAAGTAATCCGTTTATGAAATATTGAGCTTTAAAGCGCTAATTTTTGTTAGACTCAAGTGCCTCCCCCTAATACAGTCAAAAGTACAAATACTAAAAATCTTATATGAAAGTACATATATGAAAGAACTTTTTTTTAAAAATCAAAACAAATTTTAAAGGAAAACTATCACGACTAAGCAGACATCATTGGTTCTTGAGATGCAGGCGATTGAAGTGTTTATACCTACTAAAATCATCTAAGACGGCACCAATCGACTTTAAATAGGAAATTATTTAATACTTGTTGATTTTTATGTTTGTAGTACTTAACAGCTTCGGAACCCTACACTAAGCATGGACCGATATGCTCTTGCCAGGTTTTTAACTTATTGAACATTCATATTGAAATTTTTGCGAAGGCATAGATCTGACGCTTTCGTTTCATTTCGTAGGCTCCTTCTATGCCTTTAGTTCTTGTTCTATGTGTGATGTATGTGGGTAACTATAGTTTTTAGTCAGTATATTGAGGGTATGCCGTAGCGCTCTTTGTCTTCGATTAAATGCTGAAGCAACAGCTGTGTGTGATTCCGACATCCCTTATTAAATACCTAACGAGCCCTCGTTATAGTATTTCTCAGTGGCGACGAGACAGTCTGAACCCTAAATAGTTGAGTGTTGTGTTCGTGTGGACAGGGGATTGTGTGTGCGCGAGTTGTAACCTTATTAAAAAAATATACTCTTACGACGCCATAACGACGCCTACGAGTAAAATGTCGATTGGGAAGATAGGCGAGTTTAACGTCGCGTCCGATAATTGGCGATTGTACGTGGAGCGACTTGAACAGTTTTTTTTAGTGAATAAGATTGGGAAAGACTTGGAGGTTCCAACTTTAGTTACAGTGATCGGCGCGGAATGCTACGAATTGCTAGTTAATTTGTGTACGCCTGATAAGCCTACAAAAAAGACATTTACCGAATTGACGGCAATTTTAGAAAAGCATCTACAGCCCAAACCAAGTATATTAGCGGAACGTTACAAGTTTAGACACAGGAAACAAGGTGATAATGAGACGATTTTGAACTATGTGGCGGTTTTAAAAAAAATGTCAAAATCTTGTGACTTTGGGGGAGGTCTTGAAGAAAGTTTAAGGGACCAGTTTGTGTGCGGAATACACAGCGAAACGATACGGCAACGACTTTTTACCGAGGACACTATAGCCTTTGGGCCGGCGTTTAACTTAGCCGTAAGTATGGAGGCGGCGGAGAAGGACGCGGCGTTAGTCGAAGGCCGACCGAAAGCTTCGAGTGACATCATCGAGGGTACGGCGCAGTGTCAAGCCATGGCGCCACGAGGCCCTAGCGGGAGTGGAGTGCCAGCAGCGGCAGCGGCGCGTGCGGCGCGACCGGCCGGCAGCGGCCGAGACCGGCGGGACGGCAGGGGCGGCCGCGGCAGCCGCGCGGAGTGGCGGCCGGCGCCCGGTGCGTCGCCCCGGCGGCGAGACGGGCAGTGCGGCGCGTGTGGCGGCGCTCACGAAACGACCACTTGCCGCTTTGTTCGCTATGTTTGCAAAGTGTGCAATAAGCAGGGGCATTTGCAGCGAGTGTGTCCTTATTTGAAGGACAACTACAGTGCGAAGGTCCTGTACGCGGAGGACGACCAGGAGCAATATAGTCAAGATAGCGACCTGAGTGATGAGGTAATTGTAACGTGTGTAAATCAAATAGCAATGTCAGCGTACAAACCAATATTACTGAGAATGAACGTGCAGGGTGTAGATCTAGATATGGAATGCGATACAGGTAGTGCAGTATCATGCATTAGTGAGAAATTGTACAGAGACCTATTTATAGACTTACAAATTCATAGCTGTAATCTTAAATTGAGATATTATACAGGGGAGCTAGTGACACCAGTGGGCGTATTACGACCTCTTGTAAAATATAAAAATATAGAAAAAGAATTAGAATTGTATGTTGTTAGGAATGGCAAAACAAAGTTGATCGGTAGGCAATGGTTGGTCGAATTGAGAGTGCAAATAGCCGTTACAACGGTAAATAAATGGGACATAAACAATATTAGTAGTCAGGAATTTAATTTAGCGGAATTCAGTTCCAGATTTTGTGAAGTGTTTGCGGACGGGTTGGGGTGTTTCACCGGTGGCCGCGTGAGCATCCACCTGCGGCCGGAAGCGCGGCCGGTGTTCCTGCGCGCGCGCCCGCTGGCGTACGCACTGCGCGGGCCGGTGGAGCGCGCGCTGGAGCAGCTGGTGCGCGACGGCGTGCTCACCGCCGTCGACCGCTCCGACTGGGCCACGCCTATCGTACCAGTGGTAAAAAAGGATGGTAACGTTCGAATCTGTGCTGATTATAAATTAACTTTAAATAAAATGCTTGAGGTTGACCGTTATCCGTTGCCTAAGGTGGACGATTTATTGGCACGATTGTATGGGGGTCAAAGATTTAGCAAAATCGATCTTTCGCAAGCCTACGCCCAGTTCGAGTTGGATGAAACTAGTAGGTACACGGTCATAAACACCCATAAGGGGTTATTTCGTTACAACCGGCTGGTTTACGGGTTGTCGTCCAGCCCCGGTATTTTTCAGAGACGCCTTGAGCAAATGTTCGCGGATTTGTCGCATGTTGGAGTTTTTCTCGATGACGTCATCATAACGGGCACAGACTGGAAATCGCACATGGATAATTTAGTAAAGGTTTTTGAACGTTTGCAGGCGTACGGTTTACGGGTGAAAAAGGAAAAATGCGCTTTCTTTGCTAAAGAAATTAATTATTTGGGTCACGTGATTAGCGAAAACGGTATACACACCTGTCCGGAAAAAGTTAAGGCTATTGAGAGAACCCCCGCGCCGCGGAACGTTTCCGAGTTAAGGGCCTTTATTGGCATGATTATGTATTATGCGAAATTTGTCAAAAATGTAAGTAGTATTTTAACACCACTGTATCATTTATTAAAAGTAGGGGTAAGGTTTGTCTGGTGTAAGGACTGTCAGGTTGCGTTTGAAGCTATAAAACGGGCACTTGTTTCGAGCGAGGTGTTGACACATTACTCAGAAGGGTTGCCGCTAATAATGACGGCAGACGCGTCCGGGGTGGGCCTCGGGGCCGTCATCTCACACGTCACGGCGCGGGGCGAGCGACCCGTGGCGTACGCATCACGCACGCTAACAACGGCGGAACGAGCGTACGCGCAGATCGATAGGGAAGCTCTGGCGATTATCTTTGGAATCCGAAAATTTCACCAATACCTATATGGTCGAAAATTCACATTAAGAACTGATCATAAGCCTCTAACTTATATTTTTGGGAATAAGGTAGGAATACCGGTCATGGCAGCGTCCCGTATTCAGCGTTGGGCAGTCATATTGTCAGGCTACGACTATGACATTGAATACGTGGCATCGAGCAAGAACTGTGCAGACGCACTCTCAAGACTTCCGCAGGCGGGTAGCAGTAAATCCAAGGACGACGATGTCACGTACTTAAATTTTGTTGAAAAATTCTTACCAATTACAAATAATGACGTACGAATAGCAACCGCCAAAGATACATTATTAAGTAGGGTCGTAACGTACGTGCAGTCAGGCTGGCCATCATTGTGTCCGAATGAAGAAATTAGGCCGTACTTTACAAGGAAAACTGAGCTATACGTGGACCGGGGGTGTCTGATGTGGGGCTATCGCATGGCTGTACCGGCAATATTACGCCAAACGATTCTTAACCAGTTGCATGTAAGTCACATGGGAATAGTTAAAACGAAGTCACTGGCACGCAGTTACGTCTGGTGGCCCAATATCGACTCAGATGTGGAGGCGGTTTGCAGGGATTGCGAGACGTGCGCAGCGGAGGCAACTGCTCCTGCGCGGGCGGCACCGAGGCCGTGGCCGTATACCGCGCAACCATGGTCCCGAGTCCATGTTGATTTTTTGGGGCCTTATAAAGGTAAAACATTCTTAATACTAATTGATTCAAGTTCCAAGTGGCTCGAAGTATTTGAAATGGTCCGTATTAATGCTAACGCGGTTATAAAAGAGCTGAGGGCAACATTCGCACGTTTTGGTTTGCCCACTGAGCTAGTATCGGATCAGGGACCACCGTTCACGAGTATCGAGTTTAAGACCTTTTTATCACACAATGGGATAAAACAGTCCTTCTCACCTGCATATCATCCGGCGTCTAACGGGGCCGCGGAGGGTGCGGTAAAGTTATGTAAGCAGGCACTTAAAAAAGCATATAGGGACGGCATAGATATCGACACCGCCTTGCAGACATACCTGTTGGCATATAGAAATAGTATACATAGCAGTACGGGGGATACCCCAGCAATGCTTTTACAACGGCGTTCGTTGCGCTCGCGACTCGATTTGTTACGCAGCGACCGCGCGCTGGAGGAGTGCGTCAGCGCGGCACAGGGGCGCCAGGCGCGCGCGGCGCGGGGAGCGAGCCGCGCGCGCGGCCTAGCGCGCGGCGAGCCCGTGTGGGCCCGCCAGTACACGGGCGCGGACAAGTGGGTCAAGGGAACGGTCGTCAGTAGGGAAGGCTCGCGGAGATACACGCTAGATAGCGGAGACGGTAAACCTCTTACTAGGCATGTTGATCAGATTCGGCGCAGATCGAGGTTATCAAATGTCCCATGTCCGATTGTGGGCGACGGTGTTGAGCAGGCTGGCCCGGTGGCGCCGGCTGGCAGCCCCGTAGTCGCGAGAAGGGAGAGCACTAGTAGATTAGAACAGGAGGAAGGAGCGGTGGAGTCGCCGCGCAGCCCGGTGGAGGAGTGTGCGCCCTCCCCGCGACCCCGAGCGCGATCGCCGGTGATGCTTAGACCCCTGCCGAACCGATTCCGTAGACATCAATTAGACATAGATTAGCATAATACGTTTGTGTATATTTGGTAGTATTGTAAGGTTAAGGATATCATGTAAACATTAGGATTTAAGTGGGGAGGTGTGATGTATGTGGGTAACTATAGTTTTTAGTCAGTATATTGAGGGTATGCCGTAGCGCTCTTTGTCTTCGATTAAATGCTGAAGCAACAGCTGTGTGTGATTCCGACATCCCTTATTAAATACCTAACGAGCCCTCGTTATAGTATTTCTCACTATGGTCGAAATTTTTTGAGCGGTGTTGAAGTAACGTGAAGCGAAGATTTAGCCTGTTATGGTGGGTAAGGTCATAGGTCGGTGGTGGTAAAGACTCACTGACCTGTGCACGTCCACAAGGGTCCTCCAGGTCGCACTGGCTGCGCAGGAACACCTCCAGCAGCCCCATGAACAGCATGAAGGCGCCACCGCCGCACGTGGCGGCCAGCGTCGGGCCCGGCTGCGACATTGGACAGTCGCACGACAGAGCCATCTGCAACAAGTGGACGACAACTCTTTAGGCACTATAGTGTTTTTTTGGTTCCGTAGTCAAACTAGGAACCCTTATATTTCCGCCATGTCCGTCCGTCCGCAGTCTAGCGCAGATACTCTTCGGGCAGGCCTGCACCAGCTCAAGACAGTGATCGAGGAAGAATGGGCGGGCATACCTCAAAACTTTCATCTTAAACTCGTGTGTTCAATGAAAAATCGTAAGGCGTTCGATTTTTATGATAACACTTACGACCTTTCTACAAATAGCGTCGACGTAAAAATTGCAGGGGTGGCTCGATTTCTTTGCTGCCAAGTGTAAGTCACGCCAACAAAGTTTTTTTTTTCTCGTGTACCCCATAGCGTGGGATGTCGTTGGATCCCCTAGAGCCAAAACTACAAATACTAAAAATCTGAAAAGTCTTACATGAAAGCGCATATAACGAATTTAAAAAGAAAACTATCACAACAAAGTAGACATCATCGGTTCTTGAAATATAGGCGATTAAAGTGTTTATACACTAAAATCATCTAAGACGGCACCAAATTACTAAATACAAGATTAGTTATTACTTGTTGAATTTTATGTTTGTAGTACTTAATGGCTTCGAAACCCTACACAGAGTATGGTCCGACATGCTCTTGCCCGGTTTTCATTCACGAATTCGCGACCCATATTTCAACTTTTTGAGTACGTGTTTAGCCTCGTCGGTATGGACTCTGTGTACGAAGGTAGCGGTCCTGAATGCGATTTGAAATAAGAGAAATAAATATTTGTGTGAGTCTTTGAGGTTATCTAAGTTTTCCTCTATACAAGTATGTTTTCCGTTGTAAAGTACCCATAGTAGTTATAGTAGTATCCTAGGGTACAGTTTGGGACTAGGTAAATTTGTGTAAGATTACCTAACTCCTTATAGATATATTTACCGTGCAATGACAATTTAAGTGGCAAGATTTGCCGCTTTATTAGATAAAAGACATTCAGCCCAATATTTCACCATCTTGACAATGACACGTGACAGGTGAAATTTCGGTATACATTGCAAAGTTAACACGCTGATACATTACTGGGTTTTATGTAAGCTGCGCCATGTACACTGAAAGGTCACCTGTATGGTGAAATAACGGGCAGGTATTTATGTAGTAATATGGAAGTAAGCTCTTCTTATAGAGTAAAAGTAATCTAACTATTTATACTACGTCACTCAAGTTGAAGTTTGTTACTTTTTTCAAGTCCAAAGTGTTGTTTCGTAAGTAGGTATTTCATTAGGGCGAAAATTAAGAGTTAGAAATGCTTTTTCCAGAATCTTTTCTTATGGAACCTATACAGGTAAAGTTAACTGTCTGTTTTATTAAAAATCCTAGAAATAATTCACTTCTTACTTTCATACATTCGAACTAATAAGTACAGTACGATAAGTCGATTACTGTACGTTTACCACTGACAGACAGTTTGTCTTCATTTAATTTTTAACTTTAATTTCATACAAATACGAGTGAAACAATTTTACCCACGTCTACCGATTTAGTAATAACTATTTTATTTCTATGAGCTTAAAGCTGAAAATTAAATGAAGGCAATCCATCTGTCTGGTAAACTCAAAATAATTCTACTGTAAAGTGTATAGAATGAAAATTCAGGCTCAATACAATACAAGTTCAAGTTATACGGTCAGACATTGCAACATGGTACACAGTTCTACACAAGTACAATTGGCAAAATAGATCCATTATAGAACTGTATCACAATGACGTTATATATCAACTCGTAAGAATTTACAAACAAGCTGTCAATGTGACACAGTTCTACAGTTGAACATGGTTGCCGACTGTACCTACATAACAACGTCAATGTTTTTTTGGACCTTGAAACGCATATCCACAGAATAATCTCTCCATTGATCTCGCGATCGAATAAGGGTCAACATTCACATGTCACATGCCTCGTCAAGTCTTGCGTTGCGCAGCTGCCTCACACGCTAATGAAGTAGGCGTGTAGGCAGTATGCGCGTGCGGCGCCCTAGGGGATATGTTTGTTTGTTTTTTAATTGGAAAACGTGTCTATATATGTTTCATACCTATTTTATATCGTTACTTTTATACTTCGTGTTCGTTAGTTTGTCTTTCTGTAAAATTACATACATATAACATCACGCCTTCATTCCCAGCACGGCTAACACAATGACGGCGCGCGTGGTTATGTCGCCCGCGAGATGAGACCTGTCTGACCGTTCTAATTAGACAATGACGGGCATGTGCTACCCGTGCTGAGTGGGATAGGTAGAGCTACAGACATACAAACAACTCTAAAAACACTTGTTGATAATTCTGTAACCACATTTTGCACAAGCAAGGCTAAGATGTTTACCTGTGTATTAGTGACAAGTTGCAAGCCTAACGCCCGTTTTTTTTGACATAAAGAAAGAGAACCCTTGGCGCCATATCGTAGCAGACAAGTATAATTTAATCAATGATACATATTCAAAAGTTACGTGTGAACACACAAAGTTTTGGGGGAATTCAGAATATAATTATTTTCTTGAAGCTGGTTAAAATTTACAATGATCTAAGCATGTTTAAAAAAATCGACAGGCTGTCTTTACATGACAATTGGCGTTGCAATAAGTTCAGAAGTTTAACCAAAGAGTTTAAAATATGTCTTGCCGTTTTAAAAGAAGATTTGTCAGCTGTCGGTTCAAATACACGGTCGGGTCATCCAAATTGCAGTTTAGTCTTATTTCGTTCAACACATATTTCGATCAACTGCACAAACTAGGAGGAACCGAAAGGACTTCAGCGTAAAAATGTATGTATGTAAACACTGTATTGACTAAACGCATAAATTCAAATACAATATTCACAGAATAGGAACGTACAAAGTATTCTAGTTGTTAATTTTAGAGTAAGTATGGTAATGAACCTAGGTCCAAATATGCCTTTTAATTTTTTTATTATATATTTTTAGGTTTGTATTGGAGATTTCATAACGTATCAATAATATTTTTAAATTTTAAATTAACTTTTACTACATTCATCCCATACATCCCTTAATTGCGTTCTTGAAATTGAGATGCAACGAAGATAACTGATCATTCCCGTCATTACTGTGATTCTGCCGCAATCATCGCCCGCCGCACAACCATGTGTGAGATGTGATGACGGGCTTGCTTCGTTGCTCATCGGGGTCTTTGCCAGTCCGTAGGTACAAACGTTGCGTGGCAATGCATTTGCATGCAAATGTCTATGGGTGTCGATCCCACTTACCATCAGCCTAGGTAGCTTGTGTTTGCCTTCATTTCCTACACTAATATTATAAAGAGGAAAGATATTTTTGTATGTTAGTAATGAATAAACTCAAAAATAAGTAGACCCATTTCAAAAATCTTTTCAACACTAGAAAGCTAGTGTCATAAAAGGTTTAGTAGCGAGATTCCTACTATCGCACTAAGTTGACTTTGTTACATTTTCATACAACAGGTAGTAGAACGCCAACTGACCAATGATATCTATTTCAAAATCAAATTCTAACAGAGTCGACGGAGCTCCGCTTTCGCGTACTTTCATTTGAAAGGCCGACAACGCGCCTGTAACTCCTCTGGGGCCCTAGCCAAGATGCAAACGCTCCTAACGTTTTTCTTTTCTATCGCTCAAAATGTATGGGATGAGAGTCGACCACGTGCTTTATCGAAACGCACGAGGATGTCATCCCATACATTTTGAGCGATAGAAAAGAAATTTTTTTTGGAGCGTTTGCATCTTGGCTAGGGCCCCTGGTGCTGCAGGTGTCTATGGGTGACAGTATTCGCTCACCATCAGGCGATCTGTTTGCTCGTTGCCTCCTATTTCACAAAAAAAGCTCCTATTTCTAGGATTATTAGGCCCTCCGGACCTGCTGAAGAACTAACATACTTAACCTAAACCTACCTCATATGGTTTAGTAGCGAGATGCCTACCATAAAAGGTCCATACACAGATTTAGGTTACCGTCTTTCCTGTGGACATACGGAAAGTTAACGTTTTTAAGGCCTAATTTTCTGGCTAAGCCCATTCCCGCAAAAATGCAGTCAGGACTGCTTCAGACCTATCATATAAAAACATAACTTATATGCACACAAGCTTTTAACTATTGGCCACAGGAGAGACAACATTTGTTTTTAAGAGTGTTTATGAACCAAAAGTCAACTAATTGCGATAGTAGGCATCTCGCTACTAAACCATACAAAAAGCAATTGCTAATGGTTTACGAAATTTGGACCGGAATGGCGGACATACGAACGACGCAAATTAAGACTCCTATATAAAAACCGGCCAAGTGCGAGTCGGACTCGCGCACGTAGGGTTCCGTACAACTATACATCTAAATAAATGTTTTTCTTTATTCTTTATTATATTGGAGTTGATTGAATGAAAGGTAAAATGCGGTTTAGGATTTGTAACGTAGATATTAAAAATACATAATATAAAAGTTCTTGTACCTCGTTGTAACTTTGATCGATGTTTTAATAATAGTGTTTTTTTTTTAAATAAGATATTGATAAGTAAACATTATAATTAGGTACTATATGCGAGCCCATATAGGCTTGTGATAGCTAAACAAGCTAATATATATTCCAGTTTGACAATAACTCCGCGCACACGAGTGTCAATGACGGCTGCCCTCACGTGGCTGCCCGTTCGGGTAAGCGTAGTCGGGAACCTCCCCGCGCGCGCTCCCGCTACCGATAAAGTCACGCCCCAAGCGAATTGTTGTTTACTTGGGAAACTATTACCGATTTCTTACTCGTATTAGAAAATAATGGTTCACGGTTTATGCATAAGGTTTATGTTCATAAAATTAAATGTTTTTCTTAATTCTTTATTATATTTGAGTTGATTGAATGAAAGGTAAAATGCGGTTTACGATTTATAACGTATTAAAAAAAAACTAATTATTAGATCTCGTTCAAACCAATTTTCGGTGGAAGTTTGCATGGTAATGTACATCATATATTATTTTTACATTTATCATTCCCTTATTTTAGAAGTTACGGGGGGGGGGACACACATTTTTCCACTTTGGAAGCGTCTCTCGCGCAAACTATTCAGTTTAGAAAAAAATTATAATAGAAACCTCAATATCATTTTTGAATACCTATCCATAGATACCCCACACGTATGAGTTTGATGAAAAAAAAATTTTTGAGTTTCAGTTCTAAGTATGGGGAACCCCAAAAATTTATTGTTTTTTTTCTATTTTTGTATGAAAATCTTAATGCGGTTCACCGAATACATCTACTTACCAAGTTTCCACAGTATAGCTCTTATAGTTACGGAAAAAAGTGGCTGTGACATACGGACGGACAGACGGACAGACATGACGAATCTATAAGGGTTCCGTTTTTTGCCATTTGGCTACGGAACCCTAAAAAGCTTGTTAAACCCACTTGAACAAGGCCGGTAAAAGACGGTGTTATAAATCTCACCACATCTTAAATGGTCGCGTGGGCGGCTATTCTCGCTTATCAAAGCGATCGATCGAAATAACTTGTGACACGGATAACTTCATGTGCGGATAGAGGTAGTGTCGCAATATCTAGCAAAAACGCTTAAGGAAAAGTATAGTCACAATACGGGAATGTTAAGCAACTTGCTACTGTTCATAATTTAGCCGAGTAACATACTGGATACGAGTGGTTTTCTTCCGTTTTAAAATCTCCTGTTAGGGTCATACACAGATTTAGGTTACCGTCTTTCCTGTGGATACACCGAAAGTTAACGTTTTTAAGGCCTAATTTTCTGGCTAAGCCCATACCGCAAAAACGCCGTCAGGACTGCTTCAGACCTATCATATAAAAACATAACTTATATGCACACAACCTTTTAACTATTGACCACAGGAGAGACAACTTTTGTTTTTAAGAGTGTGTATGACCCGTTAACTTAACTGGAATCATTCCGTCTTATAACTACTTTGATCACTGTTAATTTGATACTTTAAAATACTTAAATAAATAAATATCAGGGGACAATCTCACACAAATTGAGTTAGTCCCAAACTAAGCTTTAGGCTTTGTACTATGGGTACTAGACAACGATAAACATACTTATATAAGAAATACATACATAAATGCGAAATCATCCAAGACTCAGAAACAAATATTTGCACACATCACACAAATATCTGCCCTTACCGGGATTTGATTCCAGCACCGCTGGCTTCGGAGGCAGGGTCACTCCCAACTAGGCCAACGTGTCGTCAAGACATTCCATAATATTGCATTTTTTTGACTCCCCGGTATAATTACAAAGGACGGTAATTGAAATTTCCCCGTAGAAGGAACATGACACGTTAACAAAAGCTCAAACAACAAACCTAACTAAGGACTTAAGAGAAGACGCGTGGAGCTAACACAATGTGCTTTTGTTTAATCCACAAAAGCAATTTTGCTCTCATGTGAGTATGGTCTTAATTCTCTAATAAGTCCGTGGAAGTGTCTAAAAATAACTCGACATTGGCCAAATCCTCAACAGCAGTGACAGCCATTAATTAAAATTAGAATTATTAACCTAACTAGATATATTTTTTTAAATAATTATCAATCACCCCGCCTCCTTATTCTAGACTTTTATACATTTATTGTCCAATGGGTTAAGATCCTATTCATAAGCGGTAGCGGGTAACAATGTGACCTGACCAGTACTCGTATTGGCAACACTGCATCATTTTCGGCAAGCCACGCAACACTCACTTGTTTTATGGTGGGTAATTTGCCAGTTTGTTAAGTTTGCAAAAACTATAAATATGTTACGTAAGAGAGCAGTATCGCTTTGTCTATTGCTGAAATAATTGGAGGACGTCGTAGTTTTGGTTAGCAGAAGGTATTCTCTAATGAGATTTCCAAAACATTCTTTGTCTGTTTGTTTGTATGTCACAAAAGTTTTTCCTAGAAACTATAGAAGCTATCAACTTATGGTATACTTGTATAACTTGCTTGCCCGCATCTCTTCTAATAAAAAAAAAATATCTTCAACTAGTACCTGGCCGGTTTTTTTTTTCTTGCTTCTCATTCGTCCCTTTTGAACTGTTGCTTCGCCTCTTCCTTTAAAACACGTTCAATCATTTCGATCATTGCGTGATTAAGTCTGAATACTACATCGAAACACCTACATACCTATATTATTAAAATACCACTTTAATGTTCAATTAAGTCAAATCACTTTTAATCAAGTCTTTAATGTCACCTTGTATATTTTTAATTTACGAAATTAACTCATTCAGGATGATATGTCTTCTTACGTGAACGTCACATCTTAATTAACTTGTCTGACACTTATAAACGAATGATCACTTTAATTCATTCCCTAATGTTCTGTCTGATAGCGCAACAAATTTGTTCGGAAGCCGAGGTGATTTTGTTGATGACCGCCATTTCCTTTAGTAAATTGTTTAATCGTCTTGCTCTCGCTAATTTTCAACGGAGAGATTTGAAGAAGTTTGGTCACACAGGCTTTCGAGGCATTTTTATCTAGCAAGCTTTGTAAGTCGTTGTGTCGATAAAAGAAAAGAAGCGATAACGCGAGCCGTTCAGAAATATAAACACTTTTATCTAATATAAAAAATTCTCGTGTCGTGTACGTTATTGAACTCCTGTGAAACGGCTGGACCGATTTTAATAAAATTTTGTGTGTATATCGGGTAGGTCTGAGAATCGGCCAACATCTATTTTTCATACCCCAAAGTGATATGAAAAAAAAAATAGAAGCGGGCGAAGCCGCTGGCGGGTCGCTAGTGAAAATATAAATATTTTCGACCTGTTTCATAGTAACTACGTAAACTATTAATAAAAATATGTTTTATAACCTCACAGTAATTCAGAAAAGCACTATGTCTGCCTCGGCTGAAAGTGTAATCAATAGACTCGAACTTTAGAATAATATAGCTACCCGCCCTCGCTTCGCTTCGGGTTAAAGTATTATATATAAACCTTCCTCTTGAATCACTCTATCTATTGAAAAAACCGTATCAATATCCGTCGCAGTTTTAAATAAGCATACATAGGGACAGACAGCGAGAAGCAACTTTGTTATAACGCGATAAAAAGTAGCTTATGTTCATCAGGGATAATGTCTGTATTTTTTTGCGTGTATGTTACATGATTCCTCCTCAAACGGATTTTAATAATTCCTTTTTACGAATACGATATATATAAGAGGGTATCCTTAAATAAATTTGATGAAATAATATCTTCCCTAAGGGTGAAAAAATAAGGATGAAATTTCATACAGGGTGTACGGCAGAGGGGTCGACAAACTTCAGGGACTACTCTGTAGGTCATAGTCATCAACTTTAATAATGGCACCAACATCCAATAGCAAAAAAAAACCAGGTGTTCCATACATTTCGGCTGTTTAGCTCTCAAAGTTGTATGGAACCATAATAAAAGTTGATGAGAATGACCTACTGACTCCCCCCCCCTACCCTGAAGTTTGTCAACCCCTCTGCTGAACACAATGTATATCGCGACATGTATATGTTCAGTGGTGGTAGGACCTTGTGCAGGGTCCGTCCGCGACCCGCTACCACTATTATCCTTTTAAACACCGCCAAGCAGCAGTGTTCGAATTGGTGTGTTCCGGTGTGGGGATAAGACAACCGGTGAAATTACTAGCATAGGTGCATTCCATCTTGGTCCTCAGGGTAAAGCATTCACGGTCTTAAGATGTAGGACCGTCTTGAGAATGCAAATATTAATATGGGTCACACACAGATCGCACTTACCATCAGGAGGGTTGTGTCTTAATTAGCTCTCAATCAGAATCAGAATCAGAAACAGAATAATCTTTATTCAAGTAGGTTTACAAATAATAAACTCTTTTGAAACGTCATAGTAGCGACTTAGCCTAAATTGACTGCAGGTTCAAATCGCGACCGATCAGAGAAGAACCTGTAAGAAACTCTGTCGGATGTCTTTTTTTTTCGACGATCGCAACCTTTTGTCGTAAGGACTAAACATTTTATTACAAGGAATTCAGTCCCAAGCATTGTTATCGTTAATATAGTCTTTAATACTATAATATGCTTTAGAAATTAGTTTACGCTTAACGTAACTCTTAAATTTATTTACTGATAGTTCAGTAACATTACTTGGGAGCTTATCAAATCAAATTCTACCATCCACCATGCATATGAAGGTGGTAGATACCACGTGTTCGCGATTACAACACGCGTCAAATAAGCTACTAGTATTAACTATCAAAGTTTATTTCAAACAATTGTTTTTTGTTGACTTATTTAACCTTTGCCCTCAAACAACCGATCCTTTGTTCTTCTCCTACGTTCCACATCATTAAGACTCAAAATCCCGTGACATTGAGACGCCCCATTGTACTCGCCACGTCAATTAGATGCCAAAAGTGTTTGTGCAACTCTGACCTCTGGGGCCTTGACCCGTTGCTGGACACAATCTATCTCAATGGGTGATTCGGGGCTGGCTTTAATGAGATATAGTTATAATAAGTTTAGAGCGTGGGAATTTCTTATGAAAGAGAGTTGAAGGGAGTTGTATTACTTTTTTATGACATGTAAAAGGCAAACGGATACACAGGTGATCTGATTTGATAATTGAATAAATGTGGTTACTTACATAAATTAGCTTTGAATCTCAAGACAGCATTCTCAACCGTTGGCAACCCTTGTAAAACAACTTTTTTTTTTTTTAATATAATTAGAAGGCACATGAGCACTCAGGCCACCTGATGGTAACTGGAATCTGAGACCCATAGACATTTGAATTCTCAAGACTGTAATCCTAAGACCTCAAATGCGTTGCCAACCCTGAGGACTAAGATGGAATGCCTCTATGCTAGTCATACCATACCACCATACTTGTATGCTAGTCATACCATACTTGTATTAGTAACATTATAATTGCCACCTTATAGTACTTACTTTAGGGTGCCTTTTATGTTTGGTATTGTCCTCAAGGGGACCGACCTGGGGACTCAGGTCAGGAGGCTATGCTAGCCTTGCCAGTTTGTCTTTTCCTATAACTGCAACACCATATTTTGAACACTACTGTAAGCAGAAGGGGGACGGGTAGAGAGGACAATTTTTCAACACCTTTATTGAATATGTATGGTAGGTACAGTTAGCAAAAAGCTGTAGTACCATGTCGCAATGACAAACACTATGTTAAACTTGAGTAACGCAGCTTTAAGTAGTTCTATAGTACCACACTAATACATTTTGGGGACTGTAGCATTGGTTAGACATACCTATATCAATGTTTAAAATATAATAAAACGTCACAGTTTATTTAAAAATGAGATGTATTAGTTTATGACTATTAAAGTTTACGAACTAAGGCCAGAATATAATTAAACTAGCAATTTTTTATCCTGGAAATTTGTATCCCTTTTGAGTCTGCATGAGTTTAAAACGAGCGAAGTTCAAAAGACCGAAAAGTCCCAAAGTAGATAGAATATAATATATACTTAAAGATAAACTGCAGCGTTATTAAAAAGAAGCACAAAATTACTATTTCCCGTAGATAGAAAAATATTGTCTAACAAGCAAGATTTGCCGTAATCCAACAACAGAAAACCTCGTCTTAAGCCCTTCTAATAAAGTCCAGTATCCTCTATAAAGTACTAAGGAAATTAAAGAGATAATTATATTGATTAATGTACTACGGATGTCGTGTTATTAAGCAATGGGTTTAATTATGAGTGTTACATGTTAAGGGGACGGGACATGTGGCCAACTTAAGTTAGGACTAAGTGTGTCTAAGTGTAGGATATAACTTAATGATTAATGATAATTATACCTAACGTTGTAGAGGGTATAATTATTCAATTAGTATGAAAGTTACTTTACAATTTGGCTTTAAGTTGTTTAAATATTGCGGATAACTTATTTTAGAATGGATTTCAGGCGAAAGTGTGAAAATGTTTTCGGTGACTATTTTCTTTATCGAACGCAATAATTGTGATTCTATTGTCACTGCAAAGTTTCACTTTACGTGGATAGATTGCTAAAAAAATAAAAGATAACAACATTTATTCGTAACGAAAAGAGAGCTGTTGTAAATACTTATTCAACCATTACACGTCACTGTACTCTTCCAAAGCCATAATATTAATTATTATTGCGAAAGAATGTACGTCTGTTACACTTTCATACCAAAATCACTAAAATAAAAAAAATACACAAGAAATTTAAGATTTGAGAAAAAGCTATTAACGTGCTTGACTGATGTGTGTGCGGTGTTCACATTTATTGTGTGAGTATAAATTACAACGCATTTGCAGACTGCAAGGCGAGACTGCGTTGTAAGGATTGCATTCCATCTCGGTCCTCAGGGTCGGAAAGTGTCGGAAACGCATATGCGGCCTTAGGATTGCTGTCTTAAGATTATAGTCTTGATAATGCAAATGTCTATGGGTCACAGATCCCACTATCAGGAGGCCATAAAATAACGTGTGCGGGCGATGTCGTAGTTATATAAAGTATCAAGATTCTCAAGAATCCAATTACTTTCCAATCTAATCTCTATGTCAAGGTTGTTAATTTCGCCCGCAGCTCGAACGTAACACCCTGAACCTGTACCCTTACTACCGTTGTCAGAGACCGTACTCGCTAGCGGGTCAAATGTCCCTCTCACTCTATTACAATTATATGAGAGATAGAGCATTCGACCGACTCACTAGCGTAGCGAGCACTGTCGAGGAATTGTGATGTGTGTCAATTTGACAGGGCACAATTCCAAAAAAATGCTTTCTTTGTCGTATGTACAATGTTGCTCTTTACAATTTTAAGTATTAAACTTTGTTCATTTTAGCACACGCTGTAATGTTTGAACTATAACAAAATCCTTTTTTATATAAAAAAATACACAAGTAAAGAAAAAAAAAAAAGGTCAGTGTTGGTCTCGGTTTTGACTGAGAATTTATATTAAAGGCTGTCCCAGAAGTAAGAGACCATTTTCATAAACAAAATTGGTCAAAGAGAAAACATCCAAAAAAGGTTAAACCAACTCTCATGTCAACAGTCAATGTCAAATCTTTTAAATAAACTAGGAATCACGTACTATTTCAGTTGTTTTTAACAATTAACCAAGCGGAACAAGAACTAATTGAGAATGTCACGGGAAAACGCATGCATCATTTTATTGAAGAGGAAAGTAAAAAAAAAACTATTAACACAATTAAACAATGTTTTAAAGAAACAGAAAAACATTTTTTTAAGTAGATTAAAGCAGGACTTCGTACGGTTTTGACCGCTTAAAACATAAATAAGTTAAACAATACATTTTGAGCAAATATCATTGACATCTATTATTGTTACAGCAGTAAAATTTAAGGATAAGGGCTAAGGAACAAGGAATTAAAGATTTTGGAAAATTATAGCAGACGTACCTATATTAAAGACCAAAAGGAGCACACTAAAACAGGCTACGGAAAAGTTTAAAAAAACATAGAAAGTTGACATTATTAATGTCCAGCTTGAGTTCTGTTGATAGAAATTGTATTACTGGAATTATTTTCTTTCTTTTAGTCGAGGTCGATATATATTGTCGTTATGTAAAAGTGCAAGTAGATAAACCCAAATTTTTCAATGCATTTAACTATCGGTGGACCACATTGGCCAACACTTCGAGATCTTGAAAAGCTGTGATGAGACAGGTAACAAAAAAACCATAAAAAATTGGTACTTAATATAGTTGTACAGGGTACCAATTTTGTATAGTTCAGAAAATTTCATTAGTAAGTACAGGATTTATTATAAATAAATAAACCTTAGCTTTTTGCATTCTTTATAGTAAATATTTTTAATACATTCTTGTCTCTTTACTTCTGGGACAGCCCAATATTTATTCTAAAAATACATACATAGAAACATACATAGGGTGTCAAAATCATAACCCTTCCTTTGCTTCGCCGTAGTCGGGTAAAAAGCAGTCTCGGTCGGACCTCACTGTTAACTCATGGTAAGGGTCCTGATATCACTATGACCCACTGTCACGCAGCGTAATGAAACGCGTCTGAACTTGTTCTTTGACCCGAAACACTCCTTTGGATTTATTATAAAGTAAACTGGTTTATTTGTAACGAATTGCAAGAGAATGTTACTATTTTTGGGTGTGTTAACATGTATGTCCATGGCGTAATTTTATTGCAGTTTGCGAATAATTATTTAAATGTGTAGGCGTCATATACTTGCAAAAAACGGGCAGGAGCATGTCGGACCATGCCCAGTGTAGGGTTCCGAAGCCGTTAAGTACTAGAGTAACACAAACATAAAAATCTACAAGTAATAACTAATTTTCTATTTAAAGTAGTTGTTCACGCCTAGTGGCGACACCTAGCGGATACAGCGAAAAAGCGCCCCCACCCCTCTACGCGACTAAGCTTACACACGGAAATTAACTGCCACGAGAGCACCGTCGATTTTAATACTAATGTATAATTTTCTTAAATAAACGCCTTAAAACCGAAATAATCGACTACATTTAATTGGACTACATGAAAGCCACCGAATCCTGCACATAATTTGGTCCTGCGACCTCGGATATACGAAGATTGGAGAAGTCATCTCGTCAGGAAGACGAATTCCCTTACGAAGAACTACACCAGCAACTAGCCAGCGTCTGCAGCAGTGAACGGTCAGGCTTTCAATCCTGTCTACTCCTTTCCTAATCGATTTGTGTTTAAAACCGTGCTGTTTGTGCATTTCAGTGCGATCTCGTTGTGTAACCTCGAGCGGCGGCGCTAGCTACCCACCGCACTGCCTGTTTCTCACGTAAGTACCTCTATTTTACCAGTGGGTTTCCAAAATGAGTACAGATCCTAGTGCAAAAGGGGCTATTCCTTCCGTTCTTGCTAAGAAAATTTCTAAAGAAGAGCAACTGTTAGAACTTCGCAAACAAAGAGGTCATTTGAAGGGACGGTTAACACAATTTAAAAAATCCGTTGATTCTTTTCAAGAGGCTACTCTTTCTAAATTTCAAGTGTCCGAATTAAAGTTTAGAATGCAGGCAGCTTCCGATACGTTTAAAAAGTTTAACGAACTAGAAAATGATATTGAGTTGCGTAGTGATGAGTCTGAAATGCAGCTTCATGACGAGTACGTTGAAGCAGTAGAGTTGTTGTATTTTGGCACTATGGCTATCGCCAACTGTTTAATCGAGAGTGTTGAGACCGAGAGCGGCACTAGCCCAGCGAGTTGTAATCATGCAGGTTCGGATAAAGCACGGTCAAATATGAAATTACCCGATATTAAACTGCCCGGTTTCGATGGATCGTATGACCGTTGGCTCGAGTTTAAGAATTCATACGTCACAATGATTCATAACCATTTAGATCTGAATGCAATTCAAAAATTCCATTACTTGCGATCCTCACTCAGCGGTAGTGCATTACAAGTAATTAGTGCATTAGAATTTACGGCTCCTAATTACATTCACGCATGGGAGTTGCTCGAGAACCGTTTCCACAATCCCAGGCTTTTGGTGCACAATCACTTGAAATCACTTTTCAATATTTCACCTTTGAAGCAAGATTCGCCGTGGCTCATACGAAAACTAATAGACACCGTTTTGCGCAATTTACGAGCTTTAAAAACACTAGATGAGCCCACTGAGTCATGGGACACTTTAATCATTTATTTAATTGTCACAAAACTCGATGCATCCACGGAACGCGAGTGGGAGCATTATAAGGGGTCTGTCGGTTTTAGTACGCCAAATAACTTATCTAAAAAGCTCACTTTAGACGATCTCATTTCATTTTTAAGAAACCGAGCCGATATGCTTGAAATGATAATCGCGAATCATAGCAAAACACCATCCGCGGCGCCGAGCAGCAAACCTTATCTCGCATCGAATAAAAGTTCTACCCATGTAGTCAGTTGTGTTTCCGCCAACGTCACTGGCGCTGCTAAGTCGAAATCATTTAATAATAAACGGATTCGTACTTGTGTCCTATGCAACGAAAATCATGCACTGTACATGTGTGTCAAGTTTTTAAATATGACAGTAAATGATCGGTTTAATTTTATACGAAATAAAAACTTGTGTCACAATTGTTTACGCGAGGGGCATTCTTTAAATGAATGCCTATTCGGGCCGTGCAAGCAGTGTCAACACAAACATAATAGTTTACTTCATACGGACGATAGTCGCGGTGAGAGTGTGTGCGTACGCCCATCAAATGCGCCTACACACATCAGCGACTCGCCAGTCAACACATCTATTCATTGCGCGTCAGCTGATTATAGTCATTCGCCAACAGCTGAGCGCGGCGCTTACGTTCCAGAGGGATCGCAGTTCATTCCTCAGCAGGTTCTGTTATCTACGGCATTGATAGAAGTCGCTGGAGCTGATAATCAATTTCACACAGCCCGTGCACTCCTTGACAATGGCAGTGAACACTGTTTTATTACGGAAGACCTACGTAAACGTCTAAATACGGAAAACATACAGTCCACAATTCGGATATCGGGTGTTGGGCAGTCTATAACACAGTCCAATCACTCATGCGATGTTACAATACGGTCGAGAACTAGTGACTATATTGCGTCGATTAAATGTTTTGTCTTGCAGCGCATAACAACCAGTTTGCCCTCGACTAAAATAGATTTCGATTTTTTACATATACCACAAAATAGTCAGTTAGCTGACCCCAACTTTAACGTGCCTTCAAAAATCGATTTACTAATAGGTGCGGATAAGTTTTGGGAACTTTTATTAGACGACAATAGGATTCGACTACCAAACGGGCCATACCTACAGAATTCGAAATTAGGTTGGCTCTTATCAGGTCCTGTATGCACTCGGAACTTGCGCATTAACTATCAAGTCCAATGCAATTTTACTCAGAGTGTCGACCTCCAACTCAGAAGGTTCTGGGAGTTGGAAGACATTCCGCATGTAGGTAGTGTTCTCACCGCTGACGAGCGCCAATGTGAGGAGCTATTTATCAACACGACTCAACGCGATAAGGATGGTAGATTCTCTGTCCGTATACCGCTAAGGGAATCAGCTGAAACACTCGGTGATTCTTATACGTTAGCAAAAAATCGATTTTTGTCACTAGAACGTAAACTTGAACGTTTACCAGACTATAAACGTATGTATAGTGACTTCATGCGCGAGTACGCGCTCATGGGTCACATGAACCGTATAAACGAATATAGGAAACCTAATTATTTTCTTCCTCACCACGGGGTGTTTCGTGAGAGCAGTAGTACAACGAAGTTACGAGTAGTTTACGACGCGAGTGCTGTCACCACCTCGAACAAATCGTTAAACGACATACAGCTGCCGGGACCAGCACTTCAAAATGACATTTTTTCTATTTTATTACGCTTTAGGCAATATAAATTCGTAGCTTGCGCCGATGTAGAAAAAATGTTCAGGCAGGTTCTGGTTCAGCCGGACCAGAGATTCTTACAGCTGATACTCTGGCGCGAGAATCCTACTGACCCCTTAGACGTATATCAGCTCAATACTGTCACGTACGGTACGGCATCTGCGCCTTACTTAAGTATGCGAAGTATACGCCAGTTGGCGTCAGAATGTAATGATGACATCATAGCACGAGTCATCAATCAAGACATATTCGTCGACGATTTAATTACAGGTCAGGACGATATCCATTACCTACTTGATATCTGCCAAAAAACTCATAACATTCTGTTGTCAGGATGTTTTCCATTACGAAAGTGGACCTTTAACTGTGACGTAACGCACGACAAGACGAAGAAACATTTTTTCGGCGAACACACGCAGAATAAGACTCTCGGGTTGGGTTGGAATAACGATAGCGATCAACTGTACTTTACGACTAAAATCGACCTCCAGATAGACTTGTCAAAATTAAATAAACGGACTATGTTATCTACAATTTCTCAGATATACGATCCTTTAGGCTTACTTTCACCGGCTGTAATTATTTCAAAAATATTACTTCAAAGACTGTGGTTGAGTAAAATCGACTGGGACACTCCCGTGCCTCATGACATTGCCATGTCTTGGAATAACTTTGTCCAAACTCTCAACTGTTTGGGTGACTTACGGATTCCTCGTCATGTCAGGAGTGACCAAACTCAGCACACGGAGCTACACATATTCACAGACGCGTCAATACAGGCTTATGGGGCGTGTGCATACATACGTTCATACGATGAAGGGTCAAAGGTCACTGTCAAATTACTATGTGGCAAAAGTAAAGTTGCGCCTCTAAAGGCAGTTACCATTCCTCGTATGGAATTGTGCGGTGCTCTCATAGGCGCTCGATTATACAAAAAGATCGTAGATTCGTTAAGACTCGTATTTACTGGTGTTTATTTCTGGACTGACTCGACAATAGTCATGGGTTGGATACGTATGTCTCCGCATCTATTAAAGCCATTTGTACAGAATAGAGTATCTGATATAAACGAACTTACAGGTGACTCGATATGGTTACATGTGAGAAGTAAAGACAACCCAGCCGACTTATTGTCGAGAGGACTGGGACTAGAAGACTTAATAAAAAGCGATCTTTGGTGGAATGGACCTACTTTCTTACAAGACCATAATATAAATTTGATCAAAAATAGTTCGGCACAAAACATCTCGTTAGACAATTTACCGGAGGTACGAACTCTAATAACTAGTTTAGTTTCGAGTCCCTGCGTTGACATATTTGATTTTAATAGATATTCGTCCCCGGGTACCCATTTGTTCGAACAGGCGTTGATTACGCCGGGCCAATGCTCATACTAAATCGAAAGGGCAGGGGTGCACAACTTATTAAGTCGTATGTTTGTCTGTTCATATGCATGATTACACGAGCGATTCACTTAGAATTAGTTACGAGTCTCACCACTGACGACTATCTGTTAGCACTTAAGCGTTTTATTAGTAGAAGAGGTAAACCTCAGGTTATATTTTCAGACAATGCCAAGAATTTTGTAGGTGCAGATAAAGACCTCCCTACATTTTTAAACAGCAGAACGGGGGAAATAGTCGATTTCGCCACCAATGACGGCATTAAATTTAATTTTATTCCGCCGTATTCTCCGCATTTTGGAGGCCTATGGGAGAGTGGGGTACGGTCATGTAAATACCATCTGAAACGAGTAGTAGGCACCGCTAGGTTAACGTACGAAGAATTTAGCACGGTTCTAACTCAAATCGAAGCTGTCCTAAACTCTCGTCCCATGTCACCTATGTCCTCAGACCCTAACGATTTGTCCCCACTTACTCCTGCCCATTTCCTGATCGGCCGGCCTCTGACAAGTCCTGCGAGTGAAGACCTGACAGCTGAGCAGCCGACCCGCCTGGCACGATATGCCAGGATCGAGCAACTTCGTCAGCACTTTTGGCAGCGGTGGTCCAAAGAATATATCTCAGAGCTACAGTTAAGAACCAAGTGGAAGACAAACCAAGGTGACATCGAACGGGACAGCCTGGTTCTAATAAAAGAAGATAATCTACCACCACTGAAATGGCGACTAGGACGTGTTTCACGATTGTTCCCAGGCAACGACGGCGTCTCCCGCGTCGCTGATATCCGCACAGCGACGGGAACAGTTCGACGTGCTTCTCAAAAATCTGCCCGCTACCGCAGCTGGCAAACAACGAAGGATGAAGCTACTAGTTCCTGTTGGAAGTCGGTGCTTCCAAGGCCGGGGCCATGTTCACGCCTAGTGGCGACACCTAGCGGATACAGCGAAAAAGCGCCCCCACCCCTCTACGCGACTAAGCTTACACACGGAAATTAACTGCCACGAGAGCACCGTCGATTTTAATACTAATGTATAATTTTCTTAAATAAACGCCTTAAAACCGAAATAATCGACTACATTTAATTGGACTACATGAAAGCCACCGAATCCTGCACAGTAGTTGGTGCCGTCTTAGATGATTTTAGTAGGTATAAACACTTTAATCGCCTGTATCTCAACAACCAAGGGGGTAGAAGAGAAAAAATATCCCCACGTCACGTAGACAAAATCATTTTTTTCTTACAAGATTTTATTTTACCTCTTTGCTGGCATGACTAATATGTATATTCATGCCAAATTACAGCTTTCTAGTACTAAGAGTCTCTGAGATAGGCTGCGGACGGGAGGACGGACTTTTTAGGGTTCTTGGATGTTTTCTATGTATTTATTTATATACGTATGTTAATTGTTGTCTATGTGGGTTACATAGACAACAATTAACATACGACACAACATAATACAAGCCTAAGGCTTAATTTGGGACAAGGTTAATCTGTGTGAGATTTTCCCCTGAGAACTCTCGAAAATTCCTAACGTTCAAACAATTTACACGGTTGCCAAAAGCTTCCATCTTTCTATTCTCAATGTCAGTTTGTAGCAAGCGCAAGTCTGGTACCATTTAAATACCACGACGATTCCGCTTTTCCTTGAGACGAGTCACTGACATTCAGAGGAAGGTCTGCTAAAACCGCAGCTAAAACTGTTCATCACGACTGTGACATTCTACATGTGTCACATGTCAAGATATTTCACGAAGGCTTTAACATTTATTTTAAATTACCATAATGGCATGGCGAATACTTTTTGTTTGCTCAACAGAGCAATCATTTAGTAGCTAATATGCAACTAAATGATTCTGAAAGAGGAAGCAATTAACTTGAATAAAAAAGAGCATGTTGGACCATGCTCAGTATAAGATTTTGACGCCGTTTGTACAAACACCCCTGCCTCCGAGGCGAGCGGTTCAAATCCCGGTAAGGGCAGATACTTATTTGTGTGAGGCGCGCGAATATTTGTTCCTGAGTCTTGGATGTTTTCTATGTATTTAAGTATGTATTTCTCTATATAAGTATGTTTATCGTTGTCTAGTACCCATAGTACAAGCCTAGAGCTTAGTTTGGGACTTGGTCAATTTGTGTGAGATTGTCCCGTGATATTTATTGAATTTATTACTTACGCGGTATTGCATTATCCCCGACGATATGTTTATTGATATTCAAATTGGTAAATTACCTACCTACGAAGCTACGCAAAATTAAAGTTAAATTAAAACTGAAACTAAGCTTAAAAAATGAAACGAACAAAATTCTCAATCAGTTCCATTGCGCAACATGCCCATATTAAGTCCGGCTGCTATTCCTCATTTCTGAATTAAGTATATATTTCAATATAAAATGTTATTAGTAGGATTTTATGGGTTTCATGGACTTAAAAGTTTTCGCCATGTTTCACACCTGTGGAGTCAGTTCATAACACGTCAGGGTAGGAAGTGGCTGAAGTGGCTCCCACATGACCAAAACCGGCGCGAGCGCACGTGCGCGGTGCGCGGCTGCGTTTGCGCACGACACGGCATCGATTTACTATATGGTCTTGTTTATTAAGGACTGCTTGTAGCCTTGAGAGAAAACTATGTTTTGTAGAGTATCAGTTTTAACATACATACATACATACATATTATTTTGAAGTAAATAAATAAATAAATAAATAAATAAATATCTTCACGCCTGTCTCCCAATGGGGTAGGCAGAGACTATGGAACGCCAGGTGCACCGATCCAAACATACAACCTTCGCTTCCTCCACATTCATCAATCTCTTCATGCACGTACGTCGGTTTCGGGTGCTTTTGATTCGGCCCTTATTCAGTACCTCGCGAATCTGATCACTGTACGTCCGTCTAGGACGTCCCCTACTGACATCTCCACTCACTCTCGCTCGCCATATCTCTTTCGTAACTCTTCTTTCATCCATCCTTTCTAAATGCCCAAACCATCTTAGCATACCCTTTTCGATTTTAGTCACTACATCTTTTTTCAATCCACATTTTTCTCGGATCTGGCTATTTCTTACTCTATCTATCATCCAAACCCCACACATACTTCTTAGAGCTCTCATTTCAACTGCATTGATCCTGCTTTCATTCTTCTTCAGCTATACCCAAGATTCACTACCATACATCAGTTTTAACTATTTAATTAAATGCATTGCTTGTTTTTCTCGATGCGCTTGAAACTTACTGGGAGGTAATTATGACCTAGCTATGCAGTTCATTTTACGGTGAGCGTAAAGGACAGAGCTATGGCAGTTATATAGCTCTGTCCTTTTCTCTGAGCGTAAACAGAACTGCATAGTTATGTCATAATAACCCCCTGAACGAATTTTCGAATTCCTCATTTGGTTTTCACTAATAGAAAAGCTGAAAGCTAAAAATAAGAGATTTCTGTTTGTAATAAAGAGGCATTATAAAGACTACTGTCCAAAAATAACAGTCAAAGGTTCTTTGTTGTTTGTAGCATGTCCTCTTTGTGTTCCAAAAGTAATGAACCGATTTCACTGCGTAACCACGACGTAAAAACAAAAACGCACGATCAAATAAACCCACAGACAGAGAAAGGCTTATTACTAACACCCCCTTTTTTATGCAGAGTCAATATTACCACACATTGGTAATCTCGTGGCATTTACGTAGCACTTGACAGTTTCTAACAGACTAGTGATCTAACAATGTTTTGGAATTATGATATGAGAAAAGGAAATCAATTAGAAAAAAGTATTAAAAATCATTTACTCGTGATATATAACATCACTACATAGTATAAAACAAAGTCGCTTTTTTTGTCCCTAAATCCATATGTATGCTTAAATCTTTAAAACTACGCAACGGATTTTGATGCGGTTTTTTTTAATAGATAGAGTGATTGAAGAGAAAGGTTTATTTGTATAGAACTTTAATCCGGAGCGAAGCGAGGGCAGGTCGCTAATTTGTGATAAACATGCAATTATTAGTTATTTGTTTTACATTTTTCTTCTATTTAATTTTGTAGCGTATTTCTATTGTTGTTATTCTCTTCAATTGCAACTTCTTTATTTGCTAAATAAATTATTAATATTTTTTGTGGTAAGATATTAAAAAGTGGGTTTGTACGACCGCGTTTGTTTTTATCTAATTTGTTTCTTTGCGTTATTGTCTTGAAAAAGAAAACGTACCTACAGTTCTAGATATTATATTATATTCTTTTTAAGTCTAGTTAGTAAGAGCTCATTGTTTTTTGTGTACTGTTTTGTGCAATAAATGTTTTCTTATTCTTATTCTTAGATTTCACGGGTTTTTACGGGGATGGAAATACCACCGCATGCTGTATGGATATTTTCAGCTGCACAATCCTCTTAAAAGTTATATTAAAGTTATATTATATTAATCTAAAGCCGTGAGCCAGTGGGTCCGCGCGCGGACGACATTTAGTGAAAGTGCAGCGACTTATCAGAGGCACAGTGTACCGCGGCGGCTCGTAATGCAACTCATACAAGTCCATTACACTTCGCACCATCGCATACGTAATGCACTCCATTTACCACATAGGGTCGGCTAAGTGCTGTATCACTGCATGAGGCAATCAGACTTAGAAGAAATGTACATCACTTTACTTTGCGAACAGGAAAATGATAAAATACAAAATAAAAAGAAATCAGGGCATCCAAACCGCAGTAATAAATAATTCACCTGTAGGAAGTAAAAAAAGACTATGGTTAGCTAAGATAAAAAAAAATGCTGAATAGGATTTGCTATTCAATGTATGTATATTATGTTAAGTTCTTTTAGTTTGTAACTTTTTTTTTTTTTTTTTTTATGTTAAAGAGAAGGCACACGAGCACTCGGGCCACCTGATTGTAAGTGGAATCTGAGACCCATAGACATTTGAATTCTCAAGACTATAATCCCAAGACCTCAAATGCGTTGCCAACCCTGAGGACTAAGATGGAATGCCTCTATGCTAGTAATTTCACCGGTTGTCTTATCCCCACACCGGAACACAACAATGCGAACACTGTTGCTTGGCGGGTGGTTAATGGATAAGATGGTGGTAGCGATCTGGACGGACCCTGCACAGGGTCCTACCACCACTAAAAAACTAAACTAACTAAACTAAACTAATTAAACTTTAGTTAATTTTCAATTTTGAAATCCAATGCCAATGCCAGCATTTGCTGGCATTTATTTGGCACAATGACGAAGCATTGCTATTCAACGTGGCAATGCTGCCAGTATTTTGGGAATGATGCTCACTGGTAGCGGTCTGTCACATTAGTATAGTTTTAAGTATATAAGTTCGTTCGTTACTTTTTAGTTCAATTCGTTATAATTTATAATAGGTACACTTTTATTTAAAATATTTACTTTTAGTTTGTTGAAAAAATATTGCCTCGACTGATTTTACTACGTGAGATGTCATACTAAAAAAATATGGCGGAATAAAAGTCCAGGCGGAATAAAGGTAAATAACTAACATATCGACGACCGTAATCTAAATTGATGTAAGGGACAAAATGGCGAAAATGAGTTATGAACGCAGTTCTATTCAGTTTTTTTTTCTCTATCGATTGGTATAGGTGACGTCTCGATAGCCTTAAAAAACATGCCCCTTACAGCCTTAAAAAAATGTTACTTTGACTCCGTATTTCAAAAAAATACGACGTATCTACAGCAATTAAAAAAACTGCAATTTATTCTTGGTGTAACCTTCATCTCGCAATTTACCTAACGCTGTAAGGCGCCATTAAATAAGTAAAGGTACGATACATCATTTAACGTTCTGAAAATTATCTACAAAAATAAAATTGATTCTATCACAATTAGACGTAACTATAATTTTCTAAATTTACCTGCGTCGTAAAAGACTATTCTGTAAGCAATTGTATGTACGATACGCAGTTTTGCTTTCACAAATGTAAGGCAACAGTGACCCTTACGGTAATTTGTTAGTGTATCAAATATTTGCTAAGAGTATATACGACATTTTTTCACAACTATAATCATAAAACTACCGTCCCTTACATTAAAATGTTAGCGTTATCTCTTTCGTTAGATGACATACTCAGTGTTCGTTAATATAGCTAAATCACTCTCACGCACTTTAAGTTGCTTGAGGGTGAAAGAGATCTCACTATCACCTCGTGTACGCAATAAAAAACATTTTAGAAAGAGCATGTCGCTGCTGGTTGTGGTTGACAGTGTTACTGGTTCATCTGATTTTTACGAAATCTACTGAATTTTCTTGACAATCTATTGATTTTTGAGCCTTGGACATCGATTGAAAATATGCCTATAAATGCATTTAAAATAATATTACAAGGGTTAGTTATTTGTGCAAACAGAGTATAAAGTATTTACAATGAACACGACACGTGATAACTATATTTTTTTAAATTGAAATAAAATAAAATAATTTTAATGAGAGCACTATAATTCAATTGTTAGTTTTCCAATAAAGCCTTTACATACATACATACATACGTACAAGAAAAAATCCAGATTATTAATCGTTTATTCAAAGGTATTTTCGACTGATAAAAAACTATTCATTTTTCAAATTACACCTGGCTACACTGGATTGAGTGCTGCCGCTGCTTGCTCAGTTCTGTTTTGCACGAGCACTCGTCTTCACGCATGTTTCAAGTACTTAATAATAAGGAAGGCAACTGAGATAACAATGAATATAAACAGTATTGAATCACTCTTAGCTCGAAGCAATAAATTACTGCGGGATCGAGACAAGTTATTGCAGTAAGTATTTTATTTAATAAAATATCAAATTTTCGGCTACATGCAATTACCGTGTTTGTGTCTACTTATGTAGGTATATTATTTTGCAAGTCTTTAGAAATGCTATGAGGACCAGAATACTTTATCACGTTTCTAAATATATTAAATACCAATTCCTTCTAGGTATTGCGTCATAACTTCCTAGGAAAATACCAACCAAGTGGCCTGTGTACTATTTTAATGGTACTATCCCAAAGCGTTTTCATAACGAATATTTAACTTTGCCTCACTCTGAAATGACAACAGTGATGAAAATTAAGATAGGATTTGGCCTATTGCTAATTGTATTACTATTAGTACCTAGGTTCTAATTAATACCGTCGAATTAAAATTGTTTATGTTTTTGTTTTATATCTCTAATCGTTTTTACACCGAATCGTGTATTTTGTTTTATTTTATTACTTGTTACTAGTCTAGCTATCGACATATTAATGTGAGCTCATAATGGCGTATGTAGTGATGTATCGTTGAAATATAATTATAAAACTAAGTATATGTTCTTCAGAACACTTTACTTTAATTACGAACCTCGTATATTGCTGGTAGTAACAGAAAAATTAAGATTCAAATAATGAAAGTCCTGTAAACACTCAAATACCACTAAATAATTGCGATTCTGAGCTCTGGATAATTATGTCTATACTTCCATGATTGATCTCTTAATTATCCTAATAAATAACACAATTACATTTTATGTTTTCGTTTATTATTTCACCTAAGATAATTGTACCATGTACCTTTTACACCCTGTCATTGATTACTTTCAATGGAGTTACGATCACTTTAATTTCATTTCTTTAAATTTATTTGTAGATACATCAAATTTACTCTTAAGTCAACTGTTGGAGAAGGGTGGTATTGGACATTATGAATTTATTTTTTGACGTAAGGGACATGCTATCTCAGTAACTAACCGTTGTATGATAAATTGAGTTATTTGTAGTTAAAGAGTGGAAAAAAGTAAGTAATTGGCTATTTTTAGTTACATGATACGTAAACAAACAATAAAACTATGAATTTTAAAAGAAAAAAAATACTGTTTTTTGGCTCTCCTGAAAAGTAGCCATTTGTCCGTTACGTCAATTTAGATTACGGTCGTCGATATATGTAGACGGCATAATCAAAACTTTATTTTTGTTAGACTTATTACTTCATGTGTTTAATTTCTTATCCTAACTGATGCAGATGTGTTTGTTATCATCCCCTATTTTATAATTTTAAATATTATTTAAAAAAATATGTTAATAACACTACTTTCTATAAGTACTTTCTTAAAGTTAATCTGCGAAGTTAAGCCTGATCAACACACGTGGAGCGAGATGTTAAGCTAGATTTTCGCCTCCGTGACGGTGGAGTCGTGACTCGAAAATGACACGAGCATTTCTCAGACATCGTTTGACATAATCAAGGTACAAAGACCGGAGAAGGCTGGAGCCTTTATACTATACACCTTTGGCACGATCGTCAAACATGCATCGTTAACTAGCAGGAGTCATGCGGAGTCTATTCTATTATGTTTACATTTCAGCCATCTTCCATTCTAAACCGTATTTTCAAGTCGCTCTCCCCGTCTGTCTTTAACCATACGATTTTATTGTATAGTCACTTGATGGTAAGTGTGATTGGTCTTCCCAAGACTACAATCTCCAGACTTATACCATAGCAAGCACCGTTAATCAAATTGTTAACTTCGTTAATCGCTAAAGCGTAATATTTCGGAAGATTTAAAGCAAGTTAACGTTAATCGTTAATCCGTTAACACGTGATAAAATTGCATTTTTTAGTTCGTTGCGTTTGTGATCTACTTATAAAAATTGTTGGCTTGGGTTTTGGAAGTTAAAAGGTTAGGAACAATAAAGACGTGAATAATTGGAGAGTGTAATTTAGTCATCTGTCATAGTGTTCATATTGCCCTTCATGAACATTAATACTCGTAAGTTAACGTTTGAAAGCGAGGCTGAACGTATTTATCACGACGCGGCGCGGTGCCGATTAACAATTAACGGACTTAGCAAAATTTAACGAGATCGTTAACTTTTTTAAAGTTAACTTAAAAGTTAATCCGTTACTCCGAAAGTTAACTTCGTTAATTAACGATTAACGCATTAACGAGTTAATGCCCAGCTATGACTAAAGCATTCAATGAATATGACTATGACTTCAATCCTTTAGGCAGCAAATGCGTTGCCAACCCTGAGGAGTTCGTTGGAGTGCATCTAACGATATTTGAATATAAGAAAGGAAAAGTATAAAATGGAATAGAGATAGCTCCTATTAACTTGACAGTCATGGCGGTCGAGTTAAAAATACGATAACTCGTCAAAGTCAATATCGTTTTACCCAGAAGAAGAGAGGCCCAGCCTGTTGATCAGCAAATGTATTATGTTTTATTGGCTGCCATCTTAATTATTATAAAATATGTAATAGTAGCTTATTCACCAAGGGGAGTAAGGCACGGATACTAATCGAGTGTGCATTTGTGACCCGACGCAAAGCGGAGGGCCGTAAACCACACGAGTTTAGTAATCTGTACTACACTTAAAAATAAATATAACACAAAAGTAACCAATGAATTCTTTCGAGGGAGAACGAGCGCGCCATCAAACAAGGGCTCTACTTTGAAATCCGTAATTCGAACTTAGTCTATCTTCGTCTAGTTCGAATTACCGATTTCAAAGTAGAGCCGCAGTAACAAAAGTTTTTTTTTAATTGTGAATTTTAAGGCTCCGTACATTTTGCGTGCCTAAAGACGTTAAAGAAGGTGAATACGCAGGGTCCAACTTGCATGCGTGTCAAAGTGGGTTGATTGACAACGTCATCTAGAATAAAAAAAAAAAACAAAATGCACTGATAACAGGGCAGTTATGAAATTCCATTCAACATTACTACCCTGATTTTTGAGAAGGTTTAATGAACGGCTTTCACGCCTTTTGTTAGGGTAGTAATTATACACTTAGTAACAAAGTGTAGTATAAAGATGTATTTCCAACCCTGGCCCTGGCCTGGGCTTATTACTACTCGATAATAATTTGTACTTAATCGTGTAATGTCAAATTACTTGGTGAAGCGTGTCTTCGAGGACTGACACTACATGAACCGTCATATTTTAGAAGCTTTTGATTAACTCGCAATGTATGTATGTAGATACGTTTGGGTCAAATCTTGCGAGGAAGATTAGAACCACTTCTCCTTGACCGATTGAGCTGAAATTTGGTATACCTACGTAACTTCGATAACAATTATATAATTTGGCACCATTGAGCTGGTCTGATGTTGGAGTTGAAAGAAGCTGACAGGATCTCCGCTATACTCAAATTAAACTCACCGAGTTTGATGCTTAGTAAATGACTTTAATATAACTAAACTTTTTGACACGAACTTTTTTCTAATATCGTCACTTGTTTAATCCTAAAGTACTTTCGCATTGGTATTATGAATGAAGTTATGTAATATTGGCGATATGACGGCGTGACCCGCCGGGTGGCCCGTCGAGATCCCGTCGAGATACCGTCCAACTTGACGGCCGCTTCGCTAAACACATTGAGCAAACAAACGTGCAGCTGACGAGTTCGTTAATAGATTTAATTATTAGGCTCTTACAGACAGTTTTACATTTCTACTGAAATGTAGATTGCGTATATCAGCAGTTTTAAATGGCCTCCACGAACTATTTGGACTAAATAAATACAGTGGACTAAATGTTTATTTCTACAATCTCAGATATTTTTAACTAGACCTAAATAAATAAATAAATCACATTACATTGTCACACAAATTGACCTAGTCACAAACTAAGCTCTAGGCTTGTACTATGGGTACTAGACAACGATAAACTTACTTATATATGGAAATATATACTTAAATACATAGAAAACATCCAAGACTCAGGAACAAATACTCGTGCTCATCACACAAATATCAGCCCTTACCGGGATTTGAACCCAGGACCCCTGGCTTCGAAGGCAGGGTCACTCCCAACTAGGCTAGCGTGTCGTCAAACACCACTTGGACTGCTTTTGTACCATGCAAGGCCTCTATTTAGTCACCTTGGTTAAACCATATTTCCTTTGACATGTTATGGTATTGCTTTTAACTCAGCCACCATTACTGCCAAGTAAATAAGAGCTATCAAAAAGTGATCCACGTGAATAGAGGCCCTGTTTTCGCAGTGTGTATTTATCAAATTAATGTTATACGTGTGAGTTTGTTCAAGCTTAGTTTCAATCTCTAACGAGGTTTACATTCATCTGGCATAACTTTTTTTGGCATAATCATCATTTGTCATAAAGTCTTTTTTTTCAGAAACCGTATACTTTTCAGGATTGTTATAAAATAAACCTAACCTAACCTAATGGGCTCTATGCAATGCTATTTTAAACAATCCTGAAAAGTATACGGTTTCTGAAAAAAAAGACTCTATGCCAAATTATGATTATGCCAAAAAGTTATGCCAGATGAAGGGATCCCCTCTAACGAATGTTAATTATTAATAAACTAATTTGTACGTCGTCACGCACGTACAGTCAAAGGCCACACTCTGTCTAATTGATATACGAACGATTAATGGGCAGACGTCAATTACTGCATGTAACGCGTGGGCAGTTGGGCAAGCGAGGATGTTGCTCAATGCGATTCTAGAAAACTTTGCTTTCCTGGAGATTGATTTGTTAAGTAAGCTCTGCGAGTGTTTTTTTTATTCGTTTAATTAGCACATATGCGTAAAACGTATTTATTGCAGAAAGAATTACAACCAAACGAGGAGGTCCGCAAAAAAGCAACACGCCATTTAAATTAACTATGTACGGTTTTTTTTAATTTTAGATTAGAACCTCTAACGCTCTCAAATGCCACCAATGGACATCAGCACAGGAATAAATAAATGTCGGGCGACAATGTCACACAAATTGACCTAGTCCCAAACTAGGCTGTACACAGTCGACTACAAAATGATGTATCCACTTTTGGACTTTATTACAATGCAGTAAGGTGAAAAAGTGGATACATCTTTGTAGTCGACTGTACTATGGGTCCTAGACAACGATAAACAAACTTGTACAGAGATATATTTAAATATATAGATTAAGAGGGCTTGTATGGTTAGGCGACGGGCTTGCAACTTGTAAACTTCTTGGCCTAATTGTGCAAAATGTGGATACAGAAATTTAAACAGAGTTGACGGTATTTCTGTAACTCTGCCTACCCCACTCTGGGAATTAAGACGTGATGCTATGTGTGTTTGTAATTATGTATATAGAAAACATCCAAGACTCAGGAACAAATACTCGCGCTCGTCATACAAATACCTGCCTAACTTAATTGAATTTGAATTTGCATTTTCAATTATCGTTTGTATGGATCACAGTTGCCTGAAATAAACATGTTTCTTATTTTATTAGGTAACAGATACTAATAAACTTTTGGTTGTAAGAGTATCTATTTTTTTTTTTACATCGTATTTATGCATCTTTAACATTAATTAATTGACCGTTATGTTTTTCACAAGGAAAAGAGTTCAACGGGGGCTAGCATAGGCGAAGTAAACTAAAAAAAAAGTTTCTAAGTAATGTAACCAAATAAATATACATTTAAAATGGTAACATTGCATTAATTGTATCTATAAAAGGACTAACAAACTACACAATAAGCTCTGAATATTTTTACCTATGATAGGCCTAACATGCTGCAACTCGACAAGATTTTGACATA
The DNA here is from genome assembly GCA_949316455.1 of Acleris holmiana. NCBI lineage: Eukaryota > Metazoa > Arthropoda > Insecta > Lepidoptera > Tortricidae > Acleris > Acleris holmiana. Next base: position 2,296,686 of record OX438783.1, on the reverse strand, counting down.
GGCTTGGGACAGTTGGGACTTTAATACGTCTATTCCATACTCCAACGTAAGAATAAAGAGTTAAGGTTTAAAATAAAAGTGTGTTTTGTGTCCTTTTATTACTAGGCAACTTAAACCTTGGCGCGGTTGGCAGTCATTTAAATAATTTCGTTATAATAGCTACTTTACGTTTGACACTAGTCCCCGTTTGACGTTTTTGACACTAGTTCCCTGTGCGGCGTGTTAGCCACACTACTTTGAAAGTTATACTTCACAAAACAATTGAGATCCCTACAAATGAAGCATCCATAAAACACGAACAAAAAACGATACGCAACACCTGACCTATGACCACAACAAATACTAGGTACATCGTTACAACACGCTCAAAATACCTGATCCATATTTTTATAACAATAGGGCTCAATTTGCTTATTCAAATCGAGTCAACCGACTTGCGCAGGAGTGCATCTTCGCGTGACGCAACGGACTTTCGATTTGACGGACATTATGGTAACAATAGCAAATTACCGGATCACGGCAACAGATGATAATAATACTATACAACCAACTATTCAAATTTGAGAGTTGTAACGTACATAATTTGGTCTATAAATATATCAGATAAGGTGGTTTACTTTACTAACCAACCCCCCCTCGTTCTGGGCAGTCAGGCTTTTTGTCTGATTGCGATCTATACGTTATGTTAATTTCATTGAACTATGTGCAAAATAATTATTTATTCCAATCTGTAAGATTTACAGGAATAGACAAGTATAATTTTGTAATGGTTCGATTTATTCTTAAAATATTAGGGGACAATCACACCAAATTGACCTAGTCCCAAACAAAGCTCTAGGCTTGTACTTACTATGGGTAATAATAGTCAACGATAAACATACTTATATAGAGAAATACATATAAAACATCCAAGACTCTGGAACAAACATTTGCGCTCATCACACAAATATCTGCCCTTCCTTACTTACTTTTCTTTTGAATACACTCCCCAACACTATTCACATATTACAGGTTTAATTAAGACATCAGGCTTTGATGTTTTCTATATATTTATTTAGGTATCCTCGTGCCGCCCAAGAAACAAAACGCGAGATCAGCTAAACGGCCAGAGTGCATTGTTAAAGCCAAAACATATTCATGCTCAAACTGCCCATGAGTACAGTTTATTGTACACTGGGCGTTTAGTTCAAAATTTTACGTTTAAGGAGTTATGCTAAGTGTCACTTTGTACAATGTGATGTACATTGTACACGAGGGTATGTCTTTCTCTATGTAAGCATGAATCAAGATGGCGGACTGTTTGCTTCAGTCTCATTATCATTGCCTATTTCGAGCTATTGTACGGCTTTATTTCAACGCGTAATGTAATTTTAAGCGCCTTGAACAAAACCGCGCGTGCGCATTGGTTATCTCATAGCGTGAGAAGCGGGCCGCGGCGCGGGAGCATCGACTTTATTCTCTGCAATACCGCTCTATGCTGACCTCGCAGGTCATAGCCATTGTTTGAAATCAAAGGCCAAATTATAATGGTAATGTTGGAAATCTATCTAAGGTGCTTGATCTCTGCTGTCGTGTGTTTCTATGGGTTTGAGGGGTCAACTTGGAATGGTTCGAAGGTGAACTAGCTCGTGAGCGTAAGAGAGTAATTACTGTTTTACGCTCTTTTACAATAAACTGTTTCATATTGTTATGTAATTAAGTAACTGTTATTAACTCGGTCGTTTTTTTGGTCAATGAGGGCGGAGGTCATAGGTTTGTTTCCTGACAAAATACGTTTTGTTGTTTGGGCGTTTTTTGACTCTGTGTAATGGTTTAGCCTTAGTGGTGGTAGGACCCTGTGCAGGGCCCGTCCGAATCGCTATCACCATCTTATCCATCAACCTACCGCCAAGCAACAGTGTTTTCCGTTGTGGGGATCAGACAACCGGTGGAATTACTAGCAAAGATGCATTCCATCTCGTCCTCAGGGCTGGCAACGCATTTGAGGTCTTAGGATTGCAGCCTTAAGAATTCAAATGTCTAATAAGTCTCAGATTCTACTCACCCCTATTTCACCATCTTGACAATGACACGTGACATGTGACAATTCAGCATACATAACAAAGTTAACACGTTGATACATCGCTGGGTCTCATATAGGCTGCGCCGTGTACACAGAAATGTCACCTGGGCAGGTGGCCTGAGTGCTCGTGTGCTTCCTACTTATATTTTTTTTTAAAACAGTCGTTTTGTCTAGCTTTCGCTGTTTGACATCCGAACCAGGAATTGTCAATGTTTTCGATTACATACATATATGTATATACCCGTAACGCCTTTCTTTTCAGAGAACTTTAAATTCCCAAGGTTGTTAGGAAAATAGACGCTAACCTAAATCAACAGTAATTTTTGATCGAAATCATGTTCATACAATTTGTGGCGTGTGCGACTCGTCCTTGTCTGCGGCATGTGGTGCCCTAATGCGCACCAATCACAAGACTGCAGTCTGAAAACCGCAAGGTCTGTAATTGCCGTCTACGTATATGGTGCTGCCAATTGCACTAGTACTTTACAGGGTCATGAAAGTTCTTGCAGAAAATGTTGGATAATGTTTTAGGTGATTTGAGCTAACGATAAGCACGTTTTTACTATTTGGCAAACTAGAGATGTACAGCTTCTTTACAGTCCATGGTTTGCAACGTCTTTTTTGCTTATCTCTCTTGAAATATCTATAAAATTCCATTCATAAATCATCTGTCCCTTTCGAGGGGTCGAACGCAACAGTCAAGGAAATTGCAATCGAGTATCTGTTTGGAATGGAAGGTGAATTGAAGTTCAAGTAAATAGTGCGAGTTCATAAAAAAGTAGTTTAAAACATTACAAAAAAACCGAGCAAGTGCATCTCGGACCATGCTCAGTGTAGGGTTCCGAAGCCGTTAAGTACTACAAACATAAAAATCAACAAGTATCTGATTTTCTATTTAAAGTCAATTGGTGCCGTGTTAGATGATTTTAGTAGGTATAAACACTTTAATCGCCTGCATCTCAAGAACCAATGACGTCTACTTAGTCGAGATAGTTTTCCTTTAAAATTCGTTATATGCTCTTTCATTTAAGATTTTTAGTATTTGTAGTTTTGGCTGTAGGTGGGGGGGTCTAACAAAACTTAGCGCTTTAAAGCTTAATATTTCATAAACGGATTACTTAATCGAAGAACTGTTTTCACTAACCCATAATATTTTTGAAAGACCTATCCAACGACACCACACTATAGGGTAGACGAGAAAAAAAATACATCCCCACGTTACGTGGAACGGAGGTACGGTTTTTTTTTTTACATTTTTTTGTATTATTTTATTGGCGTGACTAACATGCATATTCATGCCAAATTACAGCTTTCTAGTACTAAGAGTCAGAACAGAGGTTCTAGGCTGCGGACGGACAAACGGACGGACATGGCGAAACTATAAGAGCACACAGGTGGTAGCCTGATAGTAAGCAAGACCTGTGACCAATAGCCATGCATTCTTAAGATTGCAATCGTAACACTGCAAATGCGTTGCCAACCCTGAGGACTAGGATGGAATGCCTCTATACTAGTAATTTCACCGGCTGCCTTATCCCCACACAGTAACACAACAATGGGAACACTGCTTCCGGAAGGACGGATGTCATCCTGGTCCTGCCACCAGTAAAACAAAGTTTATTGAATTCGTTGGAGAAAACCAAGCTAAGTACATACATACATAAAGTCACGCCTTCATTCCCAGAGTGGGGTAGGCAGAGCTAACCACATTTTGCACAATCAGACTAAGATGTTTACGAGTTTATTAGAATAGTGACAGGTAGCAAGCCCATCGCCTAACAATACTAAGGGAGACCGAGGAGAGTTGTAACAGAGGTGAGGAGTGACAAAGTCAATTTCTCTGCACCTATAACAGTTAGCAAGCTGACAACTTCACACAACCCGAACTTCACACGAAGTTGCCAGCTCGATAAACTGTCATAGATTCAGAGAAATCGGCTTTGTCACAACTCACCTCAGTTACAACTCTCCACGGTCTCCCCTACAAGCTTTTATTCCCTTAGCCTACGAACCTAACCTAGCTAAATAGTGTGGCAAACGATCTAAGTTGATCCAAAAACCAGACAAAACTTAATAAAACGCGTCTTCTTTTAATTTATTAAGATCAGCGTCTAAAAAATCTAAAAATAAACGGCCTTCAAGCTGTGTTCACATCATGTTGGAACTTGCTCTTTTGTCAGTTACGCATTATTATTATGTTGCAACACTGGTGTGAGACTGCGATATAATTACTGTTTTATGATAAAACAATGGCAACACAGCGTGGCTTGCAACTTGTAACCCCGGTTGTTGTTACGAAGTTTTTTGATTTTTCTCCGCTTGGAGAAGGCAAATGAGCACACATGGAGATTTTTGTAAGTGGGAATTTGAGTCTACAAGAAAATGTAACTTTTACTTTAATAATAAATTTAAATGAACTTTATACCCATTAAAATAAAGTTTTAACTAAATTGTCTTGATTATATACCTCCTCTAGCACACCGGGTCTCGTGGGGTTATACAGCTTAAATCCACAATTGTCTCAGTAACCACGGACCAGATCTCAAAACTTAAGCAGGAGATAATGCAAACAACTACGGCTCTCACGCTGGAGCAAGAAAAACTAAAAGAAAACATAGAGCGCATAGATCGCGTTATAGCCACTCTCAGCACTGAAAATCAAAAATTGCATTCAGAAATTCAGGATATTCAGAAACTCTGTAGCAAACAGAATAAAAATGAGCACGAACTGAAAGGAAGTAATACTGAAAGCAATCAAAATACCATGAAAAAGCTCGTCATTTATGGCCTGGATGAAAACAAACGGGAAACGGAAATCGAACTACATGAAAGAATATTATACCTTTTTAGAGAAATACTCAACATTAACTTAGCAGGACAAATAGATGACTTTAAAAGACTGGGCAAACAAGGACACCGCAGGCCTTTGATGGTCGAGTTTCTTAGCAGGAATGTGACGAGATATATCTTGAAAAACCGCCGCTACTTCAAGAATACAGGACTTGCTATTTCAGAAATGCTTGAGGCTGAAACATTGATAAGCAGAAAAAAGCTTGTACAAATCCTAATTGAAGCACGACGTAATGGTCGACGAGCCAATATAATAAATAATAAACTCATAATCGATGGAAAAGAATACACTGAACCGCTGAACCGAACTACGCATACACAACAGCAATTAGAGCCACATAACGAAACTCTGCCCAGTCAAAGTCAAAGTCAAAGTCAAAGTCAAAATCAAAATCAAAATAAAAACACTACCGACCCATCGTTTTTTCGCTTGTAGAGCGGGCATTCTCTATCAAAACATGCGTAGTGTTAAGAACAAATGTCATCTTTTAGCGTCACTAACTAAAGAGAAAACAGACTTTCATGCACTTTGTTTATGTGAAACATGGATTACAACCCCTAAACTAGACCTTCTTCAAGTGGATGGATACATTCTGGCGACCTCGTACTGTAGAACCAGCAGTGAGGGTGGAGGTGTGTGTATACTGATAAAAGAAAAAGTAGGGCTAGACTATGTTGAGTGTAACGATATAAATGATATGTCTGTTGAGTCAATCTTTGAAGTTTGTGCCGTAGATTTTACAAAGCAGAATCTGGTCCTCATTATCATGTATTGGCCAGATAGTAGAAGAATGCCGGATATCTTCTATAATTCCCTAACTAAACTATTGGAACATTTACAAAAAAAAAAATCTAACAAAGACATCATTATAGGGGGCGATATGAATGTAAATGTTCTAGAAAAATCAGCTTCAACTACAAGCTTGTTAAACCTGATGAGTAGTTTTAACTTTTGTCAGCATGTCAAGGTACCTACCAGGGTAACTCAGACTAGTGCAACGTGTTTGGATCTTATCTTCACCAATTTTAATAGACATAACTTCAATGTCCAAGTTAATGAGTACGGTTTTTCAGACCACAAAGGAATCCACGTCACCATACCTTGCCAAAAACTGATAGCACGAAAAAGCTGGACTTATGAAAAAAGACAGTTTAACGAACGTAATATGAATTCCTTCAAAACAGAACTAAAATTAACCAATTTAAGTAATTTATTTGTCAATTACAAAGACGTAAACAATAATTTCAATTCATTTGCAACTGCGATTAGAGAATTATTAGACAAATGCATACCAAAAATTAAAATTAAAATTAAATATAAAACTAAAAGCACTTGGTTAACAAAGGGAATAAAAATATCATGCAAGCACAAAAGGCTCTTAAAAATCTTAGTATCTAACTGTGATAACCCAATCTTAAATGACAATTACAAGCAATACGAAAAATTACTGAAAAAAACTGTCTCTATTTCAAAAAGACTCCAAAATATCCGGCGTATGAAGAAAACTAATAATATCACAAAGTCTATGTGGAACATCATCAAGGAACAAACTAACAAAACACAAACAATAGACAGGAAAAATAAAAAAATCAATATTAAAAATGTCCTAATAGAAGACCCTACAGTAATCGCTAACGAATTTAATAGGTTCTTCACATCGGTCGGTAAAAGCGAAAATAACTTGCATGCGCCGCCTGGTCGCCCTGTGATAGCACCAACTGAAAAGTCCATGTACCTATCACCCGTTACCCCCCAGGAAGTTTTTAAAATTATCCGTAACCTAAAAAATAAGCGCAGCTTTGGTTTTGATGAACTGCCCCCATTGCTCATAAAAAAGTGTGCCGAAGAATTAGTCGCCCCATTAACATTACTTATAAATCAATCATTTCAAGACGGTATCTTCCCGGATCTCCTAAAAAAATCTATCGTTTTGCCTATCTATAAGAAGGGTTGCCAAACCGACTGCAATAACTTTAGGCCAATAGCCCTATTATCAACTTTTTCAAAAATCTTAGAATCTGCAATGAGTATTCGGCTTTATTGTTTTTGTGAAAAATTCAAAGTGTTTAGTGATTGCCAAAATGGCTTCAGAAAACAGCGGACAACATCATTAGCTGTCTTTAGGTATGTCCGGGATGTTTTGACTATTGTAAATGATAAAAAATATGCGATCGGCATCTTACTGGACTTGAGTAAAGCGTATGACAGGGTTTTACACGACTTACTATTGAAAAAGTTATACGGTATTGGCGTGCGTGGAATTGCCCACCAATGGTTCTCCTCATATCTTGAAAACCGTAAGCAATGTGTTGAAATCGAACACTATAACTATGGCACAGGCACTATACGTAGAATCCGATCAGGGGAAACCAATGTAACCCACTCCATCCCCCAGGGTAGTGTGCTCGGCTGTATATTGTTTTTACTGTATATCAACGATTTGCCCAAACTTATTGATGGCCCGTGCACCTTATTTGCAGATGACTTATCACTTGCTCTAACATGTAAAGATAACTCCAATCTAAAACACCAATTAGACACCGTATTATTAGAAATTACATCCTGGCTAACCGATCACAACCTCAAAGTAAATTTTACAAAAACTAAATTAATACAATTTAAGCCATATCAGAAACATGCTTTGGATATAGATTACTCGTTCCAAGATACAAAACTTGACTGCGTCAACTCCCTCCCGCTACTTGGCATTACAATCGATTCCGCTCTTAATTGGAAAGACCATGTTAATAAATTAGTATCCAAATTAAATAGATTCATATATGCACTTTATAAATTAAAGACAAGTACTGACCAACAAACTGCTACTAGTGCCTATTACGCCTATGCGCATGCTCAGTTGCAATACGGTATAGTGCTGTGGGGCAACAGCACAGAAGCGATACAACTGTTCAGACTACAAAAGCGATGCGTTAGAATTCTTGTTAATATAGGCAAAACCGAGAGCTGCAGAGAGCATTTTGTTGAAAATAATATCCTGACACTACCATCTATCTACATACTAGAGACGTGTACTTTTGTCAAGCAGAACAAATCCTTATTCCCAATACGCTCCCGCCCACAAAACCTGAGACCTTTTACTAGATTGGGAAGGCCCTTTTCGAAACTGCAAATGGTGAACACGGGCCCGTTTGCAATGTGCACAAAAATCTTTAACGAAATACCAGATGTTTATAAAAATGAAAGTGACGCTTATAAATTTAAAACCGCACTTAAGCAATATTTAATTAAGAAATGTTATTACTCTATACAAGAGCTTTTGACAGAAACAGTAGTAATATAACCCCTATAGAATAATCTGTATTCAAGTAGGTTTACAAATAATAAACTCTTCTTTATAATTAACAGACATGTGACAACATCAAGATATTATTTATTATCCTCGTAGCAAAATTAGAATTTATTAGAAATTTTTAAAATCAAATTCACAAAGTAACTAGTATAATTTACCATTGACATGTATCCTCTCAGACTAAATTACTAAATTAGGTAAGGCAATATGCATTTAATAAGTATGTAATTTTGCTGTGCCCTAGCAGGGTTCATGTTCTGAGCTGTATTTTATTTTAAGACCAAATTGTAACAACATGAAACGCAATTAAATGATTGATTGATTGATTTACAGTAAAATCAGTGTGGTAATAATACACGTCTGTCAATCGCTTTCATACTCTCTCCAGTATAACAAAATATACTGTCAGTTTGGCAGCATGAATGTGACTGGGATAAACATGATAAATGCATGTACATGTAGTATTAATTTAGTGGTGGTCGGTATAGTGGTGCAGGGTCCGTCCGGATCGCTACCACTATCTTACCCTTTAACTTATCGCCTATCACCAAGCAGTAGTGTCCGCATTGTTGTGTTCTAGCGTGGAGATAAGACAACCGGTGAAATTATAAGCATAGAGGCATTCCATCTCAGTCCTAAGGGTTGACGCATTTGCGGTCTTAGGATCGCAGTCTTTAGATTGTAGTTTTGAAAGAGCTAATGTCAATGGGACACAGATCCCACTTACAATCAGCCCCAATTTCATCATCTTGAAAATGACACGTGATAGTTGTTAATTCGATATACATTGCAAATTAACACGCTAACACATCACTGGGTTTCATGTAAGCTGCGCCATGTACACGGGTGTACGTCACCTATCACTTGTCATTGTCAGTATGGTGACATAGGGAAGCAGAAGGCTTGTGTCATCGTTCGACTTCTCCTTTAAAAAACAAAACAAGTACCACTAAACCGTAATTTACGGAAGTAGATTTAAGGATCCATTTGCCCTTTATCGCAATAGGTATTTTTACCATAGTATTAAATAACCACTTTAGGTAAATCCGTAACCGTGACCTAATGGATCAGGTATCACTGTTAAAAGGAATAAAAATGCAGGAAATCAGGAAGCTAAGGAAGGTCAGGTGGCCGTCGCGCCACTGAAACATCACCCATCTGTTAAAAGGATCTTTTGCTTCATTATAATATAATAAAGCTAAGTATAATTTTTTAAACCGGTTAAGTGCGTCGGACTTGCGCACCGAGGGTACCGCTGCACAGTAGGTATTATGATTCCATTTTTAATTCGCTTTTGAATAGAATCAGTGCGAGCTCTTCTCTTACTTGACCATTTTTTAGTATTTGTTAATTTCCTTTAGGGTTTGTACTATAACCATACCAATTGAGATTTTTTACGATACAACAAAAATAAAAATACGTTGAAAGAAAACGTATACTTATGTATAGGGACCACCTTATATCTTTTGACTTTATTTCCTTTGTAAGTAACTACGTCGTAATAACTCATATACTGAATAAACTCAATCCGCTATCTCTAGGTTCGAAAGATACAGCTCTTTATGTAAAGTCAGGACGAATGGACAGACAGACAACGTAAGCAGGGTCCCGTTTGACACCCTTCGGAAAAAACCCTAAAAATAGTGTTAGAAATGGCGAGATTCGAGAACGATGTGGATTGAAGGGATGTAGTGACAAAGAAAGAAAGAAGAAGAATATTCTTTATTGAACACTACGTACAAATACAGAATGAAAGAAAATACAAATGAAACCTTACTAAGCCAGTCAATAGGCGGTCTTATCGCTAAGGGTGATCTCTTCCAGGCAACCTTACAAAGAAGATAAGTTAAAAAGAAACAGAAATAAATTGGTAGGCGGTGCAAACTAAACTAACAAATTAAATATTTTAAAAAATTAAATTAAAAACAAACATCCAAACGACTTATACGTATAATCTATATCGACGGTGGAAATTTCAAATGTGGTAAGGGACATTTTGTCGTAAGTACACTAAATATACCATTGAAGTCAGTATTTTTTTTTCTATCTATTTGTTGTATTGAAATTTCGATATGACTTCTAATAAAAAAGTTATGAGTTGGTCAAAGTTTGTCGTAACTTCCTAATATTTAAAACACTATGTTGTATCGGTCAAATATTTTTGTATAACGTCTTGTTTCATTAAGCGCAATATCGTATATCTCAATATTTTTAAAATTCCTATGTTGTAAGGCACTAAAAAGAATACATTTTGTCAGATAAATACTGTGTTTTCGGAGGTGTAACACACATATTCTTCTTATTTTTTTGTTGTAAGGGACACTATTTCTTAAACCACTGTATTTATGGATGTCCAATAAAAAAAATAGGGTAGGCGAAGTTAATTAAAAAGTATGCTTCCAAGAGTCATCTTAATGGGATGAGTAGTTTCCAAGTTATGAATTAAAAAAAAGTGGAATTTTGTTTTCTGGCTCCCCTGAAAAGTAAGCGTTTGTCCCTTACGACATTTGAAATTTCCACCGTCGATATTAATATAGATTTAAAAAAGACTACAAAGTCTTAAAATTTTAAATTTCTAAGGGTCGTTTACCAATCCAAGCCCACAGTCCCCAAACTCTTAATTTTTTCTGACTGCAAATCTGGCCTCAGCGAAATCTCTAACCCAAACAGCTATAATAATATTGCAGTTCATATCCATAAACTCATACACAAACACTCCTCTGACACAGAAACTCTTTTCTTTTGGACTAAAGCCCACTGTAACATCCTAGGTAACGAGCTCGCAGACAAAGCAGCCAAAGCGGCAGCTGACCTACATAAAACACCCGACTTTTATCAAATCCCTATCAGCCACATTAAACATCACAATAAAAACAAACTCGACCTAGCAGCTCAAGATCTTTACAATGATCCCACCAAGTGCGCGTACACAAAAACAATATTTCCCACCTTCAATGAGATTTATGAATATATAACCAGATACCCACCCACCTTCTCCTCAACCCAATTCCTGAGCAATCACGCATACCACAAAGAATATCTCTTCCGATTTCATATCACTACTAACGATTTCTGTCCATGTGACATCAGTCAGAAAATAACTCAATCATTCAAACATCTGTTACATGATTGCCCACGATTCTCAGCACAGCGCTACAACCATGAACAAATCTGTTCCAACCTCAACCTAGATTCAACAAATATCAACGACTTCCTTAAAACAGAATCCTCAACAATTAGCTTCCACAATTTTCTCAACCATATCATATCCAACTTAAAAAGCTTTAACGGCACCTAGCACTACCAACAATAATTAATTTAGTCATATGTATATGTACATAGATATATTAATATATTTATTTATTTATCTTTTGTCACAACTCACTCACTTCTAGGTACACTCAACAACACTTCACTCGTAACATCTACACACACACTTGCATGCATACGTTCGATTGAGGGGGCGCCTTCGTGTGACTGCACTAGTAATTGCACGCGCGCCAACTCAACCGAACGTAGGCACAAATAAAGGTGTATGTCTGGACTCATACCAATCGGCTTATGTCTCCAGACATACACATGAAACCTCTATACCCTCAATTGCTTTTCCGTATCCTTCCAAAACACAACATTCATTCATTCATAACACGCTCAGGGACACAACGTGTATACCGTTAGCGCCGCGTGTCTCGGAGCATTCACAACACACTAACACTATACTGGGGGTGGAGTTTAGTCCGTAGGCGTCTGGGTAAATTCCCAGATGAGTCGGACATGCAGCTGGGACCGGCCCACTGTATACATGAGTATTCTCCACCTCCCTCGCAAAAAAAAAAAAAAAAAAGGGTCTCAGATACTAATTATCATCAAGTGGTGGTGTGGACTTCTCCAATAGCCATGAAAAAAATATAACTAAATTCCTCATGCGACCGCCCGAACATAAGCCCTAATATTTAACTCTTTTGTGCAATATCCTAGGAGACCGTGGGAAAATCAAACAGTCTAGTTACGTGAAGACCTATTTCGAGCTTCGTGCCAGCGATATCGTATCGTCTCCCATTGTTCACGCGCGGCGTAATTGGGCGCTCAATTGGTTTCCTTGAAAGTTACTCGAATCCACGAGGACGATGAACTTTGTTGGTAAACATTACAATATACATATTTGGTCGATACTGCAAGTTTGTCGCCATGAAACAAGCTTTGATAACACGACTGCCTGTCTTTATTACAGCCTTATATTTAAAACAAGATGACGCCCGCGACTTTGTTCGCGTAGAATAGTTTCCCGCTGCTCCCCCTATTTTAACACCTTAGGGAATGAATTTCCAAAAATCCCTTCTCAGTGCGCCCCTAGGATATCCAAGGAATATTCCCTCCTAATTTCAAGTCCCTAGGTCCAGCGGTTTCGGCTGTGCGTTGATCGATCAACCAGTCAGTTTCATCTTTTATAACAGTACCTGGGTGACCGAGCTCTACTCGGGTGTATGTAGACGACACTATTATATCACATTTTGACGACACGCTAGCCTAGTTGGGAGTGACCCTGCCTTCGAAGCTAGGGGTCCTGGGTTCAAATCCCGGTAAGGGCAAATATTTGTGTGATGAGCACGAGTATTTGTTCCTGAGTCTTGGATGTTTTCTATGTATTTAAGTATATATTTCTCTATATAAGTAAGTTTATCGTTGTCTAGTACCCATAGCACAAGCCTATTTAGGGCTTAATTTGGGACTAGGTCAATTTGTGTGACATTGTCCCGTGATATTATTATTATTATTATTATTATTTTGATAGTGTCGTCTATACATGTCAAATACCTCGCTTATCGCTAATCCCGCTTATTGATTAGTTCTTGATTCGTTATATTCCAAATTGGTCATCTTCCAAACTCGACAATTTCCTAACTCGTCATATTCCAGATTCGTCATCTTCCAAACTCGTCATACCATGTACAGCCTGCACAAATTATTGTAGAAATCCTCTGTGGTAAATGTTATGATGTGACTCCTATTGTCTAATAGCCGTAGTACAAAGTAATGTGGTTACAGAATTATCAAGAAGTCTTTTTAGAGTTGTTGGTATTTCTGTAGCTGCCTACCCCACCCTGGGAATGAAGGCGTGTGTATGTACTTTTTCTTCTTATCTGCTTCTCGGATATGTGTACTATTTTTTTTGTACCTATTGTTTTGTTAATTTTTCTATAATCTTGCGTTGTCTTTGCTTACTTTACATCAGGTTTAACTGGAAGAGATGCCATATGGGATAAGTTCGCCTATGTACATTATCTATATTGTTGCAAATATGTCTTGAAGTTGTTTATGTGCATTAAAGAGTTTACATATATACAATTATAACTCTGAAAGGTGGTGTCAATATTTACTTTTAGTGGCAATAAGAGGCGATGAAAAATATGGAGGATTATGAGGTTGGTGGTCATTTGTAAAGTGTTAGTAATTATTAAGTGCGCTGGTAAATGCTTATAAAATAGAGTAATATTGACTATGTTAAGAGATGGCAAAGGATTAATATTTTTTTGGAGGCCTGGGTTGATCTGTAGGGGGGCGAGGAGGATCAACACGGAGACTACGAGGTCCCGCCTTTGGGTGACAGGGTCTACCCGCAATGAGGCAGGAATTGCTCTCGGTCGGGACACTATGTGGCGCCGAACGCGGCACCCAAGGAGTGAACGTTAACAGCTAATTAATGCGAGCCAGATTTATATTACTATCTCTCCATATTATCATGCATGTGATTTTGTCGCTCCAGTCGAATCTAAGGCGTGACATAGCTGAGACATGTATAATTATAGACCACTAGCTACTACCTACACACCCAAACACAACAGTGAGGCGGATAGGCTACCCGCAAAATTAACTCATTTAAAAAACTACAATTTCGCATCGATCTCTTTTGTCCGGAGATGGTCTCGACTCTCAAGAGCGAGTGAGCGGCGCCCGCGCGGGATGCTCGCGTAATGTCAAGGCGCATGCGCAGAAATATCGAGCAAACTCGTTTGATCCAACTTCGGGAAGTGTCCAATGATCGCCGTTACAAGTAATTGTAGTGTATTTAAAATTAACGTGGTCTTTTATTTTAATACAGAGCAGTGGGCAGTTACACGTTCTCACCTTGCTGAAGAGAGCTCTTCGTACCATGACAAGTATAAAACTGCACTGCATGCACCAATAATCGAAAAACAAATGAATACCTCTTATCTTCTTTGAATAAGAATCAGTGCTGAAAGAATGGTCCTATGTCGAGTAGAGGTGTCGTTATTATGTTTTCGAGATCATAATGTATGCTCGTGTTAGATCAATTTAAATGTGTGAACACCTTCGGCAAGGTGACCCGGCAAACGGGCCGCCGCCCAGCGTATGCCGCGGCGATTGGCGTTATTGATGACTATATTCTTTACCAGAATCCAGAATTTCGTATTTCTCTATAGCCTAGAGCTTAGTTTGGGACTAGGTCAATTTGTGTGAGATTGTCCCCTGTTATTTATTTATTTTACGCAATGAAGTATCTTACACACGCCTCGGCATAAATCTAGGGACCTAGTGAAGAAGGTGTAAATGTAAGTCGACTTAACTTGTAATGCCTAAAGACCTAAAAGCAGAAAAAACATACAGCACTTTCATCAATAAACTAAAAATATATTTATTTAAGAATTGTTACTACACTTTATCAGAATACCTGGAAAGTTAATGAATAGACGTGTAAGAAATTATTCAACTTGTCCATTTTTGTGTTAATGTCAATATATTAAAATTATATGTGTTTAAGAGAGCTTGATTTTATATTTTTGTAATTTTTTAGTGTAATAAGTACTAACTTTGTTATATTTAGGTTAACTTTTATTTAGTTTAGTGTTAAGATTGCTATACCCTAATAGGGTCCATGTTTAGAACTATATTTTAATGTAAGACCTCTGTAAATACCATGGATGCAATAAATTTAATATGAATATGAATATCAATAATAAAAACTTAAACCCTTTTTCACTAGGACCGCAGAAATTTAAACGATATTATTTTCCTTTCAATATTCTCGTAACATTGTAAACGTCATATCTTAAAAGCTAGATTGCCAAAAGTCAGTCCATATTTTGTTTACAGTTTGACAGTATGATCGCTGTAATGGCAGCCGGGGGCATTTCTTAGCGGATTGATTTCTTGACATTACGGTCTTGCAACAAAATTGCCATAAATTGAGGCTGTGGCAAAAATAGATTGCGGTTAGGCAAGAATCGGGATTTGTGAAATTGTTCTAAAGGAGCGAAATGTGAAGTTTGTTTATCAATTGTGTGTTTGTTTCTATTTATTTTATGGTTTACGGGGAGATCGCTAGGGGATTAATGCATAAGCCATTTTGTGATTTTTCTGTTACAATAAAGTGTGGTTGCCGGGTTAGAATAGTGCCACTCCATGTCTTCCCGTGGATGTCGTGAGAGGCGACTAAGGGAATAAAGGCTTGTAGTACTGTTAGGCGATGGGCTTGCAACCTGTCACTAGTACACTGGTAAACATCTTAGCCTGACTGTGCAAAATGTGGTTACAGAATTATCAACAAGTTTAAAGTTGATGGTATTTCTGTAGCTCTGCCTACCCCACTCTGGGAATGAAGGCGTGATGATATGTATGTGTATGTAATAAAGTAAATAATTGATTTATTGCCGGCTTAGGCAATCACGATGAGTAGACTTAAAAGGCAAATTGAAAAAGTTCTGTCTAGACTCTAGCTCCTAAATATTGTATCCACTATGTCCTCTACATAAATGTGTAGTTTATGTAAGTGACGTAAATATATTAATATATTAATTTATATTGAAATGTAATAATATTGATATTTGAATGTATTTATTATCATAGATACGTTTTATTGGTTAATTAAATTTGTATGCTCTATTCCTAAATAAATTTGTCACTTGCCTACTCGATGCACGGTTCACTTTACTCCATCTTTCACCGGTTACCTGAAAGAGCTCCCTAAAAGAGATAAGCCTATAAGATACTTCTTTTATCTGTTATTGTTTTTGTTTTGTTTAATAAAGTGTTTACATACATTCTATACATTTAACTAGGGAATGGATGTGGAAGGATGGTAACCCAACCGGGCAAGAGCATGTCGGACCATGCTCAGTGTAGGGTTCCGAAGCCGCTAAATACTACAAACATAAAAATCAACAAGTAATAACTAATTTTCTACTTAAAGTCAATTGCTGCCGTCTTATATGATTTTAGTAGGTATAAACACTTTAATCGCCTGTATCTCAAGAACCAACGATGTCTACTTAGTCGTGATAGTTTTCCTAGGCGAGAAACAAAATACATCCCCACGTTACGTGTAGGGGAGGTACCCTAAAAATATATTTTTTATACATTTTATTGAACCACTTTCTTGCCGCGACTAAAATGGCGAAACTATAAGGGTTCCTAGTTTGACTACGGAACCCTAAAACAGGCTTGTACAGTCAGCGTCAGAGAAAAGGACCCCCCCAAGTCGTTAAAGATTATCACACGACGGCGAACGTCACGCGACGTTCGCCGTGAGCGGCTAGCTTCCCCCGCCCCGCACCCACACCTCTCCCGAGCATCCACCGATACCACTCGAATATCATAATTTCTTTATTTTACTATTTGGCATTTGGTCGAACCGAATACCAAGAATAACTTACAAAAAGACATTTACTTTATACATGCTGTTGAGGATACGAACCCGCTCCACTAGCCGCTAGCCGATTGCTTTTACATGCCTTTACCACTAGGCCATCGACTCAGTTGTCAATCTCGGCGAAAATTTTAATTGCATTACTCCATATATCGAACAATTTTAAAAACGATCTTATGTTATAAACGTTATGGTTCAAATTTCAACTTCCACCATGTTCCACTCCTCAATTAACTATAAGGTTGAATTACGTATAGATTTCTCGTTTGGTTGAATATACTGTGCTTCTTGCCGATTGTTGCACTACCCTAGTTTTACTTCAGAAAAGTAGCTGCTGCATAAACTGCGACTTAAGGTTGAATTTAGAATAATTTACTTCTTCGCCTTGTTTACTAAACTGTGACTGAGGGTAACTTTATAATAACCTTACAGTTTCTTTATATTTCGTTCCGAACTGATTGAGTGTAAAGTCCTCGTCGTAATATTATCTGATTTATTAAGTTTTCAAACAGTTGCTTCGATGAACCGATATTATGGTTAGATTAACAACTTTTTTAAAAGCTAAAATTATTGTTCTCTGGGAACAGGAACAAAGCATAAAGAAAATAGCACGAGATATGGGCATAACGGTAAGATTTACGTTATTTACATATTATCATACATATTTATTGTTGCAATCATGTTGCAGTATTACGTATAGATACTTACAAGTTGGATTTACGTATTCCTATTATATTATCATTTGCATTACAGAAAAAAAACTGTTAAAAGATGGATACAAAGGTATCATGCCACGGGTGATGTGAAATGTGAATGGCAAGGTCCTCGCCCTAGTGCTTACACTGATGAATCGGAGCTACACCGTAATATTGTGGAAGCTCACTCAGTGGCACCGTTCAAAACTACGCGTTCAAGTGCTGAAACTTTTGGAGTGTCGCTTAGCACTGTTCGACGACATCTACACGCTGCGAATATCCATAATTATATACCGGCCAAAAAAATTCAGCTTAGTGACAATCACCGCACCAACCGAGAAAACTTTGCCACTCGTTATTTAAATTTCGACTGGGAAAACGAAATTGTGATATTTACGGACGAAAAGTGCTTCAAGTCAGATAAGGATGGCCGAAAAACTTTATGGAGAAGATGTGGGCAGAGGTTTAACCCTAAAAATGTATTAGACTTGAGAACAAGCGGGCGGTTAACACTAGGTAAATAATATTTTTATTGAAATTATATTAGGTATATATTGTTGACAATTAATGTGGATTACATCTTTATTACAACATATTTTAAACAGTTGACTGTTTTTAGGTTACTGGGGATGGATGTCTTCAATGGGCCCAGGCGAGCTAGTGGAAATAGGAGGCCGCATGAACAGTGAGCGATACCTTGAAGTGTTGAAGGACGTAATGCTGCCGTCAGTGCGTGTCGCATATCCTGAAGGCCAAATTTATCTGGTTCAGGATAATTCTTCAGTGCATCGGTCCCGAATCGTTCAAGACTGGCTAAAGGTCCAAGAAGACATAACGGTGTTTGAGTGGCCGGCTAAAAGTCCGGACCTAAATAAATCCAATAGAAAATTTGTGGGGACAGATGGTTTTGAACTGGGACTCCAGTGATATAAAAAACAAAAAAAAATTGGATAGTGAGGTAAACAAAACTTGGGAACTAATGCGAAATAGTGATGCATGTTCCGGTATGGTTTCGAGCATGAAAAGTCGACTTCAAGAAGTGATAGATAGTGACGGCCATCCTCTCCGTTATTAATAGGTATACTCGGCAGATTGATTGGTGAAATACTTACGAAGCAATATGTTAACAATTTCAAATATTTGTGGGGTTATCACGTAGTTAATCAAAAATAAACATCCTTTATTATTATCAATCCAGTTACTCTTGTTTACAAGTAGTCTTGTGTTAACGATAAACCATCTGACCTCACATCTTTTTCTATTGAAGTGTTAAAGGGTTATTATCACTGTTATCAGAAAGAAAATGTGATAAAAGAGAAAGATGTATATTGCTATACTATTATAGTTTAGCATGTTGGTTCTTCCTCTGAGATTCACAGGCACTAATGACAACATTTGATTTTATCTAGGCTTTTCTTTGTTAAAATCATTCAGAATGTAAAAAAATATGTTCACTGATTTAAATAAAGAAAGACGTGTAGGTAGTTGTTTCTAGAAATATCTATAAACGAACCGTTGTCTAATGTTAAACATTCTAAACCGCTAATTTGTGTTTTGATAATAAATTTAGTTCAGTTAATATCCTAAGTAAATAAACCTAATTTAACACAGAAAACAAATTCGAGAAATAAATTAACATTTTTTTCGCAACATGCCTTTGTTTTCTTACATAATCTCATACCTACTTTAACGTTTGATTTCTTTAATAATAAAATCTAGACAAATGATTAACGAAATAAAAAAAAGAATAAATCCCACCAAAGGCCTGGGTTTGAACCCGTGACCGTTGCATTCGTAGGCCGCAGTCTAGACCATTGGACCAACATGCCATTTACATTTCATTACAAAAAACTTAAACAGTTTGACGTCATTACCAAGGGGGGTCCTTTTCTCTGACGCTGACTGTACTATGGGTACTAGACAAAAACTAAACATTATCTATTCCCACGGGAACTATCACATTTCCCGGAAAAAAAGTGTCCATTGCGCCAACTGGACATGGACACCATGAGTGCGGTATTTCACCTGAATTCGTTCAAACGACTAAATGACATCTAAACATTCTAAAAAATTTATACCGTTTTCATTCATAAACGATAGCTATAAACTGTGCTTTAAATAAATAATAAATAAATAAAATAAATAAATATCAGAGGACAATGTCACACAATGCTTTATGACATATGATATTGTGGCATCTGAATTTCACAGAAGCACTTTAGGGTAGTTCTACCAGCGTTTCAACCGCTTTGACTTCGGTGTCGCATTTTTAACCATTTCCCTGTACGAGTAGGATAACCAAGTTCGGTTATTTTGAAGAATGCCTGGACTCCTAGAAAATAACCGAAAATGGTTATCCTACTCGTACAGGGAAATGGTTAAAAATGCGACACCGAAGTCAAAGCGGTTGAAACGCTGGTAGAACTACCCTTTAACTATATAGATTGATTGTCCTTTTATGATAAAGGGGGTTACACTTGAAAAAAATGTTGATTAAAAAATATATATTTTAATCAACATTTTTTTCAAGTGTATACATTGACTAACAGTCGCACACTAGGCTTCGCCTACCACGTGGCAGCTGGATTCGTCTTAAAATAAAAAAATGTATCCTATGTTAAGAAACAGTGTGTGTGTGTGTGTATGTTGTGTGTGTGTGTGTGTGTGTGTGTGTGTGTGTGTGTGTGTGTGCGTGTGTGTGTGTGTGTCCCACACCCAGACCTCGCAACTAGTTTAAAACTTTCATTTTACGTACTCATGTACGAGTATGTATGTTTGTAAACACTTTCAGTCTTTTCGTGGCTCATTATTCCGTCAATAATTTCCCGCCGTCTCGCAAACCTCGTGCAAACCCAAGACAGATGGGTCTTGCTAAACTCGCACAAGCGTGCCCCGCGGCCCCGCTCGCTTCGTGGCGCCATTGCGGCATGATCGGTATTAAATTGAGATGTTCATTAAAAATGTATGTATGTGTGTTCACGATTTTTGTGTTATTTAAGTAGAGTCAAGAGAGATAAAGTAATTACCCGGGTCCCTTATTTTACACAATCTACACCCCTATTGTTATCGTATTGTGAATTTTATGATCAAATTGCAATAGGAGTAAAAACAAAGTAACATAGAGGCCGCCTATCCAAGACTATAACTTTATTCTCATTATTTACATGTCTCACATATATATTCTCCTAATAATGTTAAACATTGTCGCTTTATCTGTTTGTGTATAAAAATCGAACTTTAAAAACCCGTATTTCTTTTACCAGTCTTCGATATAATGTTAAAAATTATCCTCTCTCCCTTTCTCTCTCTCATTAATTTGATTAAAATGTTATAGCTTTTTTCACTCTCACACCCAACGGATTGATGCTACGGATAAATTCTAAGCGCGTAGCCAACATCAGCAGACAGAAGTTTTTTGGCAAAAACGTCAATTGACTTGGGACTTCCTTCCGATATTAAATTTATCGATAACTGTTTCAAATACTTTTTATAAAGTGTCATAGTAGATAGTTAACGTTCACCGGAATAAATAGAAATTAACTAAAATGCTGATCACTAACCATGGCAATTCAATCGATTTGCATATAAAATAAATTTAAACCAAGAGTGCCTTGCAACAAACGCATATTTAGGTAAATTGTATAACATTGTCTAGCATAATAGTATACTCTAATATAATACCTACTCAGTTTTCGAAAAATGCATGGAGAGACTCAAACTTAAGAATATTATAAATAGATAATCATTTATTTTATTGTTATGCTTATGCCACTTTTAAGTTTTGAGTTACGGTGTATGGAAATTGCATGTTCATATTCATACATACAACTGTCATAAGAAAGTACAATTTATCGATAAATTATTATCGTTCGGAAGTCCCTAGGACAATTATATTCATGCCACTAAAACTTCTATCTGTGGTCATCAGCTACCGTTAATCCTATACATTTTGTCTTAGCGTTATTTAGCGTTACTAGTCCCCTGAACACGTTATACAAATGTACAATATGTTTAATGCCTTGCCTCTTTAACGTCTATTAAACTGCCATTTATGAAATTGTCACCGCGACTAAAATTTACTAAAGTTTTGTTACTTGTTCAAGTGTTCAAGGTACTAAAGGGTCTGTCCGGATCGCTACCACCATCTTATCCATTAACCAACTGCCACGCAACAGTGTTCGCATTGTTGTGTTCTGGTGTGGGGATAAAACAACCGATGAAAAAAGCATAGAAGCTTTGTAGGACTGCAAGTCCTAAGATTACAGTCTTGAGAATTCAAATGTATATGGGTCTCAGATTCCACTTACCATCAGGTGGCCTGAGTGCTCGTGTGCCTTCTCCTAATCCTGTACACATATTTATTACTTCCATTGTTACAGGTTATTTAAAAACGAGTAATTCGCTAGTGTTGTAGTTTCTATCAAAATGTATTCTAACCGAACAGTTTTATAGTTTAAACACCGTATTTTTAAAGACCTTTTTAAGCGCCTAGGCGACGCAACTCGTGACCAAAATGCTGGCCTAAACTTGGCACAAAGATTAAGCATTGCCATTCAACGTGGCCAAGCTGCCAGCATTTTGGGAACGATGGCCACTGGTAGCGGTTTAGATTAGTGTAGTTTTAAGTAAGTTTGTTCGCTAGTTTTTATTATTTTATTAATCTTATTTGAAAACAACGAAATTACTACTAAGTATATAGTTAAATTTAACAGAAGAATTCATTTTTTTGTACGGCATTACCATCCCAAACAACTTTTATTAACCTCTTGTAGCACTTTCGCCTAATTACGCTATTAAACGACAGTATATGCACGAGTTGCATCACCGCTTTCTGCATTGTCGCGACACAATAGATTCGAACTTGTTGCTAATGAGATGAAAGTGTGAAATATTAAGGATCACTAGTGGCTTGTATGAAGTGTGGGTGGCTGTTTGATATTGTTAAAGAAAGTCGAGTGGAAAGCAGACGACATATGACAACCTTTTCAACGCCATTGACGGATATATCCACACCACTTCAACGCCAATAATGGATGTTTCCGACATGTTCGACAGCGCAAAATAGACCTGAGTTTCTATGAGGCAAGGTTGACATTACCTCTGGTTATAAGCTGTCATTGGCGTGTGAGTGACGTCTTTTGTATTTGATATAGCGTTGATTAGGTTAAGAGGCGACGAATGCTACGCTTCTCGGCTCCCACACGCTCATCACACAAAACACTTGCCCTGACCGGGAATCGGACCCGGGACCGCTAGCTTCGTAGACAGGGTCACTACCAACTAGGCTAACGCGTCGTCACATTTCTATCAGTAATATTCTCTTGCATTCCTTTGTCGAAGTAAGTCACAGGCAAAAGCTAATAATACTATAAACTATGTAAGTATAATGGCCTATTATGGATGGAGACACAGCACGTAAGTAAGTCTGAGGTGATAAATCAAGTGAATTACGTGGTTTAAAGAGACAGCTATACGTACGTGTGATGTGGCAACACTACATATTTCAAGCGATATATCAATTCGACACATTCGTTATATCATCGGAAAGCTAGCTTTTAAGGTTTCTTGCCATGCATTTAAATTTTATTACGTGTTAGTTACATTTACCTCGTGTGGTTGCCGGGTTAGAATAGTGCCCTCCATGTCTTCGTGTGGATGTCGTAAGAGGCGACTAAGGGAAGAAGGGTTTGTAATGCTGTTAGGCGATGGGCTTGCAACCTGTCACTAATACATTAGTATACTTCATGGCCTGATTATGCAAAATGTGGTTACAGAATTATCAACAAGTCTTGTTGGAGTTGTTGGTGTTTCTGTAACTCTGCCTATTCTACTGGGAATGAAGGAGTGCTGTTATGTATGTATGCGTACATTTTAACGAAACCTGGGCCTCTATTGTAATAGTTAAAACCTTATTAGCTCAGCTTTTTAACTTAGCTGCCAGTACTGACAGTGTTCGCATTGTTGTGTTTCAGTATGGGGATAAGACAACCGGTAAAATTACTACAGTAGAGAAATTTCACAAGTATTGCAATAAATATTTTCATTTCATTTCATCTTAATCGTCAAGGTTGGCAACGCAATGGCGGTCTTAGGATTGCAGTCGTAAGATTGTAGTTTTAAGACCCTCTTTGTAGTCTTAAGTTTTAAAACTGGCACACTGGATAACTATTATTTTATCTAAACATCTTTCAGCAAACGTATCATTTTCATTTCATCGAAAAGCATTTCTCGCCGCATGAGTAAATTGTTTTGGCAGTCGAAAGTGTAATCTAACCTAATCTAGGTACTGAATCTTTAGATATCCTGAAAATATCATGGTATCAGCATCATGGTATGATATTTTAACCCGGCCTGTGTGCTAGTTTACCTTCTCTATGTCCTAAAAATTACAGAGTTTTTTATGGCGTTGAGCAGGCAAACGAGCACACAGGCCACCTGATGGTAAGTGGAAACTGTGACCCATAGACATTCGCATTCACAAGACTGCAATCCTAAGACTGCAAATGCGTTGCCAACCCTGAGGACGAAGATGGAATGCCTCTATGCTAGTTATTTCACCGGCTGTCATATCCCCGACCGGAACACAACAATGCGAACAATGCTGTTTGGCGGTAGGTTAACGGATAAGATGGTGGTAGCGATCCGGACGGACCCTGCACAAGGTCCTACCACCCGCAAATATGGTATTATGATATGATCTTGTAAATTTACCCCTAATTTTGGGTAAATCGCTAGTCATAGCTGTAATAAATAACCAGCGATTTATCGCATACTTTCTAATTTATGAGCCCGAAGACGCACTTAGAGAGTTTTGCAATGTTTTTAATAATCCGCTGCAACTGCCAATTAGAGATGATTTCGCATGCAATCTCCAAATCTCGGACTAACCTGCTCGTTGGGAAAGATAACTAGGATTTTTTAATTGTAGAATTACTCAAGGTTATCTAGTTGATAAGTAATAACCAGCATCTCAATTAACGGGTAAAACTAATTACATAACGAGTTTGAGTTGTCCCGTCAACGCGTACATAGAATATTTTAGGCGTACATTCTCGATTTGGCAGCTTAACCTTTGTGTGAGCTCGCACCGATTGACAAGAAGCCGTTTTTAAAAGAAGGACACCTCAGATGTCAATTGGATTTAGGTTGAAGTAGTTAACTAAAAACTATTTTCAAAGATTTCTAAGATCTGTTACCTTACCCTACTTTAATCTGCGGTAGCTTTTTCTTTTAGTCTCGTTTTAGTTAAAAAAATAAAATAAAAGAGGTTCTAGTTTGGAATTTAGTAAGTCATAGTAAAAAAGACTTCATTATAATTCTCTCACCACATTTTGCACAAGTAGGCCAAAAAGTTTACCAGTGTATTTTAGTGACAGGTTGCAAGCCCATCGCCTAGAAGCTCTTATTCCCTAGTCGCCTCTTACGACATCCACGAGAAGACATGAAGTGGCACTATTCTAACGCGGCAACCACACGGAGGATAATCATTTATTATAAATATACAATAATCTTATATAAAAGAAGAAACTGACTGACTGATCTATCAACACACAGCAGAAACCGCTAGACCTGCCTTTTTTTGAAGCTTTGAGGGAATAATCACATTTCTTGGATATCCTATAGATGTGCACTAAGAAGGAATTTTTGATGAATTCCCTAAGCGGGTAAAATAGAGGGCAACCTATATTACGCTTACCTACGATACTAATTATAAATGTGAGAAGTAACTTAGATGACCGATTTAGATGAAATTTGGTATGGCAAAAGGACATAGAGTACTTCTATCCCGGAAAATTGGGCAGTTCCCGGGAGAAAGGCGATAAACGATTTCTATGTGGAGTCACTGGTAGCTAGTAATTTATACAATGCACCGTTCCGTCACTGACTAACAAGTGAACTTAGGGAGTTGAAATTAGGAGAGAAAATTCCTTGGGTATCCAAGGGTACTTAAAGAAATAGGGGGAATAGCGGGAAACTACTTCTACGCGCTTTACTAACTTAAACTACTAGGTTCCTTGATCCATCGTTTCGTGAGCGAATTGGGAGTTGGTATGATTACTATTTTTTAACTTTCCTCGGCAGTTGGATAAAAAATACAAGTTCTCATTGCGAAAAACCAGAAGTTATAATTGAACCAAATTAGAAAGGATTCAATCATGGGACCGAGGATCTGACATTTAAGCGTTGCCGAATATGTCGCTCGTCCGTCTGTCCGCTCGCTGAGTCACTGGTTTGATCTGGATCTTAATTAGTCTGATATACATCTTAAGCTCACGGCTTCGTCGACTTGAGAGTGAGGTGGCGAGGGTTTCGGATTTAAAATTACTTTAGTAAAGATTTCAAAAATATATTTTAGAGTCTGGCTTTTACAGTCGAAAAATATATGCATTATTACTTATTTATTTAATCTTTATTGCACAAAAACAAGAACTAATGGCGGACCTAATGCCTAATGGCATTCTCTACCAGTCGACCAAATAACCAATGAGAAATTTTCATCATTCAGTGGGTGCACAGAAAAAGAAGACAGATAAAATTAAAAACTTAACATAATTGTCCTATCTATTGCTAATACTTAAATATTACAATAAATATATACGTCATATACTCGTACATATAATACCCATACTAATATATTACTTATTATTATACCTATAGGTTTTATACACTAACAAAAATTACACACTTGATTCTAACAAAAAATAGCGCTTTAAAGCATAACGTATGTATGTATGTATGTAAACACTGTATTGTACAAAATAAAACAGAAACAATACAAAAATAACATAATATCATAATATTTCATAAACGGATCCCTTGATCGAAAAATTGTTTTCACAAACCCACAAAGACCTATCCAACGACACCCCCACACTATGGGTTAGTCTGGAAAAAAATAATTACGTTACGTGTAGGGGAGGTACCTACACTAATTTTTTTTTATCAACATTTTATTTTACCACTTTGATGGTGTGACTAATATGTATATTCATGCCAAATTACAGCTTTTTAGTACTAAGAGTCTGCGCTAGGCTGCGGACGGACGGACAGGCGGACATGGCGAAACTATAAGGGTCCCTAGTTTGACTTACTATGGGCTCTATTATTTCGTTAACGTTATAGTACGCCTCATCATTTCAACCAAAAGCGGAGCCGTCAACTGCTAGACATAAACCTCCCCCAAGGTTTACCACAAGAACCGGTCCTGCGTCACTTGAATGGAGAGAAATTAGGTAATCCGCACGACAAGCAAACCAATGCAAGCCTTACTGCCGAGTTATTAAGAGCTACCGTAACGACGACGATATGATTACTTTATAGAAGATACATTGGGTAAAACGAAGTGGAATAGAGACCCAGGCATTTTGTCATCAACCCACCTAGCTGAATAAATAGACCGAATTATTTATTTTAAGGAGTTGAAGATTTTTGTTCAAAGATTACTACTTATTCAATGAGATGAAAACTTTATTATTTAACTTAACTCCTACATGCATACATGGGAAGCCAGCGGTCCCGGGTTCAAATCCCGGTAAGGGCGGATATTTGTGTGATGAGCACGAGTATTTGTTCCTGAGTCTTGGATGTTTCATATGTATTTAAGTATTTTTTTCTCTATCTAAGTATGTGTATCGTTGTCTAGTACCCTTAGTACAAGCCTATAGCTTAGTTTGGGACTAGGTCAATTTGTGTGACATTGTCCCGTGATATTTATTTATTTATTTACATTCTAGAAAATGTACCTACCTAATGATCTAACAAACATAACATACCAATGTGGATGCTAATTGAAATGTAATCTCATTAAAGTTCAAACGTGGTGCGAAAAACTGCACGGCGAAAGTACCACAATGGTCATACAATCACACGATTCGTGTTTAATGCATTATAATTTGAAATTGAAATAAGTCATTTTGGTACAGTCATAATTCATAAAATTACTTAAGTACAGTAGACTAAGGTTTTTTTTTTTTTTTTTTTTATGTTAAGGAGAAGGCACACAAGCACCCAGGCCACCTGATGGTAAGTGGAATCTGAGACCCATAGACATTTGAATTCTCAAGACTACAATCCCAAGACCTCAAATGCGTTGCCAACCCTGAGGACTAAGATGGAATGCCTCTATGCTAGTAATTTCACCGGTTGTCTTATCCCCACACCGGAACACAACAATACGAACACTGTTGCTTGGCGGGTGGTTAATGGATAAGATGGTGGTAGCAATCCGGACGGACCCTGCACAGAGTCCTACCACCACTAAAACTCGATACTCGATTTCTATTCAATTCGGTAAAAATAATTGCTTCTGACATGTTATCGTATTATCAACGTTATTATAGCTCTTATTCACTTGACAGTAATGGCGGCCGAGTTAAAAACAACACGATAATATAACAGGACTATCAAATGCAATATGGTTTTATCCTTCTAAATCACTACATAGTATAAAACAAAGTCGCTTTTTCTGTCCCTCTATCCCTATGTATGCTTAAATCTTTAAAACTACGCAACGGATTTTGATGCGGTTTTTTTTAATAGATAGAGTGATTGAAGAGGAAGGTTTATATGTATAATACCTACTTTAATCCGGAGCGAAGCGAGGGCGGGTCGCTAGTATATTATAAATAGTTTGATAATCCGGCAACGACTGACGCGGATAATATAATGAGACCTAGGCCACGACTTGACACGCTCTTATTAAGGTCTTTATTGGTCTTTAATTTATTTAAAAAGAACACAAACGGTTACTTACATTATTATTGTCAATATTTATTTATAATCTGTAAGTTAAGTTTTTTACAATAAATGTTTAGATATAAAAGTAAAATAACAATACTCATATAAAAAACAAACACTATAAAAAAACCTAACCTACGGGTGCCGCCGGCAGCGGGGCAGGGCTCAAGCTACCGGTGGTTAGGGCTGCAGAGAGAGGAACCTCCTCACAATACGTGCCGTGTCGAGGAGTACTGCTTTCTGTATCTGGCCCTTGATCCAGCCACCTAGCGAGAGTCTCTTAAGGTGTTGGTCGAGACTCTTCGCTATAAGACCGTTCGCCGAAACAACTATCGGGACAATGATCGTCGAGTCAACATCCCACATAGCGGTCACCTCGTGAGCCAAGTCAAGGTACTTGCTGAGCTTGTCCTTCTCAGCCTTCACGAGGTTCAACATTATTATTATTATTATAGCCTTTTATTCCCTTATCCCTTAATTATTTACATTTCAGATATGTGAGTATTCTTATTTACGTAGTAATAGGTATGTTAGATTAGTTTTATTAATTGTTTTGGATTAAGACCCCTTTTTGAGTAAAGGCCTCCCCCAGTTTCGTCCATTCCTTTCTGTTACTTAAATATTGCTGATTAATAAAAGCAATAATGTGACATACTGACAAACAGTGGTCAAAGAAGACAATAAGATGTTAAAATAGTGCCACTCCTAGTCTTCCCGGGCCGTATAAGGGCTTGTAGTACTGTTAGGCGATGGGCTTGCAACCTGTCACTAATACACTAGTAAACTTCTTAGCCTACTCGTGCAAAATGTGGTTACAGAGTTATCACCAAGTCTCTGTAGAGTTGTTGGTATTTCTGTAGCTCTGCCTACCCCACTCTGGGAATGTAAGCGTATGTAATATATCATGTATGTAATAAATCAACCTTCTTAATAAATAATTAGACTAGAAATTCTAACGTAAAAAGTTACAGAAAAAATAGGTTCATTTAAAATTATGTTCTAACATGAATACTGTTAAGAAACACTAAGTAATTGATTATAATAACGGAAAAAATCGATTACCGAGTGTCGAGAACACGGACGTATTTTTTATAATTCGGCAATGTCCGACATATCGCAGCTGGTCGTGACCCTGGTGCGCTTGTACGTGCGATTACAACTATTGAGGGTTAAACATTTTATTTACATATATTTGGTTCACGATTAATAAACTACTAAGTTGTGTTAGCAAATCAATATACATACATAACGTCACGCCTACATTCCCAAAGTGGGGCAGGCAGAGCTACAGAAATACCAACAACTCTACAACCGCATTTTACACAATCAGACCAAGAAGTTTACTAGTGTGTTAGTGACAGGTTGCAAGCCCATCGCCTAACAGTACTACAAGCCCTTATTCCCTTAGTCGCCTCTTACGACATCCACGGGAACACATGAAGTGGCACTATTCTAACCGGGCAACCACGCTGACGTTTAGAATTATATTTACATCATCAGGTAGTTTATTTAACACACGTTTAAAAAAATATAACAACTTGCTTATCAAATGCCATTTGTTTATGCCATGGCAAGCTGCTAGCTGTTGTTGCAAAGTATAGATTAATCCGGTCCCTACACCCATAATGGCCTAAGTCCAGCTAACGAATCGGATTTGCTAGTATTTCATTTTTAAATGTAGATAAACTGACCCACCCGTAAAGATCAACTCTTCAACTCTCAATAATACAATACATTAATAAAAGTCACCCCATCAGTCAAATTGAATCATTTGTTACAATAATTACACTTTTATTGTTGATCCACTACAGAACTCTATCGCAGTAAGGCAATGATTAATTTTGACGTATTTTTTCACTTGACGCTTTCATTGTGACAGAGTTCTATAACTACTCAACAATAAAAGTTCTCAGTACAACGTTATATTATTATTTTTTGCTCTTTAAGCATATTCATGCTATCCCGACATACACGTGGGCCTAGTTGGTGGTGACCCTGCCTGCGAAGCTAGCGGTCCGGGTTCAAATCCCGGTAATGGCAGATCTTTATGTGATAAGCGTGAGTATTTATATTTTTCGCTATATAAAAAGTAGGTAGATACTTGAGCTTAATTTGTGACTAATTTAATTTGTGAAACATTATCCTCGGAATTTTAATTATTTATTTCAGGTCGTCCTATCATATATCAGTTAGATCGAGATAACAATATACTTAACTAATACACTTAACAAAGCATTTAGTTAAAGTGTCTGACCTATATGATTTCCGTCCCTCTTATTTCTAAACGCATAGTAGCTAGACAGAAAGTGACAAAGCATAGTTTAACTAATATAGCGTTAATAGGGTACCTGCAAAATGGGCTTAAAATTAAGTTCTTGTTACTAAATAAGTTTAGGATATAACTTTTTAATGAGTTTTTAAGAAATAAGTTGTTAATACCGTTCCCACGGAAACCTGAACACATTTTATTGCCATAATTTAAACTTGTATGTTTAAGGGCTCTTTACACAACATCCCAAATTTAACCAACTTGTAACTGCACGTGGTCAATAATTAAACTAATGTATTAACATACAACCTACATCGCAAACTAAATTAACAGCACTACTTCAAACGGCATCATAACTTTGTAAGTAACTTGGAAGCAAGTTATTGAACGTAAAACACATAAAAACGTTGTAAAGTTACTTAGAATCCAATTACGCCATGTGTGTGTAACTAAGTGTCTACTTAAAATTGACACATGTACTAAAATTGCAATTGATGACCATTAAAATTAGACCTCCGCAATACAAATCTATATCTCGTAAATTACACGTAACCACATGATACTATCACATAAGCAAAGTTTTTCTACTCTTGATTTAAACTGGATTATATTTATTGCCTTATAAAAATTAACGGTAAAAGGGCCGTTTAAGGTATGTAATACCTACGCTTCAATTTCCGGTTATTAACTTTACGATTTATTTATTGACAAATCATTGCTTTAATGTTGGTGTTTAGAAAATGGAAAAATCCAGTTAAAGCATTTGTCGCTTAGTATGTTTTGATAAGTTAAGTACCAGTCTATATACACCATTGAAAAGAGAAATTACAAAATAGTGCGTCAGGCTCACGCCGTATTATTTCGTCGCCATTCACTCGTAGAGGTAGCGCTAAGTGAAGATCATGACTACTTAGGGCCGTATTAATAAACTGATCTTGACTGTAAAGCTCGTCTCAAGATACGTCAAAAATGACTGTTTTCTGTGGCTTGACGTATCTTGTGTGTTGTGACGCCCGTCAAAGTAAACGTCATGTCATAGAAAGCTGTCATTTTGACGCATCTTGAGACGAGCTTTACCATAGAATAAGAAGTAAAGCTCACTGTGCCATATATAATCTATGACCATGGTATCCAGTTGGTGTCGTTGGAGACCAGTTTACACGAGTTGACAACAGCTTGTGTACGTCTAGTTTTAGCAAGAACTGTACTCTATGTACTCTATTATTTTTTAACTTTTTGAACATCACAATCATTTGGTTTTTAGTCACATTTTGTTCCCTTTTTGTACATTTTTGATATTTAAGAACTCTAAATGTTTTTAATTGTTATTGATAGGCCATTAACTTTAAAAATGTAAGTATTGTGTAGCTTAATTAGTAACTTTTAGTCGCTTCTCACTTAAACGACTGTTGTACCTACTCATGCTGTGTTTGCTTGTTATTGGATTGCACTCTGTTTTTTCTTGTAGCCATGATATTTTTCTCATGTGTATAGTGTTATATCTGTTGGCAAGCCTTTAATAAATAAATAAACATTCATATTGAAACTTTGAAGACAGTTATAAATTTGAGGCTTTCGTTTTAAGGCTCCTTCTATGCATTTAGTTCTTATTCTATAAGTATTACAGTCGAGATCAATTTATATTAAGACCCGTATTCGTGTCAGTCTACTTTGTCTTTTTGCTCAACAATTATTAAAGCCCTTTCCCAACTTCGTAAACACATCACGCGATCACTACCTAAATACCGCCGTATTCTGCCCTGCAAAGATAATAAGCAGTATCTCAAATTTAATGGCCAAAGCAGACTCAATTCTATCCTACTAGTAATAAGGTTGCAATTGCTACAGGAGTTTTGTCTGAGATACTGCCTTTTGTGTTAGCAGGGCAGCATTGTTCCCAGCAACATACCTATTCTAGGTCCATGTTACGATAGCGCATTGTTTGCAAGCTCGCAAAAACGCAAATATGCCCTGATTACAGTGATTATATGGATTAATCTGTAAAAGGTAGGGTAAGTATATGACAATAGTAGTAATTAGTCTAGTCAGGACTAATTAGTGTTTAGAACTTGATACCTGATTAAGTGGCACGAACATTCAGCTTGAAAATCGAGGAGGCCGTTTTTTCTCATAATTTTTTATTGGGCTTGTCTTTGTGGACATAATTATTGATTGTCATAATTTGTATGTAGCTGGAACCGTAAACATTTCATTTATAATAATTCTAAATAGTAAGTTTCTCAAAAAATGCCTTATGACTTGCGATAGTTATATTATGGCAGATTTTTTTTTTTTATTTGTAAATCTGACGACCTCAATGTAATTTATAATAATTTGACACGCTGTACAATTTATGCTGTAACATTATATTGAGCAATAAATAATCTAATCTAAGCTCTAGCTCTTGTTTGTAATTATTATAGACACTAAATAAACGTTTTTTTTTCTTCTCCTTTTATAGCTTCAGTACACGGAGTCTTCACACCACAAATGTCTGCATTTGTTAAACACCTCGGAGAAGCTATTGCTGATCGATGGGACAGATCTTTAAGCTTAGTAATGGGATGGTTGAGATCACGCATTATTATATCAATAATCTGTGCCACGAGCATGTGCGTTTGTGGAACACGATTTAAATTCAGACCGCTAGCCAAATTATTTGGCTTCGACGATGGCGCGCCCTTGCCGTTTTTTTTCTGAGACCCATAGACATTTGAATTCTCAAGACTATAATCCCAAGACCTCAAATGCGTTGCCAACCCTGAGGACTAAGATGGAATGCCTCTATGCTAGTAATTTCACCGGTTGTCTTATCCCCACACCGGAACACAACAATGCGAACACTGTTGCTTGGCGGGTGGTTAATGGATAAGATGGTGGTAGCGATCCGGACGGACCCTGCACGGGGTCCTACCACCACTAAAACTCCTGCTGATCTGCCTCACTGCTGATGCTGAGTTTGCGATTTTGAAAATGATTTTGATGTTCTTGCATCTTTTTATAATATTTTTTTTTTTTTATTTATTTGACAGTTATTGCCGCCAAATGGTTTCACTTACCAAGAATAGAGGCCTACGTGTAAACTATTATTAAGCGTGAGTAATAACATCATTAAAAAATGCTTCAATCAATCAAAGCTCTTAATTGTTAAAATACAATAACTCATCCATCCATTCCACCGGTGACATACTTCCTTTTGTAATAGATCAGGCCATAGAACTCACATATTATGTAAAAAAATGTTTAAAAAACAGAAACCGTCTTCAAAAACGCATAAAATAACTTCTTTCAAAATTGTAGTTGGTTTTTTTGTTGACAATATTGTAGTCGCCGACTTCAGTTGGACTAACCTATTAGGTAGGTGCCTACAATTTTAAAAGAAGTTATTTAATGCGATTTTTAAGGCGGTTTATTGTTTTTTAAAACATTTATCTTATTTTGTACTTTTTAGTGTTCCAGTGATACGTAGACCCACTTCATATTTGATATGAAACTATAAGTTTTTCAAGCGCGCCGCAAGCAACGCCGCGGGAAAGTCATAGTCATATTTCAACAAGTAAATATTTTTCGTTGTAGTCGCTCAACTATGTTAATCGGATATCTTATCGCCACCCTTGAAATAGGTACGGTAAGTGATACTTTCTGAATGCAAATACTAGGTTTATTACTAAAAATACTAAAATCAGTATATGTTTGCCTACAATATTTGAAGAGTTCCCTCGATTCCTCACTGATCCCCTCATTAGATTCAGTTTTGGTGACCATAGGACTACCTCGAAAGTATACTCTATCAACCAAATAAAGAATTTTCAAAATCGGTCCACAACTGACGGAGTAATCGTTAAACATACATAAAAAAAAAACAATGAAACGTATAACCTCCTCCTTTTTGGATGTCGGTTAAAACAACCTAACCTAACTAACTTTCAACTAATAAAATCACGAAACTAAGACTTCAAATACCTCCAACGACCAAAAAGTGGAACATTTCAAACACCAATAACAGAATCAATACGCACGCACAATGGTGTTAATACTTCCCATTAACAAAGGAGAGTTATTTATATCGAACTGGGCTAACTTAACCTCCAAACTCGGTAGAAAAGCTTGACGACGAGTCTCTTCTTAGCTGGTTCGAAGCATCAACAAACCAGCGTTACAAGACGATTCAACTCGTGGCGTACACAGAGGTCAAGTTATAGCAGTTCGATTAATCAAACCCGTTTCTTTAAGTTTAAGAGAATAACCCCATAAACTACTCTTGCGCAGTTACGGGCGTTACTAAAGGGCTTAAGCCGTGAAATCGCACTATTGCTCATCGCACAATAGAACAAAACCATAACTCCAATTTAGAACCGTTTCAAATCAAAACCTTGAACTACGGCAACAAAGTTCAAAATACAAGTGAAATTTACTGTCGCTTGTTACGTGTAGTGTTGTCCAATAACTGATCAATGAACATTGTTACGATGAATAGATACAAATTGAAGCCATAATAAAATTATACCGAGGTTTATCTGGTTAGGTAATCTTTATCGATTACATTTATGGACGTTTTCTAAAACGTCTAATACATAGGAATGTAAATAACATCTGTGTAGAACGGATGTGTATGAGTTAGTTTTAAATTGGAGTTGACCGGGTCGAACGGTTGGAGCCCCGCCACCAGCGGCCTATCATGGTCGTGTTTGTCGATGTGGATAAACCATCCGTCACTTTCTGACCAGTGCGCAAGTGCGATGCGAGAGAAACGGATTCTTTATCCACTGTAATAAAGGTCCAGGGGTCCTAGCCAAGTTGCAAACTCTGCTAACGTTTTTCTTTTCTATCACTCAAAATAGGTGACATTCTCATGCGTTACGATAAACCACGTGGTCAACTGTCATCCCATACATTTTGAGCGGTAGAAAAGAAAAACGTTAGGAGCATTTGCATCTTGACTAGGACCCCAGGTGAATTCAAAATCCTTTGAGGCTGTGCCAGGACTACTCACCAAAGATCTGTCGAGTTCATTGCCCATGGTCCACCTAATTAGTTCACCTCTGTGGACTACGGAGACTAAACTGGTTTAAATTAATAGGGCTCGAAGGGCCAAAATACCTCAGAAATAGGAGCTCCGCGATATAGGACGGACGGACGCACGGACATGGCAAAACTATAAGGGTTCCTACTTTGACAACGGAACCCTAAAAAAAAAAAAAAACGCCTGAAGACGAAGCTTCTCAGGTTCGATTGCCGGTATGGGCAAATATTTGTGTGATTAGCTTGAATATCAGTTCCTGAGGTTTGGTAGTTTGTATGTATTTAATTATGCATTTATCTATATTAATGTCTACAGACTCCCTGAACCTGTAATTCAATGATCTTAAGATATGACATCAATCTCCCTCTAACTACACATGTGATGTGGCAACACCGTTTGTCGCCCGCCTGTAACGTAACGGCGCGTCGTCGGCGCTGGCGCAGGAAATTGGTCGTTTACGCCGCGTATGACACGTCTGATGTATGGCTAGATAAGTGGCGGAGATAGACAAGGGGACTAAGGTTTACACTGATGGTTGTAGGGCTCCAAAGTAAACCTAGGAATCCTTGTTGTATCGCCGCTTCCCTGTCTCTGTGTGTCTGTATGTTACACTCACTTTTTCTCAGAAACTATAAAAGTTACAAAACTGAAGTTTTACCGCATATACGAGTACATATAGTACATAATTATTTACTCTAGCAAGACATGCAACTCTAGCAAAAACGACACTTTTCGAATTTAATATTTCCTAAATTGTCACCCAAATCCAAATATGGACACAGACTTTTTTAAAAAGCTACCAAATGGTAGCATAGTATAAAAAATACCCTTAAAATACTAATCGACAGGGAAGAACACGAAAAAATATTCCAACATTTTATTTTACAACTTTGTCACCATTAATCGCATTCTTCGTTAGCCTAGTTGGGAGTGACCCTGCCTCCGAAGCCAGCGGCGGTCCCGGTAAAAGCAGATATTTATGAGATGCGCACGAGTATTTGTTCCCGAGTTTCGGATGTTTTCTATGTATTTAAGTATGTATTTTAATGACAACTTACTTAACGTAAGTTGTCATCTTCGGAAAAACTCGGTTCAATTCGACCGACGAAATAATAAATGTATCCGTTAGTTACCACTATCTTATGCTTAATACATAATACTATACGCAAAGAAGTTAATTTATAAACCTGTACCTGAAGAAAAACTCAAAAATGTACTATAAAAATGTATGATATTAAAATAATACAATAAAAGACTTAGTTTAATAAAGTGAATTCTCATTACACGTAACCCAAACAGAGGCACTTACTTTTTACTGCATTACTGAAAATATTTCACACGACACAATAACTCAAAAGCAACTAATAAGCGTTAATTCTTTTTTGTTTTAATTACGTGCGAACGAATCTACGATGTAACTAATCTACATCTTGAGTAACAAATACAAAATGACACGCGATTTGGAGCTCTATTGTTACAATATAATCATTATGTGCTTGTTTGGGATATGCGGGTGTAAAACACAGGGTTTAGGGTTTATATTTCTCTGGCAATGTGTAAAGATTAGTATAGCAAGATGTATGATGATGTTAGATGTATTGGGTAATGATGTCGCTGTTTAGTATGGCATTATAGTTATTATACTTTACTTGCAAGTTATGACTGCGGAGACAGTAAGGCGACGGGTCGGGCAATCGTCTTTCCTTACTAAACTTGTGCGAGTTTTTCTTTTTTTATATTCGTTCTTAATCGTTATTATCTTCAAATATATTATTTATTATGTCTTTAATTAGTACGTCTACCTAAATTTTAGATTTTAATAGATGCATCAAATTTACCAAAAATAAAGATACTTATCTATAATTTATGTTTTATTTTGATTATTACAAAAAAACATGCACGAAATTAAGTTAAGTAAGTAGTCTTAAAGGTTTTGATTCTTAATTAAAGTAATAATTTTAAAACTAACTTATTTTTGAAGAGACCAATGACAAAATGACGGATTTTGTACAATCTTTGTTGATATTTGGCATTGATGTCTATTGATCAAATTAGCAATACGACGTCAACTTCCGGTTTAGCCGTTTCAGCGTTATTTTCGTTAAAATTCGGTAAAAAAGTCCCAAATCGATTTTTCTTCTCTCTTTATTAGATACAAAACAGCCACGGTCTAAACACGCAAAAAAGAAGACGTGCAACGCGGAGATATGCAAAAAGTTGCAAACGGAACCGTTACATGTTCAACGTGGGCTGTCCTAATGCAAAGGTTATCTGGTAGAAATCTCCCGATAGGATAAGCACTTTATGGCTGCCGCTTCTATTGTTCACTTATCTCCACATCGCAGTTATAAATCTGTTGGTTTAAGCTAAAGTCGAGTCCGGAATTAGGCGAACTAACTTGACAGTTCATTGTACACTAATGTTGCCACTGTTTGGCTAGTGCTGTCAATATCGATATTTAAAAAGTCTAGTTTATCTTATTATTGTGTTTGGAATCTAACTAATAATTTTACCAAGCAAAATAATAATAATAAAAATTGGTTGGATTTAAAAATACATCGAACATCGTTTTAGACATCGTTAACGACGCAGTCCGCCATTTTGTTTTGTTGACATTATATCATAATTTGTTGATATTATATCGTAAAAATTGCTGTAGTTTTTCCCTATTTGGCAAGTATGTTTGAGTGTGAAAGTTTCGACGACAATTACTTGATAAAATATAAATATAATCAGATTTATAGAAGGCACAAGGTTATATCGACATATTTGTGTCGACATAAACCTATCACTATTTATTTTTTCCAATGTCTGGCAACATTTTCGGCTGTCAAGTTAGTTTGCCTAATTCCGGACTCGACAACAAAAACACTTTAAGTGGCGAGAAGTCAATATACCTAGTCTAATTTGTAAGGAAATTAGGAAGTTTGGCCCTGAATATTGTACGTGTTCGCAGCCATCGAAAGTGAGAAAATGAAGAAGAATATTATTCAA
Organism: Acleris holmiana; assembly: GCA_949316455.1. Taxonomy (NCBI): domain Eukaryota; kingdom Metazoa; phylum Arthropoda; class Insecta; order Lepidoptera; family Tortricidae; genus Acleris; species Acleris holmiana. The sequence continues at coordinate 2,258,080 of OX438783.1, read as the reverse complement.
TTACTGTATATAATAACACCAAAAAAATGTACAGGAAGTTTGGACATGCTAGGGAACGTACACAAGCTACATTCTACTAACGATACCGACCTCCGAAATCTGATAATACGAAACTAATTACTATGTTGACTCCATCCATACATTTTGACAGATTTACAGAAGTTACTTAAGCTCGTAGAAGGGTAAATAGCTAAGCATTATAAACTATCAGTTCTCTGGAGAACCACCACCACCGGGGTGGTGATTCTCTCAACACAGCGCTGCGTCTATCTTAATGGTGAAGTTTTATCTGGCAAGTTTAAGAAGTCCCGTCGGAGCGTACAAAGCACCTTTTGGCGCGTGCCTTCTCAATTAGGCAGCTTTATACGACACTGAACGCGACTCATCTGCCTGCTATCTAATTGAAAGGGCACGCGCTAAAATGTGTTTTGTACGCTCCAACGGGACTTCTTAAGCTTGCCGGATAAAGCTTTGCCTTTGAGATCGACGCAGCGCTGTGTTGAGAGAATCATCCCCCTGTTGTATTGACGTTCATTGTACAGTCGAAGTCATAAATATGTTTACACTTTAGCACCTGTCATTTCCATTCACTGAGACAATTTCAAACTTATTATAACTTCGACTGTACACCGAGTTTTCTGTTTTGCTGTCTTTACAGTTGAGTACAACATTCTTCTAGTGACGTCACAGCAATGCGACCTTAACTCCCATAGTTATAAAAGTTATATATTTAATCAGCACCAGTAATGGCTTAGTGCGAGCGAGAATAGAAACGAAAGGCTAATAGCGGTTCGAGGCCGGCGTGATGCGATCTTCCCCGTCCGCGGGACTATGTACGGGCAACTTTAACTGTTGAGCGATTATGGAACCCTGGTAGAATAAAACCGATGATTATTTTTTATGTTATTTCTTTAGTGATCAGAGGCACTAGCCAAGATGCGTTAGCTAACTAGCGTTTCTATTCGTTTGGTTTTTAAACCAACCGCGTTACTATGGTAGATCGCGTCATACGAAAAGTCACGTGATCTACCAGTGGCGCGATTGTTTTAAAAACGAAACGAATAGAAACGCTAGTTAGCGAACGCATCTTGGCTAGGGCCTCTGAGGGGTTATTATGACATAGCTAAGGACAGAGCTTTATAACTGCCATATATCCTTTACGCTCCGTAAAATGAACTTCATAGCTAGGCCATAATTAACCCCCCTGGGGATGGCCCCAGGGGGATTAATTATGACCTAGCTATGAAGTTAATCCTGAAGTTAGTCCTTTTTTTGAAGTGTGTTGCATCTTGGCTATGGAGCCAAGATGCAACACACTTCAAAAAAAGGAGGAGATTCTCAATTAATCGGGGTTTTTTAATGTATGTTCCCGATAACTAGAGTTAGCACTTTTGGTGGCATACCGTGGTTCTAGAATGCATGGAGTCGCTATTTCCTAATTATTATAAACATACCACTTTGAGTTTGACCTTCAGTAGTTATATATATATATATATATATATATAACAGCTGAATTTTAGTGGTGGTAGAACATTATAGGAATAAATATACGTGGACGACATAACAGAATGATCACTAAAACGTATGAAATTAAATAAATGTTTAAAAAAAAACTACAAACCGTCTAAAAAGAGCAAAAAATAACTTTTTTATGATAGGTCACTTCAACTGAATTCGGCTTTTGGTTAAAAATATAGTGAGACGCTGACTTGAGAAGGTATTTCTTGATTTTTGAAGATGCTTTTTAGTTTTTAAAACATACATTTTATTTTATTGCTAAAAATGTATGGGATGACAGTTGACCACGTGGTTTAACGTACGATACTAGAATGTCATCCCATACATTATGAACTACAGAAAAGAAAAACGTTATTAGCATGCATCTTGGTGACTCAACATTTAAATTGGTCTTCATCACCAAATATCTATAATACTATCAGGAGATAACCTCGCACAAATTGACCTAGTCACAAATTAAGCTCTAGGCTTATACTATGGGTACTGGAAAGCTATAAATAAATACATATAAAACATCCAATACTCAGAAACATATACCCGCGCTCATCACACAATTTTTTGCACATACCGGGAATCGAACCCGGGATCGCAGCTTCGTTAGCAGTGGGGCTAACGAAGTTGCATTCGACAACCGTTAGCGATTATGTTTCGATAGACAAATGTTATGGAATTGACGTAAGCCATCGAGATTTCGCGGTACTATCTCGGTGGCTTACGTCAATTCCATATAATTTTAAGACCGCATAGTACAAAACTAACGTTTTAGTGGAAAATAAACTTTTAACTACGATACAAACCTAAATCAATTATCTTTAATAATAGAATGTTCTTTTGCAATCGATTTAATAAAGGACGGAAGCAAACCAGCCGGATTTAATTGGTATACTTAGACCTAATTTTTTATAAAATTATTATGGTCATGCAAAAACCGTTTCGTTCGAGCGAAACTGGCGCCCGTTCTGTTGCCACTGGGCCAAGACAAGATGCATTTTGGCAACGATCATATGAAAATAAATAAATAAATACATAAATCACAGGAGAATGTCACGCAAATGGACCTAGTCCTAAACTACGCTCTAGGCTTATACTATGGGTACTAGACAACGACAAACATACTTATATAGTGAAATATATACTTAATTACGTAGAAAACATCCAAGACTCAGGAACAAATACTCGTGATCATCACACAAATATCTGCCCTTAGCGGGATTTGAACCCAGGACCCCTAGCTTCCAAAGCAGGTTCACTACCAACTAGGCTAGAGTGTCGTTAAAAGGATCTATACTCGTAGAATTGACATAAGCTAGTGTTTAGTCGTGTCGGTAGCATATGTTAATTTAACCCTTAATTTGATAGTGTCCAATATACTTGACATAACGTAATGTTCACCTTTTGTATTTTTTTCATTGATATTTTTTGGGGTTTGAATTCACGACTTTTTGATTTTTTGCCGAATTATGACATTTCTAAAGACACTCTTTAGCGTTCTCAAGAACTTAGAAGGCCCACAGTTTTTTCACTTTCCTTTTATTTTTAGCTTAGTTTTACTTTTAGTTTTAATTTACATTTGTAAGTTTTTTAGGCCCCATAGTCACACCTAAATTACCTACCATTTGTCAATCTAATTATTTTTGTCATTTATCATCAGACTTTTAGGATTTTTCATTCATCAACGCGCCCAAATATTTCCAATGTATAAAATTAGTTTCTTAAAATTTTAAGTACAAAATAAGAAGATTTTTTAAAACCACATCCTGAAAAAAAATTACGCTTGGCCGATAGCAAAGTTTTTTTCATTATCATTACCAGTTGTATTTCCTTACACATAAAAAACCGACAAGGAAATCACAAACTTTCAACAAAAAAGTCTGCCACAAATCATATTCATAGAAATATTGTCACACCAAAAATATTTCTAAAACCAAATAATATAAAATTAAACACTCACCTTATCAAACTTCACTAAACCAAAACGTATAAAAATCGACCGAGAATCGAACGCCGAACGAACCGAATCGAACGCGTGCACTAACCGCCCGACGCACTACTCGACTGAAGGCGCGTGCGCCGCTCGGGGTCACCGGCGACTGGGCTTAGTGCATCCACTCGAAGGCAACGAGGGCTTTTTGTTTAGGCTAAAGGTCAGATATAGAGACGGTTAAACGGAGATTAAGATCAATAAATATAGACGAGTATTAAGGGATACCTGCACCATATTTTTTTCTTACGTCTCTGGAAAGTGCTATGAAAGAGAGGAATAACTGTATACGCAAAATAATTGTCGTGTAATTTTGAAGCTTTAAAAAGGCCATAGTTCAGACCCACTGCGAAAACACTCTTTACAAAATCGACGACGGGAATGACGTCACAGCTGTTGTTCCATGTTTAAAACATAAGGACATACATACATACATACATAAAGTCACGCCTTTATTCCCAGAGTGGGGTAGGCAGAGCTACAGGATTACTAACAACCCTAAAAAACTTGTTGATAATTCTGTAACCACATTTTGCACAATCAGGCTAAGATGTTTACCAGTGTATTAGTGATAGGTTGCAAGCCCATCGCCTAACAGTACTACAAGCCCTTATTCCCTTATTCGCCTCTTACGACATCCACGGGAAGACATGGAGTGGCACTATTCTAACCCGGCAACCACACGGAAACATAACATAAGGACCTTAAAGAAATTTTAATTTATTTCGTTAATTATTATGTTTAAACCAATATCGTCGAATTAAAAAATACGTAAATAAAAGGATGTCGAAAAAACAATCTAAACATTAAAAGAAGTTTTAAAATTTTAACACGTTTTGGTTCTATTTAAAATCTTAATAAACGGGTCAAAACTTAGTGTATTGCTTTTTATATGCTTTTTCTTACATTTTCTCCTAATTCGTATCAATGAAACTCAATTCTGGTTTTCATGCATGTTCTCTATTTTACAATATGTCGTTTGTCATACTAACCCACATTGGAATCTGAGACTATATTTCTAATGTATATTTTTAAAGTTCCGTGCTAAAAATACTGGAAAACGGAACCTTTAATGATACGGCTAAAGCTATTGGGCTGCATTTTTAGACATATCATGTGTACACACTTTGTAAGATCTCAAGTTAAACAGTATAAATAAATATTTTTCATTTTTGTAAATGATCACGTTTGAGACTCAAAGAAGTTACCCTCCCCCTCTAATCTGTGTAATTATTTAACATTTTTGTTTTAGTTTTCCGTGTGGTTACCGGGTTAGAATAGAGCCACTCCATGTCTTCCCATGGATGTCGTTCAAGGCGACTAAGGAAATAAAGGCTTGTAGTACTGTTAGGCGATGGGCTTGCAACCTGTCACTAATACACTGGTACACATCTAAGCCTGATTGTGCAAAATGTGGTTACAGAATTATCAACAACTTTTTTAGAGTTGTTGGTATTTCTGTAGCTCTGCCTACCCCACACTGGGAATGATGGCGTGACTTTATGTATGTTTTAGTTCCTGAAAAAAAAAAACAAATAATTACACCGTTAGGGAGTAAGAAGACGGAAAGTGCAGAAATGGAAAATATGGATATTGTGGGGCTTCTACTAGATGTAGAGTGCAAGTAGCTGCGGGATTTTATTGGGTTTTTAGTAGAAGAGTATGATACAAATACGTAGGTGCAGTAACGTGGTTCTCCTCAGGAGTCCGACTCGCACTTTAGTGTTTTTTTCGCTGAGTAACTAAAATTTTCCTTGTATTTTCGTTTCTAGAAATTGGTTTTGTCTTTAGGTATTTTTCGGAAACGACATCAACGTACCGAAAATTTGCGTTTTTTTTGTCGGAAAATAAAAAAGATCAAATAAAAACAGATAACATTTGTTTCTTAAAATGATCTTAAATGAAAAAGACTTGGTGGTTGGGTGTGGGTTGTTTGGATGGTCCAATTCTTAGGAGTAAGCCAGTCATTTGGGGAGCTGGTAGAAATCCCTGAGCTTATGTTTCTTACACTACGTCTGTGTCTGTAAATGTTTGAAACCAAAACGAAAATAAAAATCTAGTCCTTTTTCCCATATCCTAATTATGACACACCACGCTTACAATAATTTGAAATTAAAACTTGTTGAGAAATATGCACTCCGAATCACTCATTAAATTAGGTTAGAGGTTTGGATCGTCGTAATAAATACTGTTATATCGTTACGTAATCAATCATCATTCAAATCTTAACGCCGTGTCGCGGCATAACTAGGGATGAACAATCTAATTGCGCCATATATGATTTTACCCGACAGCGTTAGGAGCGTTATGTTTTTCGAGTGTATGTTTGTATGTCTATTTCATTGGCACGCTCTGCAACCTAAACGGCTTGATGGCTTTTACGGTACTCAATAATTTTATCGAATTTCACTTCATCAATTGTATAATTTCATCGAACCTTCTGCTGAAACCGTGTTTTCAGGATATCTTTAACATTAATTATGTAGGTTAGGTTAAACTTGTGATCACCAAAAAAAAACTCATGCGAGAAGCGATGCATACATACATACATAACATCACGCCTTTATTCGCAGAGTGGGGTAAGCAGAGCTACAGAAATACTACCAACTTTAAAACACTTGTTGATAATTCTCTAACCACATTTTGCACAACGGGCCAAGATGTTTACAACTGTATTAGTGACAGGTTGCAAGCCCATCGCCTAATAGTACAACAAGCCCTTATTCCCTTAGTCGCCTCTCACGACATCCACGGGAAGACATGGAGTGGCACTATTCTAATTCTAACCCGGCAACCACACGGGGCGATTCAATGAAATGATAATTCTGTGTAATGACACGTTTGTTGAAAGGGTACTAGGTACTGACCCGGTTTTTACAGATGGCGAGTCGTTAGATTAGTCTTGGATGTGGGAGTGGCATCTATACTATTATTATAAAGAGGAAAGATTTGTTTGTTTGTTTGTTTCGAATAGGCTCCGAAACTACTGGACTGATTTGAAAAAATCTTTTACTATTAGAAGCCGACATTATCCCTGATGAACATAGGCTACTCGGCGACCACAATATTTTCAACAAAAAAGCGGACTTCAATTCGACTAACATTTAGGTAGGTGCCTACAACTTTAAAAGAAGTTTTGCGTTTTTGAAGGCGGTTTTTTTTTACCTTTATTTTAAACCATCGTTTCACTGGTAGATCACGTGACTTTCCGAATGACGTGATCTACCAGTGACGCGATTGGTTTAAAAACAAAACGAATCGCATCGCTAGTTAGCGAACGCATCTTGGCTAAGTCTTCAGGGGCGTCCTCTAGCGACCTCTCCACTCACTCTCGCGCCATATCTAAATAAATAAATTGTGGGTGCTAGACAACGATAAACTTACTTAAAATGAGAAATAAATACCTAAATACATAGAAAACATCCAAGACTCAGGAACAAATATTCGCGCTCATCACACAAATATCTGCCCCGGGACCACCAGCTTCGAGGGCAGAGTCACTACCAACTAGGCTATCGTGTCGTCATGTTTGCGTACAGGGTCTCTATTCTACTACGTTATAACGATATCAGAATCGTTTATGTCACAGTCGCCATTATTGTATTATAAGAGTTATCAAAACGTTGACAGTACGGAAACACGTCAAAGACGATATCGTTATTACCGTGTAGAATCCCAGCCCGCGTGTCGCGTTACCTCTTTTTTAACTCTTCTTCCATCAATCTTTTCTAAATGACCAAAACCGATCTTTGTCACATATGATATATGTTTATGACATTAAGGATAAACTACAGTGATTAAAGGCTATAGTGGCGTATATTTAATGGAAAACATATCATGCTTAAAATGCCAGTCTACTAGATTATTATAAAAATAGACACCATATTGGGTCATTGGCAACATAATATGTTTTAATCGAAACGTAAAGTTACAACATACATAATTATTTGCTTCTAGACCCGCTTCGCTCGCTTCCAAGAAATCCTAAAGATCAAACAATATTCCCAACATCCTCATACAGCTGCAGCGAGTAATATGGACCTTGAATGCATAGCAATAAGGCAGCAATTAAGCGCAAGAGAAAGGTCCCCATATGTGACATTAACGGGTATAGTTAGAACTGGATTAGGTTTTTGGTACGGTTAGAAAAGAAAGACACTTTATATGTATTTTTCTGATTTTAGTTTTTATTGTGAAGGAAATTGCATACAAATAATAGCAGAACTATAAATATTATAGGAGCAGTGTTCGCACTGTAGTGTTCTGCTATGGAGATAAGACAACCGGGACATTACCTACTAGCATAGAGGCATTCCATCTTAGTCCTCAAGGTCGGCAACGATTTGAGGTCCTATGGCCGTATTAATAAACTCGTCTCGGTTTAAATATCCATCTCAAGATACGTAAAAATAACGTCAAACCATAGAAAACTGACATTTTTGACGTATATTGACACGGGTATATAAACCGAGATCAGTTTATTAATACGGGCCTTAGTTTTGCAGTCTTAAGCTTAAAATCTTAAGAAATCCTTAGCCCTAAATGATGTAGTTTATGGACAGTTAATTAGAAAAATATGTTATAAGAATGTTTTTGGTTAAAAAACTCTTCAACATATCTCTAGATACTTACTCTTTTTTGTTCATTTAATCGAAGTTATCTGCCAACGGTACACCAGTCGTATGTGAACCGAATGTCGTTATGCAACGGTGGAAAGTTGCCGCGTTATCTGCCCAGACCTTATCACTGCAAGGATAGGACAGTTCGGTCCAGCGAGGGAACAGACCTAATTAGTGATGGACCTCTTGCAAGGTCCGACAGGTAACGTGAGTGTCGATTGTCGATATGTAGAACGAAGCTGTTTACTCGTTCGACAGACCGACTGTCACAGTGCTGTTTAAGGGAAGCAAAAAATTCCATACAAAATGCGATAACCTTTTTTTCCCCTTAAACGTTGTCCGATTTTAACGATTTTGGAATATGTTGTAGACATTATAAAAAACTAGGTCTGTACGTTTTCCGTTCCAAAAAAATATTTATTGGAAAGAGAAAAAATAAAATAAAAAACGGAAACGTATTGATCTAGGTTTTCATTATATCTACAGCACGAGTGATAAACGTTATCGCCCGGAGCTAACTTTGTATGGATAAGATCTCTTAAGAGAGCACCGAGCGTCCAGTGCCGCCCTCTTAAAATTATTGTGTTTCCTAATAAACCAAAAAATCTTGAAATCGAAGGATGGTTTTTTTCTTGTTTATAACACTTTCAATTATTAGAAAACACAATAATAGTAGGTACCTACTTCTGCATTTGTTATGAATTTGTTGGCATCATAGTATTTTTTGTTGAACTTTTTATATTGCGGATTCATAACTAATTGGAGGTTGTTGGAAAAAGTGCAACACCATGAATGACACTTCACGGAACCTTCGCCTTGGAGTTACGACTCACTACGCTTTTGTTTTTTGGACGTGCAAAAAATGGAAGAGTGCGTGTTAGGCTAACGTAATCCAAAACAAGTAATATCGTGTATTGATTATTAGGGTTAAGGATAAGGGCGTATAGTACTGTTAGGTGAAGGGCTTGCAACCTGTCACTAATACACTGGTAAACATCTCAGCCTAGTGCAAAATGTGGTTACAGAATTATCAAAAAATCTTTTTAGAGTAGTTGTATTTCTGTAGCTCTTGTCTACCCCATTCTGGGAATGAAGGCGTGATGTTATGTATGTATGATTTTTAGGCTTTCGTACCCAAAGAGTACTACGGGACCCTGGCATCCGCCGTCTGTTTGTTTGTCAGCGGGCTGGATCTATTGCACTGTAATAGTTAGATAGTTATTTTCATCATAGCAATAATTAATGTGTGCCATCACATCACAAAAAAAAAAGTTAAAGCTGCTGTGACACATAGACAGACACCGAACTCCTTACAGGTTCCTTTATTACTATTTTGGTAAAAATTAAAGGTCCCCATATACTTAAGTAACGCGTTTTTTAAGGGTTCATTGCTCGACCTGGGCCTCTATTCAGGTGCGTTAAAACGATATCGTGTTTGACACGTTTAAAAATCGTTTATGTCACAGTCGCCATTATTGTAAATGACATAAGAGTTATCAAAACGTTGACAATACAAAAACAGGTCAAAAACGATATCGTTATAACGCACTTGAATAGAGGCCCTGTTCGCTGTTTCTAAATAACATCAAAATAATAAATAAATAATATAGAAGGTTAAGATGCTGAGATCCTGCGAGTAGCCCGGTTCGCATTTGCCCGGTTTTTTACGATACGGCCTATTTTGTTGTCAAGACAAAATCAAAGACTAAGCACCTTTTTTACTAAACGATGTTAAATTTAATCAATGTTAATCGACTGTTAGTTCATACATTTTGACAACTGTTAACGCTCCAATCGTCTGTTAAGTGGTTAATATGGTGAAATTGGTACTTAGACGTGTATTGTGAGAACGCAGGTGTTCGGACAGTTCTTAAGTTAACAAGAGATTCTAGGTCGTAATAATAATTTGTGATATCGTTCAGGGCTGGGATTGGGATTCGACACGGTAATAACGATATCGTCTTTGACGTGTTTCCGTATTGTCAACGTTTAGATAACTCTTATGTCATCACTACATATGTAGTATAAAACAAAGTCGCTCCCCGCCGTCTGTCCCTATGTATGCTTAGATCTTGAAAACTCCGCAACGGATTTCAATGCGGTTTTTTTTAATACATACAGTGATTCAAGAGGAAGGTTTATATGTATAATACTTTATCCCGGAGCGAAGCGAGGGCGGGTCGCTAGTTTACAATAATGGCGACTGTGACATAAACGGTTCTAAAACACGTCAAACGCGATATCTTTATAACGCAGTAGAATAAAGTAGAACAGAGGCGCAGTTTTCTTAGTCTGACAATGGAGATAAAGAAACAAAGAGACGTTAACTTTAGTCAACGTTATGTATATATGTAAAAAGTTTATTGTACAAACAAGAGAGATAATATTAGATTATAAAATAGGCAAAAATATAGCAGGGATGTACAAAGGCGAACTTATTCCTTTAAGGGCTCTTTCAGTTGACCTTTGAGCGATAGAGAAAAAAGCGTTACGTTGATAGTTGCCGCGGAGCCGCCCGCCATTACTGTCAATTAAATAAGAGCTACCATAACGTTGACAATACGATAACCTGGATTTTGCCGAGTAGAATACAAGCCGTGCTCGTTTTAAGACAAAAACATGAATTTACCCTTGAACTTTACAGTAGGTACACTACACTACAATAATTGTAAGTTGAACTTGCACCATCTAGCTTTTTTTTTATGTTATAGGAGAAGGCACTCGAGCACTCAGGTCAGGCCACCTGATGGTAAGTGGAGTCTGAGACCCATAGACATTTAATTCTTAAGACTTTATTCCTAAGACCTCAATTGCGTTGCCAACCTTGAGGACCAAGATGGAATGCCTCTATGCTAGTAATTTCACCGGTTGTCTTATCCCCACACCGGAACACAACAATGCGAACACTGTTGCTTGGTGGGTGGTTAATGGATAAGATGGTGGTAGCGGTCCGGACGGACCCTGCACAGGGTCCTACCACCACTAAATACACCTTAGTTGCGCCAATGCGTCAATGTAACCCAACACCCGCCAACCCTACTACTCAAGTAATAGACACCCAAAACTGACGCAATGCGTCATCGATACACTTTAAATTGATATAAAACAAAATGGAGCCGCGGTTACATAAGCGGCATAGTTCCCACACATGCTCTCGATATTATCTCAGTGTCTCAGAAGAATGTTACAGGCCTAGGAAAGTGGCATTCTAAAATGGGAATGTACTTGTACTCGTGGTATGGAAAACATCGGTAGACTTGTAAATTACTCAGCAATGGAAATGTAATCGTGAATGTTGAAGTTTTAACCTTTTTCCAGCCCGCACCAATCTAGATGGTTTAACATAGAATGCGATACATATTAAAGTTAAGATAGGATAAGATAAGTTTATTGATAGACCAAGCACAAGAAATATCCGTAGGACTCCAAACTAGGCTGCGCCTGTATCTTGGAGCCCTGTGAGCCGGCTTACAGAATACATATACCTACATACATAACGTCACGCCTTTATTCCCAGAGTGGGGTAGGCAGAGCTACAGAATACCAACAATTCTAAACTTGTTGATAATTCTGTAACCACATTTTGCAGAAGTAGGCTAAGATGTTTACCAGTGTATTAGTGACAGGTTGCAAGCCCATCGCCTAACAGTACTACAAGCCTTTATTCCCTTAGTCGTCTCTTACGACATCCACGGGAAGACATGGAGTGGCACTATTTTAACCCGGCAACCACATGGAATTAGAATATACCTATCTATCTGTATATACCTAAGTATGTACAGAGTGAACTTAAACGAACAGTAGTACAGTGAAGAACAAATTTCATGAGTTGTATTTTAAAATATTAAAAAGGAATACTTAGGCATTTAACTTCATAAGATTTAGGATACCCAAATGATTTACTCCAGAACCACGTGTGTGTGAGTTTGTCTGTATGTGTGTGTAAGGAAGGGAGTGTGTGTGTTTGTGCATGGGAGAATGTTTGTGTGTAGTGTGTAGGAGCAGGTTGGTTGGTGGCAATAGGGATACATGGATGCATGAGAGATTTCTATGGTCAGGAACGCAACAAGGCCTCTGTGTCTCTATATGATAAAGTCGTAAACCCCTTCTTTAAGATAATAATACACCTAGACGTTGTAAGCTATTTACATATTGGGAATTAATTTCAGAGCATGTTACATTTCACGTAAATTCAATTAGATATGAACCCTAAATTAAGGTACTAGGGCTTAAATACGGGATAGTAAGTTAACTCTTGCGAAAGTAATTGTGACAAATTTTCGTGTGCTAACATTTTTTATCACAAGCACTCTAAGGTCAAAAATCATCCCCCAGATCGCGGAACACTCCCGTTTTTATCACACAAGACCTCTTGAGAAAACGTAAATGCTTTTAGGTATTCATGAATTTCATGATTTCCACAGCCCTAAGTAGTATTGCTTTGATCTCGTCATCGTACACTAAGTTTGGGTAGCAATGTAGGTTATAAATATTGTAAAAAATGTAGCCTGATTTATTTTCTTTCTTTCATCTGAAACTAAATATTTTTTAAATAAAAATTTACATACATACACACACAACATCACGCCCTAATTCCCAGGGTGGGGGAGGCAGAGCTACAGAAATACCAACAACTTTAAAACGTCTTGTTGATAATTCTGTAACCACATTTTGCATAATCTAATCATGCCAAGAAGTTTACTAGTGTTAATGTGACAGGTTGCAAGCCCATCGCCTAACAGTTATACTCCATATCACCTGACTTGTCTTATTTAGTAAACACTTTTATAACCTCCAAATGCTCCCTTTTCGCGTAAAATTGCAGTTTAGACATGAAAAAAACCATCCTTGATGTAAAATCAGGGAATTAGTTAGCAAAATTTGATCTCATCTTGCTTTATTCACCAGAAAAAGGAAGATTAAGCCAAAATTATGCATTTTGAGGTTATAAAAGTGTAAGTCAGTTTGTATGGACTTTACAGCCTTTATTCCCTCCACGGGAACATATGGAATGGCCCTATTCTAACCCGGGGCAACCACACAGGTAAAAATAGGTTAGGGCGCGTTGATGTCTGTTGTATTAAAAAACCTAAAGGTCGAAATGTAAAACACGATAAACTTTTCAAAAATCATACTTACAAACTCAGTACGTGTGAGACAAAAAACATTGATCATTTTATTTTTTTTGGTACAAATCACATATTTTCCATATAATATAATATGAATGTAAGATAACAATAAAAAATATGACAGCAATCAAATGCAAAAAACTGTTTCCGCCCGGGATCGAACCGGGGGCCTTGTGCGTGTGAAGCACACGTGATAACCGCTACACTACGGAAACTTAAGAACGGGTCGCCAAATTATCGAACAGTTTAAGAGTGTCTGCGCAAAGTTACGTCGCAGTGCAGGACCTCTGTTCTACTGCGTTAAAACGATATCGTGTTTGACGTGTTTTCAATTAATGACATAAGATTTATCTAAACATTGACAATACGGAAACACTTCAAGAGCGATATCGTTTTTACCGTTTAGAATCTCGGCCCAGTAGATTGGATTATACTTTGATAATGTTGGCTGAGACTTCTCTAGTCTGTAAAACCGATAGCAATAACGCCAATAACTCTTATTTACTTGAGAGTTGAGAGTAATGGCGGCCAATTTAAAAACAATACATGTCAAAAGCTTTTTTTTACAGAGTAGATTAATGCCCCTTTTTAGGGTTCCGTAGCCAAATGGCAAAAACCGGAACCCTTATGATTCGTCATGTCTGTCTGTCTGTCCGTCCGTATGTCGCAGTCACTTTTTTCCGAAACTATAAGAACTACACTGTTGAAACTTGGTAAGTAGATGTATTCTGTGAACCGCATTAAGATTTTCACACAAAAATAGAAAAAAAACCATAAATTTTGGAGGTTCCCCATACTTAGAGCTGAAACTCAATTTTTTTTTTCCTGTATCTATGGATAGGTCTTCAAAAATGATATTGAGGTTACTAACATCATTTTTTTCTAAACTGAACAGTTTGCGCGAGAGACACTTCCAGTGTTGAAATGTGTGCCCCCCCCCCCCCCTGTAACTTCTAAAATAAGAGAATGATAGAACTAAAAAAAATATATGATGTACATTACCATGCAAACTTCCACCGAAAATTGGTTTGAACGAGATCTAGTAAGTAGTTTTTATTTAATACGTCATAAAAACATTGATCAAAGCTACAACGAACTTTTATATTATGTTACTTGCTGCTACGGAACCCTTCATGGGCGAGTCCGACTCGCACTTGGCCGCTTTTTATTAGTAAACGCATCATCAGCGATATCGCAAGTTTTAAAAAGTTTTGAGGCAAAATAAAACTGATTAAAATGAACGTTTATTAACGTCCAATATTATATAAATATAAATTACAATGTTCAGTAGGTATAGGGAGATGTAGGATAGGCAAAGAATTAAAAAGCAGCAGTTTTATTCATTGTTTATTGTTTTGAGATAAATAAACGGTGCTAAGTATCTACCATAATTAAATTTAGGCTTAAATAAAGTCCTACGAAATTACCGGTTACTTTAGTACAGTCGACTAAAACGAGGTGTATCCACTTTTTTACCTTATTAAGTCGATACATCTACTTGAAGTCGACTGTATCTTATATTAATTACATCACAACTGAGCTGCCATAAAAAAGCGACAGACGAATGGAAGCGACAAGGTAGGTACTATAGATTCTTTATTTATTTAGTTTACCAAATGAATTTAAAAAAATCATCAAGGTGACGCAATAAATCAAATCGTAAATTAACTTACTATTTTATTTATAACGTTTGTAGGTATGTATGTATGTGAACACTTTATTGTACAGTCAAAAGAGATAACAATTATAAAATAGACAAAAATATAGAAGGGATGTACAAAGTCAAACTTTGCCCTTTAAGGGATCTCTTCCATTTGACCTTTGAGCGATTGAAAAATAATAATTAATAACAACGAATAGCCGAATAAGTACAAAACTATATGAAATATGTGTTCATTATACCCAAATTACAAATTGCTATAAATATCAATAAATATATAGATACAGATATACAGTTAGTTGCAAAACTGAGTCAATATTAGCACCTTAGTAGAATGTTAATAAGTCGATGACAATCAAAGCTATTTTCTTTTCAAATGCTTAGTACAGAATATTTATCCTCGAGGTAAGCTACAAAACTACTGTATAAATAATTTATTTGTCATTTATATTTTTTTAAAGATTTTGAACCAAAAACTGTAAAAATTCAATTTATGTTTTATACTAGTAATTTAGTTTTCTCTATGGCAACCCCAAATAAGAAAACTATTTAAAATAGAGAATTCCATTCTTTTTAAAATTAGGTATCAACTGCTTGAATCAGGGACATAGTTTTCTAGTTATTGCAGAATTTTAATCCCCTACCATAGTGAACTAACAACCAGTGTGTAAATTTCTTTTTTTTATCAGGGTCCTTATTTTGGGTTGTCACAGAGAGAATTTAAATATTAGACAAAAAAAAAGTTAAATTCAACAGTTTTTACGATAAAATTACTCAAAAACTGTAAGTGACAAGTAAATCATTTGGTAGGAATATTTGTAGCAAATTTCGAGGAGTACTTGTCGTATTAAACATTTAAAAATACCTTTAACTATCATCAACTTATTTACATTCTACTTAGGTGCTAATATTGACTCAACTAACTGTATACAATAAATAAATATGAAAAAAAATATCATAATAACAGGAAAAAGTTTTAAGGACTAGTGTGTAATGCCACTTTGACATAGTTCCATAGCGACCCACCAATACTTATGGTGTATGATTACTTGTCTACTGTTAATGCTTATAGAAATCGATCACCACAGGACAGGCAAAGCCTAGTGTGGGAAAAGTTGCTACTAAAAAATTTCAATATTTTTTCGGTAAATGAACCATATTTTTTTGCGGTTGGCTGTACAGTGGCCTACTGTCCTCCCAATAAACATCATCTCAGATTCAATCGTCTCCTGCTAGTAATAAGGTTGAGATTGCTACAGCTTTATTTTAGATGTTAAAAGCTCTTAAAAAGATCGTCGGTTTTGTACTTCTCAACAAACCACACCTGAATATATTTTTAATGCAGTATTTTTTTTTCTAATATACTCTTTACACACAATATTTTTGAAAATTACCCTAACACCGTTTGTCCACCGCACGCCGTCAACGACACGACAACGATAACGATATTTTTATGGCCGATATCAAATTTTCGTGACGGCGATTGTTTGCCCACTGCGACGATAAAGTAGTTCTGTAGTCTCTCTAAAGAGGAATTTAAAAACTTTGAGGCTGAATGAGTCGTGAAGTCAGGTTCCTATAGTGACTAGAGTTGTTATTTATATATTTATGCAATGGAAACTTTTGGGCCGTGGTCGTCTGACACGAAAAAATTTATAAAAGAAGTGTCAGACAAGTTAATCGGCGTCTCTGGCGACCACCGGCAAGGATCCTTTTTTGCTCAACGACTGAGCATTGCAGTGCAACGGGGTAATGCTGCGAGCGTCCTCGGCACGATGCCGCAAGTGGGTTCAATGGAGGGTTTTATTTTATAAGTTAGATCTAATTAATATGTATTTTTTTTTATGTGTTTTGTTTAAATAAAGTTACATTTTATACATGTACGTTTATATTAGTTTTGTGTACTTGCTAATTTGTTTAAAATTTATTTATTTATTTATAAGTATTAGCCGGCGTTCCGCAGGGTGGCGTGCTATCTCCTCTCCTTTTTTCTGTCTTCATCAACTCTATCACACTTAGCCTTCTCTCTTCCTATCACCTTTATGCCGATGATCTGCAAATTTACTCTCAAGGTGTTCTCGGCGAACTCGACACTGTAGTAAATACCACTAACAACGATTTAGCTCGTATCTTGCAATGGAGTAATAGTTTCGGGTTGAGAGTCAATCCTGCTAAGACTCAAACTATTCTTATCGGCAGTCCTAAATTATTATCCAGAGTCGACTTTGAGAGTCTCTCGCCTGTTTATTTTGATGGGGTCCTTATTCCTTTTTCGCAGCAAGTCAAAAACCTGGGTATCATTATGGACTGTACCTTATCGTGGGTTCCTCAAGTGAACGAGATTAGCAGGAGGATGTTTGCGTCAGTGTGGTCTCTTAGGCGGCTTCGTAACTTTCTCCCATTTGCGACTAGAATTGCGCTAGCTCAGTCATTGCTTCTTCTTATTTTGGACTATGCTGATGTGTGCTTTTTAGATCTTACTGTAGAGCAGCTTAATAAGCTTGAGCGAATTCAAAATATGTGCATTCGGTTCATATTTGGTTTACGCAAATATGACCACGTCTCTAATTTTCGTTCGCAACTCAAGTGGCTTCCTATCCGTTTTCGCCGGTACTTTCATATCCTTAATCTCCTCTACTGTGTTCTGTTCTTCCCTGCAACCCCGCGTTACCTCAAGGAGCGTTTTAACTTTATTACGTCGATTCGTTGCTCCCAAAATTGTATTTTAACTGTACCCGTCTGTCCAGGCTGTACCAGGCTGTCCGTCTGTGGAACTCCCTCCCTGTGGAGCTGCGGCAGGCTAAATCTTTACCTGTATTTAAGAAACTTCTCCTTGAGCACTTTTTGTCGCAGTCTTAATTGTATTGTCTCAGCACATTTCTCTCACTATGCATTTCTGTCGTGTGGCTGTTTTTTTCCCTGATGTGGATGTATTGACATTTATGTATGTATTTATTTATTACTATCTATTTATTCATGTAAGTCATTATAATGTATTAGTTTATATTTATATTTGATTATCTATTTATTAGTTTGGTAAGCGTGTATTTATAGGTATATTGTATTTTATAGCTAGCATAGTTCCTTGTAATTGTTCGAAATTGGTCTGCACCACCTACCGTGTAAATTGTTTTAACTTGCACCGTATCCCTTCTAAGGTTGTCTGGAAGAGATCGCTAATCAGCGATAAGACCGCCTGTTGTTTACCTGGGTCTTCTAAATTGTGAAAATTCTGTGTAATGTTTTTGTTTGGTGGACAATAAAGTGTTTTGTATTGTATTGTATCATTTCTTTTTACTTTTTGTGCAAACTTGTATGTGTCCAACCCCATGCATTGTCCTTACTCATTTGCTTCAGGGTTAGCTGGAAGAGATCCCATTTAGGGATAAGTTCGCCTTTGTACATTAATTCAGTGTTATAATTGTAATATTTATATTTTTGTGCAATAAAGAGTTTACATACATACGATATGGTGGTTCAGTCATCTCGTTATCGGCGGCGGTGGACAAGGTGGACATTTCTCAATCGGCCATCTTCCCCTACTAAGGGTTAAAAGGGTGGATCAACTTTTCGTTGTTGTTATTCTGTCCCGTAAGCCAGGAGACAACAGTGATAGAGTTCCTTAGAAAAATGGTTATAATATACACTACTAATACGCTTGGAAGAAAACCCATAAAAGAATGGGCTTGTAATTGCCACAAAAGCCGATGTTTGCTGGATTTATATACTTTAAAATCGTGGTTTTAAAGAGTGACCCAGGAGACGTCACCATGGCAACGAGCTACAAAGAAAAGTTGATTGACCCAAAAGATTTATTCTATTTTTGTTTCATAAAATAAAATAAGTGACAGCGTTATTGTCAACATCGATTGACACTGACATATGTTCGTAAATAGAAAAGCAAATGATATCTTGTCGAAAAGAGGTTATCTGTAATGTGAAGATTGTGAAGTGACAAATAATACGTTTTGACATTTCAATACTCTTACCCCCTTACTTATGAACGTGAAATAAGCTTGGAATAGTTTATGCCATGCTTTGTCACTTTCTGTCAGATGCAAATGTCACAATTACAGATAAGGACAAAGCATGGCATAAACTATTCCAAGCTTATTCCACGTTCATAAGTAAGGGGGTTAATGTTTTTTTTTATGATACATATGACATATGAATTCTCAAGACTATAATCTTAAGACTACAATCCTAAGACCTCTATGCTAGTAATTTCATCGGTTGTCTTATCCCCACACTGGAACACAACAATCGAACACTGTTGCTGCGCGGTAGGTTAATGGATAATGCACAGGGTCCTACCACCACTAATATAATTTTCGACCTTAAATGCATTGAGAATAATATTTTTAAAAAATGTGTAGGGAATAAAGTTCCTTGACCGTACAACTCGCTTTATGTACCGTTGATAGTCTTTCATAAAAATTAGAGTAAATCATCAGACTGAAGTTTTTGTGGCAAAAACGTCAATTAACTAGGGAATTCCTTTTTTTATGTTAAAGGAGAAGGCACACGAGCACTCAGGCCACCTGATGGTAAGTGGGATCTGAGACCCGTAGACATTTGAATTCTCAAGACTATAATCCTAAGACCTCAAATGCGTTGCCAACCCTGAGGACTAAGTTGGAATGCCTCCATGCTAGTAATTTCACCGGTTGTCTTATCCCCACACCGGAACATAACAATGCGAACACTGTTCAACTGTTCACAATAAGTATTCAATTTATCGATAACTTTCAAATTTCAAAGTGACATGTCATACTATTGAGTTTGACGACACGTTGGCCTAGTTGGGAGTGACCCTGCCTCCGAAGCCAGCGGTCCTGGGTTCAAATCCCGGTAAGGGCAGATATTTGTGATGAGCGCGAATATTTGTTCCCGAGTCTTGGATGTTTTCTATATATTTAAGTATGTATTTCTCTATTTAAGTATGTTTATCGTGGTCTAGTACCCATAGTACAAGCCTAGAGCTTAGTTTGGGACTAGGCCAATTTGTGTGAGATTGTTCCCTGATATATTAGTTTACCGGATAAAATAGAAATTAGCTAAAATGCTGATTATACTACCCATCGATGTTATAATTATAATGACGCAAGAATGAATGATGTAAGTAATACTTAATTTAAGTAATTCATGGGCATATTTTTAGGGATTCTAAAATTCAAATACTCATCAACTTTAATAAATATATATAATTATATTAGTAATGTATTTCTTACACAAAAACTTCTTTTAACGCTATTCAATCGAGTTCCATACAAAGTAAACTGAAACCAAGAGTGACTTGTTACAAAAGCCTGTTTAGCATTGTATAGCATAAATAGTAAGTTGTATGTTCATATTACACGTTATTTCATTGTCATAACTGTCATAAGAAAGTACAATTTATCGATAAATTAATATCGTTCGGAAGTCCCTAGAACAATTTTATTTGTACCACAAAAACTCCTATGTCTGGTAATCAAAATCATGTATTAATAAATTTCTTTATTAAGACAAATGACATTGATATGTCTCATATTTTTTAACAAGAATCTTATACTTTTTTTCATAGTTTGTCAAATATACATTAATTTATTATTTTATTTTATTCACACTATTAAAGTTTGATAATACTAAAATACTTTTGTGGCAAACGCTGCATTTTTGGCCAAAGAGGGCACTATTCTTAACAAATGAGTTTACGCAAAAAATATCAGAAATAAAATATAAAGTCAGATTTTAAATAAGAAAAAGAAAACTGACAGTTCCCGAGTCATTTCGGTAAAAGTCAACAGAAAACGTGATCAAAACTTAAATTTTAACATGCGTAGTTTTACAATTGAATCGGCTATAACAAAAATATTAGATTATTCATTACACAAACATATTATTTGACAACCCGCGTTTATTTCCGAAACTGTATAGTTCTGGGTTTATTTCAGGACCATCGTGTAGAATCCTATAGGTTAGGTTAGGTTAGTTTTATAAATATGTTTATATATTAGTACTTCCAGAGAAGCGGGTTGGCAAATGAAACGATGCATTTGTCAAAGATTTGTCGGCGAAAAGGCAACACCTACATAAACACATCTGTTAATTAAATAAATAAATAAATCTGACTTTAGTTGCATTCTATGAACGACAATGAGTATGGAGTTTTGTCAGAATAAATGGAAATGAATCCGGTATTTCCCAGAGACCGGCCCGCTATCCCATTCAAGGGGTTCCGAATGGGTTTTTAAGAGGGTTTTACTTAGTAAAGCCGTATCGCTTAAAAGCCGTTCGATTTGCTTTTAAACCCCGCTATTCCATTCAAGGGGTTTCGAATGGGTTTTTATAAGGGTTTTACTTAGTAAAGCCGTATCGCTTATAAGCCGTTCGATTTGCTTTTAAACCCGGCTATCCCATTCAAGGGGTTTCGAATGGGTTTTAATAAGGGTTTTACTTAGTAAAGCCGTATCGCTTAAGCCGTTCGATTTGCTTTTAAAACCCGCTATCCCATTCAAGGGGTTTCGAATGGGTTTTATAAGGGTTTGACTTAGAGAAGCCGTTCGATATGCTTTTTAATGCGCTATTTAATTGGGTTATCTGTGCTTTAGCTGTTATATTTCGTTCCAAGAGGTTATTCTTTTAGTGGGGTATTGTATTGGGAGGTTAGTCTTTCAAAGGCTTTTATCGGTGAATGGGTGGGCGGGTGGTATCTCCCTTCGCCAGCGGCTGTGGGCTGTGGGCTGTGGGCTGTGGGCTGTGGGCTGTGGGCGGCGGGCTGCGGGCTACCGGCGGCGGCGGCGCGGCGCGGGCGCCACGCGCACGGAGGCGGCGGCGATCTCGGCGGCGCTGGCGCCCTCCGCGCGCTCCAGCTTGTCGCGGGCTTCCACGAAGAACATCACGTCACGCAGCTGCTCTTTAAGCTCCTTCACCTACAAAAACAAATCTCGCTAAAAATTCTTAGGGTTCTGTAGTCAAACTAGGAACCTTTATAGTTTCGCCATGTCCGTCCATCCGTAACCCAGCTCAGAAAGTCTTAGTACTAGAAAGCTGTAATTTGACATGAATATACATATTAGTCACGCCAACAAGATAAAATAAAATATTGAAAAAAAACTTTTAGTGTACCTTCGACGCAGTTCGGGCCGTTACCTAACTTATATGTGAGTAAACAAGGTTCGTTTTGTTTATAATAACGACTAAAAATAGTTTAAATTGTGTAATTTGTAGGTTGTGAATAAATTTACAGGTCGATTCACAAGCGCTGGCACATTTGAACGTTGGTACTCGTAAAAGACAGGATTGTCTAAAAGTACGATAATTACTTATTGAATCAACTTGTATGTAACTATTTTGTGAAGCGCATATAGATATTATCATTCAGTCATTGGATCCATACGTGCCAGCTCTTATGAATCGAGTTTTTTTTTAATTGTGTTTTCCGTCGTCGTATGTGTACCGACCTCGGCGGCCTGCTTGTCCTCGCTGGCGCGCGCGCGCGCCTGCCACTCGGCCTGGTTGGAGGCCAGCGCCGCCGCCAGCCCGCGCTCGTCCGCCAGCGAGCTCTGCAGGGCTGATACTCTGCACACAACAATACATGCTTTGCTGGCTCAACGTAGCTCAGAACCTGCCAGGGGGGCCATCAAGTATTGCGAGAGGGAGCCTGCCGTTAGACCAAAATATGTTCAACCCGACCCAAATTTTCCTTTTGCCAAACCAATGTTATATACATTTTTCAATATTTATTTTAGTACCTTGTAGAACCCTATAGGTTAGGTTAGGTTAACTTTTATATAATCCTGAAATATTTACGGTTACTGAAAACATAGCGAATTGGCAAATGAAAATTTGGGAAATGAAACATTTGGCCAAAAACTTTTTGACTTGTCACAAGGATGCAAAAAACGACTTCAAAAATGGAGGAGGTTAATCAATTCGACTGTATGTTTGTTTTTTTTTTGTGTGTTTGTTACGCGATTACTCCGTCAATTGTAGATACATTTTGAAAATTGTTTTTGTCGCGGGCAGGTCGCGGGAAGCCGGAGCTGGCTTACTTGGCGGTGAGGTGCGCGAGCTTGCGCTCGAGCGCCTTGTTGTCGCGGGCGAGCGCGGCGAGCTGGGCGGCGACACAGGTCGCGGGAAGCCGGAGCTGGCTTACTTGGCGGTGAGGTGCGCGAGCTTGCGCTCGAGCGCCTTGTTGTCGCGGGCGAGCGCGGCGAGCTGGGCGGCGACACAGGTCGCGGGAAGCCGGAGCTGGCTTACTTGGCGGTGAGGTGCGCGAGCTTGCGCTCGAGCGCCTTGTTGTCGCGGGCGAGCGCGGCGAGCTGGGCGGCGACACAGGTCGCGGGAAGCCGGAGCTGGCTTACTTGGCGGTGAGGTGCGCGAGCTTGCGCTCGAGCGCCTTGTTGTCGCGGGCGAGCGCGGCGAGCTGGGCGGCGACACAGGTCGCGGGAAGCCGGAGCTGGCTTACTTGGCGGTGAGGTGCGCGAGCTTGCGCTCGAGCGCCTTGTTGTCGCGGGCGAGCGCGGCGAGCTGGGCGGCGACACAGGTCGCGGGAAGCCGGAGCTGGCTTACTTGGCGGTGAGGTGCGCGAGCTTGCGCTCGAGCGCCTTGTTGTCGCGGGCGAGCGCGGCGAGCTGGGCGGCGACACAGGTCGCGGGAAGCCGGAGCTGGCTTACTTGGCGGTGAGGTGCGCGAGCTTGCGCTCGAGCGCCTTGTTGTCGCGGGCGAGCGCGGCGAGCTGGGCGGCGACACAGGTCGCGGGAAGCCGGAGCTGGCTTACTTGGCGGTGAGGTGCGCGAGCTTGCGCTCGAGCGCCTTGTTGTCGCGGGCGAGCGCGGCGAGCTGGGCGGCGACACAGGTCGCGGGAAGCCGGAGCTGGCTTACTTGGCGGTGAGGTGCGCGAGCTTGCGCTCGAGCGCCTTGTTGTCGCGGGCGAGCGCGGCGAGCTGGGCGGCGACACAGGTCGCGGGAAGCCGGAGCTGGCTTACTTGGCGGTGAGGTGCGCGAGCTTGCGCTCGAGCGCCTTGTTGTCGCGGGCGAGCGCGGCGAGCTGGGCGGCGACACAGGTCGCGGGAAGCCGGAGCTGGCTTACTTGGCGGTGAGGTGCGCGAGCTTGCGCTCGAGCGCCTTGTTGTCGCGGGCGAGCGCGGCGAGCTGGGCGGCGACACAGGTCGCGGGAAGCCGGAGCTGGCTTACTTGGCGGTGAGGTGCGCGAGCTTGCGCTCGAGCGCCTTGTTGTCGCGGGCGAGCGCGGCGAGCTGGGCGGCGCGCTGCGCAGCGTCGGCCTCGGCGGCGTCGGCGCGCGCGCGCAGTGAGCCGCACGTGGCCGCATGCGCCTCTTCAAGCCTGTATTTATCATATATTAATTCCGTATTCTATCATTTTTTGAAACAGGAGGGCAATTTTTGACTTTCGAGCGCTCGAAAGTTTTACTCGAAAGTGAGCAAAAACGGTGAAAACGTATTTTTTAAATACGAGCTATAGAAAATTTAAAAGCTTGTGGTCCACACCATTCGTTTTCAATTCGAACATTAGAAAATGACTTTGACATCAGACAAACAAACTCAACCACAGATGTTTTATTTGCAAGCTACACGTTCCGTTCATTAGTTTTCATAGTGAATTTTCTTAGTAAACAGTGTAAAAACACTGAAAGCGCACATAAATAAAATAATAATATCGCTCTAACGCAGTAGAATAGAGGCATATTCTACTGCGTTAGAGCGATATTACGTTTGAATAATTTTTGACTTGGCCGCCATTACTATCAAGTACATGAGAGTTACGAGTATTAAAACGTTGACAATACGGAAACACGTCAAAGACGATATCGTTTTTACTGTGTAGAATCTCAGCCCTGATCCATTTCACAAACATGGCATTTCATTTGGCAAACTGTTTTTTTCCGAAACTGCAAACATTTTCAAGACGTGTTGAAAGAACCCTTTAGGTTAGGTTAGGTTAATTTTTCAAAAAACCTGAAATGTAGTACCTTTGTGAAACAGTTATATCAAATTTAATTATGGTAAACCATTTATTTCATATAGGCCTCCCCAAAGACGGATCTTACAGCGACCGCAGATGGATGGCTAGTACTAATTTGTTTATTTGGTAAAGAGTTCTCAGTGAAAATACCCTCCAGAGACGAAAGGCTAAAAGGTCAACCTCAAGAAGGCTACCCTCCTTGAGGTTGACCGTTGAAACGAAATAGTAGAGGAACTCGCAAGAAACAGTGCGGACAATCCCCTGGTCGGCCAGTAACCGTTTTGCGGTATCACAAAACGAAGAACCTACTCTCTGTTAAGCGACCTATGTAGATCTAGCTGTAGAAGTCTGCTGAAGGGCAAAAACACTCGAAATTACTATTTAAAGATTTCAAGAGCAAGCTTTCCAAAGAGCTTCTACAGCTCAAAAGAGAAAAGACTTGCGCATTAACTAGGATACTAACTGGCCACTGCAAATTGAAC
This sequence comes from Acleris holmiana, assembly GCA_949316455.1. Taxonomy (NCBI): domain Eukaryota; kingdom Metazoa; phylum Arthropoda; class Insecta; order Lepidoptera; family Tortricidae; genus Acleris; species Acleris holmiana. The sequence continues at coordinate 2,232,722 of OX438783.1, read as the reverse complement.
AAACATCTGTTTCAAATGGGTTTGAAGCAAGACGCGTCATGCAGGCTCTGTCAGGAGACAGAGGAGACAGCGATACACGTCCTCTGCTCATGCGGACCACTAATGCGCAACAGAAGTATCTACCTAGGGCGACATATCATGGACCCAGAAGGCATACAGCTTCTCACTGCCCAAAGCATCTGGAAATTCCTGGACGCAACGGGCCTTTGCAGTGAGCTCTTAACAAAATTCTGTCACAATATATCAGCAATGGTCGAAGTGGCACACAAATCCCATTACAACCCCCCAATAATAATAATAAATGACTCTTCACTCCATTGCCATTTACTCCCTGAATAAATATGTACGTGAACTCGATCTGAGTAGAGTCGATGTACTCACTCCTGCACGCGCGCCTCGTAGAACTGGCGCTGGCTGCCCAGCTGCTGTGTGAGTATGTGCGTGAACTCGAGCTGCGCCGAGTCGAACTTGTCCCCCCCGCAGGCCTCGGCCGCCCCCTCGGACGCCACTAGTTTGCCGTCCGCCTTATTTTGGACGAGTCGGTGCACGAAGTTGTCGCCTGTACACGAAATGTACCAATGATATTTATATGTACCAGTGGTTTAGAAAAGGAGAAAGAGAAAGCGAAGAGCTAACTGGACTTACTTTTAACGGAAACATCTTCCAATACCATAACAAACTAACACTATTTTTTATTTTCTGTATGAGTTTTTTTTAGGGGAGGAGCATATCTCTCTAGCGCCCCCCCCTCCCCTCCTCTGTAGCAAATACTACGCTTCTAAAAGGAATAAGTGAAATAACATACCTGCATAATCCCACACCCTGTTGGATCCCAGTTGCATGGCGTAAGTGTGATTGGAGGCCAGGAAGTGTTTCGCTGCGTGCCCGTTCGCGTATCTATACAGGTGTTTAACTTAGTGTGTACACATTCTGACACAAAGAAATGCACGTAATATTTAAAAATTAACTTAACAATAGAGTTTTGACGTGTAAAAGGGCCCGTGCGGCCTACTTACTGAATAAACAACTTATATCTTTATCTTTTTCTTTGATATTACAAATAAACAAAACATTAAAGATACAATAAAAGATAATGACGTGTACGAAACGAAGAACCAGTGGAGGAATCCTCTGCTGGCTTTGTAATATGTACAATGAAAAGGCCAGCATCAGTCGATCTATATTTTAATTTTGATCCGGGAGCGAATTCGGCATCCTAGCATCCCTTTTATTACTACTATTCAATTCTCCAGAGTCCTCAGGACCACGTTTGCGAGAACTGAATTCTCCCGCATCAGTTGATGTGGGAGGGAGAGAAGACCCACCGCCCCCATCAGGGGGCTTCCCGTCTGACGACAACGTGAAAAATAAACTAAATACTCACGCACGAAACTACACACTACAACACAAACACACTATATACAAATTAAAATCTACAATAATTACACTAATTCTTAGAGTAAACTGAAATGACAATAAAAAAGGGCAAGAGAAAATTTTCCCCTGTCAAAAAAATATTTTTTGGGACAAGCTGTCATTGCCGACTGTACATACCAACCTAATGAGTCCAAACTCGATGGGACTACGGTAAGTATAGCGGAGATCCCGTCACCACCTTCCGACTCCAGCATTAGATCGTTTCATTCATCATTCATTTTCATTCTTCTCCGCAATGATGGTCTTATCCGAAGCGCTAGTAAATTCACTTCATACTACCGACGTGTAAAAGAGCCCTATGGTGGCCTATTTACTGAATAAACATTTTGATTTTGATTTTGATCAGCCCCATGTCATCATAATATTGTATTGTCACGCGATATACATATGCATACAAAATTTCAGCTGAATTGTAAACCGGGAAGGATAATTTTGACGGAAAACTTACATACTTACATACGAACAGTGCAAATTAAATAAAAGCTTGTAAAAATAAAAATACTGTCATCAGCATCTTGAATTGCGTCAGGAACGGTTTTTCAACGATAATTATGGACTTGCTACATCCAAAAAGGTAACACACTATGCCTAAATCATGAAAAACTTTGTTAAAGTGGAACAAATACAGAAATGTATGGTAAAAAAAAACTGACCCACGATATCTAAATACTCTAACATTGAATCGTTTTTGAACAGCTACCCCACATGTAAGTATCCCCGTGCAATCAACATACCGGCCACAGCCGACGTTTCCGCAGATGAGGCAGATCCACAGCGAGCCGTCCTCCGCGTCCAGGCCCTCGGCCACGCCGCTGTGGTCGCGGCATTCCTCGTCATCCTCTTCTAAAAACAAAGAAAAAAGGAAGCTCTGAAAGGTGTTTTTCATGGACCAACTCTAAATCAGGAACCGGCCCGCTACCCCATTCAAGGGGTTTCGAATGGGTTTTTATAAGGGTTTTACTTAGAAAAACCGGTATCGCCTAAAAGGCGTTCGATTTGCTTTTTAAAACCCGCTATCCGATTCAAGGGGTTTCGAATGGGGGTTATTAATAAGAATAAGAGTTTTACTTAGAAAAGCCGTTCGATATACTTTTTAAAGAGCTATTTATAAGGGTTATCTGTGCTTTTGCTGTTAAGGTCTCCCTTATAGTGAATGGTTAGTTTGGCAAATTACTTTTTTTTCTTTTCTTTTTTTACACAGGACAATGTCACACAAATTGACCTCGTGCTCATCACGCAAATATCTGCCCTTACCGGGATTTGAACCCAGGACCCCTAGCTTCGAAGGCAGGGTCACTCCCAACTAGGCTAGCGAGTCGTCAAACTTGGTCATATATTTCTTTCAAAGAGGTACTTCTTTTAGTGGGGTTACCCCACTGGGGTATTATATTGGGAGGTTAGTCTTTCAAAAGCTTTTATCGATGAATAGGTGGACGGGTCCCTGCTCTACATGCATCGAATTCTCGAAAGTTGTAAAGTGTATTATACTTCCAGATCACACTGGCACGTTTATCATACGGCACTCATATCTCTCTTTAGATAAGATAATAATTTATTGTAAAAACTGTGTACATCATTTATAATAAGATGTTATGCATTACAATAGTCCCAACAGTTTATCCATTTCGGACGAACAATATAATTATTTTAAAATAGTTTTACAAAATTAAGAGAAATTCATTTAAATCTTAAAAACTTTTGCTAAGTAACCATTCCTTAGTAGTAGTATTAGAAGAAGAACAGTTACTTGATTAGGTTTTTTTGTATTGAGATCTTAGGTTATTTTTAAGGTCACTTTTTTATAAGGAAGTCATTGTTTTCTCTTACAAATAAACACATTTCTAGAATATAAAAACATGTTAGAGTAAGTATTACTTATGTTAGTTTTAAAAACAGTCCTTAATGATTCCATATTTCCAAGGTTGTAAATAATTCGTAGGTATCTCTTTTGTAGTATGAATGTGGATTGTACATTTACTGAATTACCCCAGAATATTACTCTATACGTTAATAAAAACACGTTAAATACGTTAATTGAGGATAACCAATTCCATAATATGCCTTTTTTACTACCTCCATGGACGTTACTTTAGTCAAAATTGATATAGCGTAACACGATTAAAAAATTCTCTTATTTATTTTATCAATATATGGCTTCCAATTTAGGTTGCATATAATAGTTACGCCTAAAAGTGTGTATATTTTACTTGTTCGACTTATTCATTATTAATAATTACATTTATGGATTCTGGTATTTGTCTATAGTTTAGGAATTGTACAATTTTGGTCTTTACTAAATTAACCTTCAAATTTATTGATTTTATCATCAATAGACCAGTTCATTACAATGTTAAAAAAAATATATATCTCATTCGCTGTCTGAATAAACGGTTCAGATATAAATATTGTAGCATCATCAGCAAACATAACACGTAAGTGGTCAATTATAAGGGGCAAGTCATTGATATACACCAGAAACAGCAAAGGTCCCAGAATGCTTCCCTGCGGTATTTCTTGAAGAATTTCTTCGTAATCGGATTGTTTTCGTGTTTATCATATTAATCCAATAATGTGGCTTGAGACCTGAGTAAGATATGTCTGAAATATTTTTAAAATTGTTCCGCGAATACCGATGTGTTCTAATTGTCTCAATATTATTGTGTGAGAGAGTGTGAGACACAATCAAACGCCTTGGACAAAACTATAAAAGTAGATGTATTAAGTAGGTAGTCGGTTCGGCGACTGACCCGGTTCGCTGGCGGGGCGGTCGAGCGCGCACTGGGCGCAGCGGGCGCGCGCGCGCGGCTCGGGCGTCTGCGCGCAGCGGCACACGGGGCACGACGCGTCGCGCCAGCGCACCAGGCAGTCCGCGTGGAACGCGTGCGCGCACTGCACGCTCAGCACGCCCGCCACGCTCTCGTCCATGCGCTCTGCATACACAACAATACAATCAACAACCATCCATCTATACCAACTGACTTCTCTTAATTACTAAACACTTTTATAACCTCAAAATGCATCGTTTTCTGCTTAAACGGCCGTTTTATGGTGAACGTTGCACGTTATGACAAAATTGCAATTCTAGGCGTAAAGGGAGCATTTGAGGTTATAAAAGTGTTTACTAAATAAGACAAGTCGGATGGTGTGGAGTATACATACGCTGTCAGGCTTACACAACAATAAAAAGAGATGGTTTTATGTGCTGTCGAGCGAAGAACGTGAGATGGAAGTTTGCAGGCGCCTTGATGGCAGTAGCAAATCGTCGATGAAACTGCAATACCCCATAACCAACTATTGCTAATGCCGCGTAACTGACTTGTGGCAAATTTTACAGGAGAGCATTCAAATTTAATATCTTTGTGTTTATTGATGTCGCACTTACACTTGACACATTTTTTTAGTTACGCGGCATTCGCAATTGTTGGTTACGTGGTATTGCAGTTTCATCGACGAAATGCAAATAATTATTGTTTACTTTAGAACCACAACATTAATTAAGAAATGGTTCACAAAGATTGAGAACTGTATCAGAAATCGTTAAAGATCAAAGAATTTCGAAGATTCAATAAAAAACATGACAAAGTGTCATGTTTGCAAAATAAAACTAACGAGGATTTTGTTTCTAATCATGTTTTCACGTTTAACAATCTCAAGGAATTATAATCAAGTTTAACATATTAAAACAACAGACACGTAGGCGTTATAGTTACTGAGATCCAGCTTGCAGAACACTACCGACGTATATTTTATGTGACCTTTTAATTACTAATCTGCTATTTTCAAATTATTGTATACATCCTGTAATTTGAACAAAAAGGATCAAAAACCCCTCATAAAGGCCGTGGCCAGCGTGTGTGAATGCGGGTTCTGTGTGTGTGTGTGTTGTGTGTACCGAGGCAGACAGGGCAGGTGGGCAGTTCAGTGTGCGCGGGCGGCGCGGCGCCGGAGCGCGCGCAGGCCACGCGCGCCACCCAGGCCGCGCGGCACAGCGCCGCCGGCTCCAGGCTGCTGTACGGGACGCCGTCGAACGCGCTGTGGAACTCGCGCGCGGCCGCGTTGCTACGGAACCTGGAACAACGTCCCACCATCAACTCACGATCATTTCACCAGAAAAGCGTCCCCTGCTGGATATAAGTCGCCTATAACGGACTCTTCTTCTTTAATCATTATTATTTATTACTTTATTAAGTACTTATAATGTAACTTACTTTTAAGTATTTCTGTACTTTTGTCTGAAAAAATGACCTTCTGCTGGAGTTTCTTGGCGCTTCTTCTCCGCAATGATGGTCTTATCTGAAGCGCTAGTAAATTCACTTCATATTACCGACGTGTAAAAGAGCCCCATGGGGGCCTATTTACTGAATAAACATTTTGATTTTGATTTTCTTCTCTTCTTAAGAATGACATAACCAGCCGCAGGTGCCCCTTTATATCTGGCGCCCTGGGCGGTCGCCCAACCGCGCCCTACCCTAACGCCGCTACTGCTTTTATGTTACGCACGAATATATTTTTAGATTTTCTTGTATATCTTTAACATTATTATGTTTCTAACCTCCTGCAAACTGTTTCGTAAACCTAAAACTACCTGGGGAGCCTGGAGATCTGTATTACAGGATCACTCCTAGTTCGGAATCCAGCCCCTCACAAACGTTTATTTATTCAAGTTTTTAGGCTAATGTACCCTTTTTTGGAAGGTGAAATAAACGTTTTTATTATTGTTACCTATACAACATTATACACTATATTAGTCTACGTGTTGTGTTCGTTCGAAAATCGAGCTAAAAACCGCAAAAAGGCAAAAAACGTTTGTTGTATGGGAGCTCTTAAATATTTATTTTATTTGAATTTAATTATTTATTTTTGAAGCGCATATACAACTAAATATTCTGTGAATTAATTTCGAGCATAAAAACGGCAAAAAAATCACGGTTGTTGTACGGGAGCCTCACTCAAATGTTTATTTATTCTGTTTTTAGTTTTGTTGTTATAGCGGCAACAAAAATACATCATCTGTGAAAATTTCAACTGTCTAGCTATCACGGTTCATGAGATATACAGACAGCCTGGTGTCACATACAGACCGACAGTGGATTCTTAGTAACAAGGTCCCGTTTTTATTTATAATCTTTATTGCACAGAAACAAGTACAAATGGCGGACCTAATGGCATTCTCTACCAGTCGACCAAATATCCAATCAGAAATGTACATTATTTAGTGGGTGCACAGAAAAATAAGACAGATAAAATTAAAAACTCAACATAATTATCCTATCTATTGCTAATACTTAAATATTACAATACATATATACGTCATATACTCGTACATATAATACTCATACTAATATATTACTTATATAATATACCAGCGACCCGCCAGCGGCTTGGCCCCGCTGCAAATTTCTGACTTTCCCGGTGGAATTTTCAGTTTTCATAATTCTCCTGACAGTAACAAACACAATAAAAAAAGAATTAGCGAAATCGGTTCAGCTGCTCTCGAGATTTGCGCTTAGCAACACATTCAGCGATTCATTTTTATTATATAGAAGATTACTAATATATTAATTATATATAAATACAAATAGTTAATATACCAAAGAGCAGAGACTGAAACGTGATGAGAAAAACTAAATGTCTTGTCCCTTTGGGTATGGAACCCTAAAAACGAACTTGAGGTATGATTACTTGGTAAGCCAGGGTCTTTACTCACGTTAGGAGCGCCATGTAGTGGTCGGGCGAGCCGTCCCGCAGCACGCGCACGTGCGCGATGTCCTGTTGGCAGGCCGCGGCGAACGCCAGCAGGTCGCTTGCGCCCAGCGCGCCCGGGACGGAGAGGAGGCACAGCATCTTTGCCTCCGGAGCTTCTTTTAACTCACTGGAACCATTCAAAGATTAGTAATTTTTAGGCTTCAGTTTACCCTCCTTATCATATAATAGACTGTAAGCAAAACACCGCCTCGGTAATAACTAATAATGTAAGTGGAAATGTGAATCTTCAATTAACTTTACTCTTAAATGCCATTTTCAGTTTAGAAACAAATTAACATGAACTTTATAAGCAATAAAATATAGTTTAAACTAAATTGCTTTGATTATGGACCCCCATATCACACTGGAAAAAACATGTATTTTATTTCTTTGTGATTATCCCGAATCCCAAGTATTTAAAGTCCGAATTCGTGAGTAATGGAGGGAAATGCTAAATTAAATGCAAATTTAATGCAATTTGTGAAAGAAAAATTAATAGTATTCCGTAATTTCGCAAAATGTTATACATTATAAGTTATAATAAGTGACAGTTATTTTTTAATTATTGATTCTCTTTAATATTTTAAATAATAACTATGTATCAAAATTTGTACCTCCAAAAAGCAACAAGTAACGTTTGTTGCACATGATTGTTTTTCAGAAAATCTCTTTCGTGAATACCAACTTCATTGAACAGTAGACAAAATCAAAAAACATTTTGTTACTAAAGTACACAGCACCACATGGAGGGTTCCTTTTTAACACTCCCTTCAGGTTTGTGATGGAAATTGCGGTAGCCGTAGGTGTGTGAGGAATATGTTCAATAAATAAAACCATTTTTTTTTTTTTTTTTTTTTTTTTTTTATGTTAAGGAGAAGGCACCCGAGCACTCAGGCCACCTGATGGTAAGTGGAATCTGAGACCCATAGACATTTGAATTCTCAAGACTATAATCACAAGACCTCAAATGCGTTGCCAACCCTGAGGACTAAGATGGAATGCCTCTATGCTAGTAATTTCACCGGTTGTCTTATCCCCACACCGGAACACAACAATGCGAACACTGTTGCTTGGCGGGTGGTTAATGGATAAGATGGTGGTAGCGATCCGGACGGACCCTGCACAGGGTCCTACCACCACTAAACAAATACACATTGCAAATATGTAAGCAAAATGAAACCAAAGTACATTGTTTTCTGTATTTAGTACTGGACCCAGAGCTGTGTTGGGTAAACATTCATCATCAATCATCATGATGAACGACAGGGGGACCGATCGACCGCCCGCCTGCTCCGGCCGGGCGTCCTCACCCATCATCATCAACATGATCATGTTCAACCAGACATCAAAATAAGTCACTAACAGTCAAAGACAGCCCTAAAATAATATCTTTAAATGATCAGCAATTTTCATCACATACATATATGTTCCATCTTTGGAGGGTAGATTCTAAACATAACATTACTCACTTTTCCTTATACAAATGCAGCACGCCCTTAGTGACTTCCACCAAGGGGTTTCCACAGAAGAAACTGATGGTTTCATCATCATCGGCAATGATGCTGTCTTTGGGGGGCGAGCGGCGGGAACTGGTCGGCAGGATGCCAATGTCCGGGTTAGGGCCTAACAACACACTGGCATACGTTTCTACTGTTATGGTTTTGGATTCTCGAGCCCCACGATCTTTTTTCTTTTGCTCTTTAGCAGCTTCTGCAAAAAATATTATAATTGAGTAATGTTATAAAAATTTCAAAGAGAATGGCGGGAGCATGCACTCAACCGGGACGAATGGCGAAAAAGAGGGGAGGACTTTGCCCAGCAGTGGGACACCAAAATAGGATAAAAAAAAAAGAAAACGTTTCAGTAAAGCGGCTGCATGGGTTTTTTTATAACTTTTGATTATAGACAGTAATTCTCAAGGGCAGAGCACTGTGGCAAAGTAGCGCCCCAAAAAACTCAACATTTAGTCATTATAATCAAACTCAATGAGAATAATAACATTAATTTAAAATTAAATATTTCAGTTTATAATACCAAACTGCCGAAATAAAAATAAATTTTAAAAGTATGCTCATAAATTATCAACAAGTAAAAGAACAAAGAAAAGTCTATGCCCCGCGTATATCTCATATTTGCGAGGTTTAACGGTAGAATAGTAGTTATGAATATTGCTTACCGACTTCAGCGGGAGCGTCGCCCATGTCGGCAAGGTCCTCGTCTATTTCGATACTCAGAACACACAGGGACACGGACATTTACGGTTTAAATAATTAACAAAACAAAAACAAAACTCAATATTTAATGTCCCCTGCTATGTTGAGAACACGCATGACGGCAAATAGTTTATTTTGAACTAGAACGATTTGGTTTAGTGAAATAATTTTGCTGCGTATTGAATCAAATGAAAACAATAACAAGTAGAGACAAAACTCTGAGAAACATCAATCAATAATAAGATGAGTTGTCAAATTTGTCAATTTATCAGCTGGTTGCGCTGATTGTCAGACAGTAGTGACGTTACTTGAAAGTTGTTACAATCGACTATTGGTAATGAACTTTAATCGAAATTATTACATATCAAAACTCTTTTTATTGTTTAGTATTGGTTCTTGTTTGATTATCCCAGTTTAAATCAAAATGTCTACCAAACCATTACCTAACATTCGCGAAACTCTGTATTTAATGCTGGCAACTCACTTGACGATTCCGGTATCTAGGACTATTTGAGATTTGCACAATTTAGTATTGGGCTAAATACACCTGGGTCCTGTTTTATAAAGCTACAAGTTACATATTACAAGTTGAACACTCTTTCTAGCAAAAGCAGTCAGAAAGAGAGTTCCGCTTGTAATTTGTAAGTAGTAGTTTTATAAAACAGGGCCCTGTAATTATCAAACCGACGGCAAAGAAGTAAAATTCATTGCTTTTTTAAAAAGGGAAATGAAACGCTTCATACGTCAAAGAAATTTCACAATGACAGGAGACAGAGCTACAGAAATACCAGCAACTCTCAAAAGTCTTCTTGATAATTCTGTAACCACATTTTGCACTAACAGGCTAAGATCTTTACCAGTAATACTCTAATTCTTAGACGTAGTATCCCTCAGTAGTCTGTGGTTCTTAGGTAGGTATCACTTAAATATCTTGTGAATAAAACCAAATACTCATTGGTTTTCTTTGTTTTCATTCATGACATGGATCCAATCCAAATTTGTCGACTTGATTCACTAAAGAATCAGACCTTAAAAAACAGGTACCCCTAGGGACCTGTAAAGCGGAGATATTTTGAATTGATTCCTAAATACTCCGAGTACCTAACTACTTATCTAACTCGATTTATTTGTCAACCGCTATTTATTTACATTTTTATTTATTTATTTACACAGAAAAAAAAGTTATGTGTAGCCAGCCTACTTACTATTTACAGCGTTTTTTAGACATACTTGAATATCGTAACTTGTCAAACTAAAATGTCAGTATTGTCAGTCATGTCATGTCATAAATGTCATAATTCTATTAAAAACAGTGTCGTGTAAATTAAGTGTTATTCATTTATTACAAGCATTATTTGTGTACTGAATAACAATGGCCAACGCTAAAGACCGAGAAGAGCCCGTCGTGCTCGCTTACCAGAGCTTCATGAATAAGGACTATACTTCCGCTCTGCAACACCTAAACGAGTTAGAGACTCTAGTTGGCAACAATAATAAGAGAGTCCAGCATAATAAAGCCGTCGTGGAGTTCATGATCAGTGACATGAGAGACGTGGATAAGTTTAAGAAGGCTATCACGCAAGTAGCGGGCGTTACCTTCCCTGAAGTGGACTCTAAGGAATCTGTGTCGCCACACGTACTTTACAACTACGCCGTTATTCTGTACCACTCCCGCTACTACTACCAGTGCGCTGTGGTTCTTGAGCGCCTACTTAACTCTAAAAACGTCAAAGACACGAAATTGCACCAACAAATTGTTCTCCTTATGATGGAAGCCACACTTTGCCGCCGTACATTTAACAAAACTTTGGACGTAGCCAGCAATCATGAAGAGCTTATGAAGTCTGATAAAGATGTCAATAATATGTTTGAACGACTGGCCAGCAGAGCTAGACTTCTGCTAGGACAGAAAATTACATTAAATTTAAGTTCAGATTCTATTGAGAATGTCTTTGTTATTGCACAGCAACATTATTTCAATGGAGATGTGCAGGAGGCAGCCAACATGTTGGGGCAGTACAGAACACTAAAATATAATTATGATTTAAAGTCTCAAGGGGAAGACATATGGGCAGCTATTAATAATAATCTTGGTGTCATTTATATGTCTGTAAAAAAACCATTTTTGGCTTCAAAATATTTTCAACATGCAGTTAAAGAGCACTTCAGAGCCATGGAGAATGAGGACAGTGAGCGTCTAATAGCTTGCAAGGACAGGCCGCTGTATGTTTACAACTTGGGGCTTGCACTTCTGGCTGCAAACAACTCCGAGGGAGCATTTGAGTGCCTGGTGGAGACTGCGCGCCATTATCCCAACAATCCCCGCATCTGGCTGCACCTGGCTGAATGCTGCATTAAGAAGTGCTGTAGCGATGAGGCCCAGCAATTCGCAGTCAAGAAACTTGGTAGTGGCCCACACACTAGAGTTCTATTCACAAAAGAAATAAAGGATAAATATCCAACCAGTGGAGAGTCTTTTGCTATACCCACATTATCTTTAGAGTTTGCAGCTTTATGCTTGAGGAATGCCATAACTTTGCTGCCAGACCATGAGCCCACAGTAGACGCCACATTGCCAGTGGTGCAGGCCCCTCCAGGTCCACCTATCAACTGGAAGCAGTGCTGTGAAGTTAAAAACTCAGTCTTGGTACTCCAGAGCTATGTGCTGTTGCATATGCAAGATCCCTTGTCAGCCTTAATGAGTGCCAATGAGCTGCTGAGCCAGCCAGATGTCTCCAACAGCCACAAAGCATGGGCCCACATATATGCAGCTGAAGCTCTTATAAATCTAGACAGGATAACTGATGCTGTCGAACATTTACATCCCCCCATGATCCATGACCTTGTCTCTGTTCTCCCTTACCAGATGAGGGACATGATAGCTGTTTCAGTGTGGGCAAAGGCAGCTGTATGTCACATATTGAGAGGAGATCTGGTTACAGCTAGAAAGATATTGCTGCAAATCAACTCTCCAAGAGTTCTACCCCTGCAAATGTATTTGGAAATTTGCACTGGAAATATAGAAAATTGTCACATTGCATTGAAAAAACTAAGAAGTTTGTCACAATGATTTACCGTAAATAAATATTATTTTCCAAAACAGCCTCTTTATTTCCTTTAAGTTTATGGACTGATAGGAGTAATAGGTATTGTAGGGTATACAATGCGACAATCCACTAAACATTTGTTTGTAAATGAAATGTGATATGATTTATTTTATTAATATTTGCATCTCTAAGGCAATAACCTCTGGTTGGCTCAACCTCCGAGTTCCCTCAAGTTCCTTTTGGACATAACGCCAAATATACAAACCACCCTATAAACTAATTACGAAAGGAACTAAACAACTTGCAATTACAATTTTACTAAAATAGGTCTGGTATTGGGTCTCGCGAGGTTCATGTCATGGTTGCCAGTTGAAAATATTGTACTTCCGCCTATTATCACACAACTGTATTTCCCAATCTATTTAGGTCTTTTCAAACAAATGGATCGAATAGATAAATGAGAGTATACATAATATTTTTTAAATAAATACAGGTTTCTGTTGAAAGTCGAACTATGGTTTAGTTCCCACCATTACTTTCATCAGTCTTCATCGTATCTCTATTAAAACGACCTCTAAGTTATGTACCTACTAGAATGTAGTTTGTTTGGCAAACTATTATCCAGTTTGTCAAACTTTTGTGCTGGCGCTATACTTAATATCGGAATTAATGCTGGTATAGTGTTAGACAATGGTCCAACACTATAATAATACTTATAGTGCCACAATAAAGCTTGACCTGGTTTGGCCAAAAGCTCGGAGTGTTGGACAAATTCAGTCACAGTTTACAAAGGTAACTAGACTTACACGATAGAGGTAATAAATTGATCTCCAACAACTCTTAAATTGTATTCATGTACTACTGATAAAGTAGAGTATCCAACTTCCAACATCTAAGTGTGAGTTCTAAGTTACATCCATCTCGTAAATTGCTAGATTATTAGAGTAGAAAAAATACTTTTCTTAACACTGTTAGAAAATATGAAGATTTTGAGTCTGCTTTGGGGTCAGAAAACATCAGTTTAAGAGTATTCTTGACTTATTTCATACTATAATTATTACATTAATTACTTGGTGCTTTGCGTATACTGTAATTCTATGGAACTTGCTAACTATGTAAACAAACAATATATTGAAATTGACATCTAATGTCAATTTTAGTATGGCGGCTTGTTTACATAGTTAGCAAGTTCCATAGAATGACACTTTAACTGGATGTAGAGCACGACAAACTCAGTGGTAAAACAAAACGTTATTTGTCTAACTGACATTTCATGAATCTGCGCGAAAGTCGCAAAGCTCGCAAATTTATAAAAAGAACGGGACAGCCAGTGGAACACCTACGAAAATGATCGGAAAAAGAATAATAAAAGAATACTTCTTTACATTTAGGAAAGAAAGTTACGCTCTCAGTTTGCGCGGGATTTATTAAAACAGGCATTTTATTGAGGTTCTACTCATTTGAGATTAAATTTAGATGAATCAATAATGTTTACCATGTGTGTTAAAGAAAGTGTAAACAGGTAGTCTAGTCATGTCTCGACGTTCGATCTTCATGCTCACCGCGACGGTAGTGTTGTTGTATTTTTCTATAATAGGGTTTATGTTGAGCCCGCTACACGGAGAGCGGCGTGGGTTTTACACGAACGCGCACCCGCGGTACCGCTACTGCAAGGACCTGCGCTACCAGCCCCCCGGGCCTGCTGTGGCCTTGGTATCGTACCCGGGCAGCGGCAACACCTGGCTGCGGTATTTGTTGCAGCAAGTCACAGGTCTACATTGTCTTTGTTATATCACACATACATTCAAAATAATTGTTCTATGAGCTTTAAATCAAAATGATAAATATGGAAATTAGTATTTTTAATCAGATATTTAAATAGTCAAAACAAAGGGTTTAATTTGAGAGATTCCTCCTTTTTTTAAAGTTTGTTCCGATTAACTGTAATAAATATTATCAGGAAGATATTTATGATTTATTTTTGTATTACTTTCTAAGTTCTATGATCATTTTATAGTATAGCATAGGACCTGTCTATGATAAAATTGTTATTTTTTTAAATTTAAATTATGCTTAACAAAATTTCAGGCATTATGACTGGTTCAGTATACTTGGACTATGGTCTCAGACTGCACGGTTTCCCAGCTGAGAATGTTACCGACGGCACTGTATTGGTTGTGAAAACACACGAGGCACCACCTCTCGAACCTAACAAGTTCCAAGCGGCTATACTGCTCATCAGAAATCCTAGAGATGCCATTTTGGTAAGTCATTAATACATTAAAATAATCCAGTGAACTGTGAATAGCTGACAGTTTTGACTAGTGTAAACAACAAATTTATATTTAAAAATTGTAAGAAATTGTAATAATGCTAATATTTGTGGGGATTATTTATTATCATTTCCTCATATATCTGGGGGCAAATTGGGTGTAGCACCAACAGAATTGAAACTTATATCATTAAGAAGGAATGAGGTAAAACATAATTTCTTACTAGTGTTGCTTTCCAGTGCCCATGTTATTGTTCTCCGCTGAGCTAGGTATTTGCGGCCATAGTAAGAATGATGTTTTACCTAATTCCCTTCGAATGACATGGGTATTTTTCAAAGAAGTTGTACCTAATTAAAGACTGAAATTAAGTTAACGTAACTAATACATGTGAGTAAAGAAAATTAGTCGTCCATTTATTTAGTTAATATTCGTTACTCACATGTAAAAGTTACCGTAAATTTATTTCAGTCCATAATTAGGTACAGCTTGTTTGAAAAAAAAAATTAGGTATCAATCCTGTTGGTTCTACACCCAATTTCCATACAAAAGTGCCGATGATCCTTTATCTGTTTATATAGTACCGTCTTAGGATCCATTTTTTTTAGTATCAACCTAATGCCCTTCAAATTTCCAGCCCCTTTAGGTTCAGAGGTTTAGGCCTTGTGCTGTCTGTCTGTCGGACAGAAGAGTTTATATTATGTAGGCACATAGATAAGATACAAACATAGCCTATTGGGATATTACTAATGACCAAGAAGCTTATGTATGACACTGGAGATTGCACGGCAAACAACGAATTGAAGCCAAGAAAAGTGACTTTGTATGACGTCGCTAATGTTTTTGTCCCGTTCTTTTCACCCTAAAGAAAGGGACAAAAAACATAAGCAACGTCATTCAAGGTCACTTTTCTTGCCTTCAAGGCGTTGTTCGCCGTACAATCTCCAGTGTCATGCATAAGCTTCTTGCTCTTGACTAGTTAGTTTATTGTTGTGTTTCATGTTTATGTTTCACCTGACGTCTTGTTTATGACCACCCACTTCAATATGGAGCTTGTTATTACATGAACTCATCAAGGAAATGAGTTGTCTTTATAATTATGGTAATATCATTCTTCTGTTTTTTTCAACTTTGTCTAGGAATCACTGTTAAGTCGTAAACGCACTGAGAGCGGCGGCGGTGCGTTCCCATACAAAAAAATCCTTTGGGAACGCTCTGTAGTATGAGATGGCGACGCATCGCGCCGCCTCCGCACCGCACTGAGTGCGTTTGCGACTTTTAGTACATTTTTTATGGCATTTCTAACAGGCTCATAGCTCTTAACTTCTTGAGACCCAGTGTGCCAAAGGAGGTAATTTAGTTTAAACTATATTTTAATTACCATAAAGTTAATTTTTGTTTGTTTCAAATTTGAAAGTAGCAAAGAGCAAAGGTAATTCAACTTTATTTCCTTAGTGGTAGATTCAAATTCCCACTAATAAAAGTCTCCCTGTTTATTGTGTGTTCGGCCCCGCGAGGTTAATAGCGATGGTTGCGTAAATGTTTTACACTGTTTACACTGTCTATAAATAAAAAAAGTGAAAATGAGTGTTGTTTTTTTAAAATGAGAATATAACTTGTTTATATTTCTAATTTGGCTTCGTTAAAGGCAAAAACGGGTGCAAAATAATGGTCACTTATTCTCTTATAAAAAAACGAAGTATAGGCATGTGCCTAATTTATAACTTAGTAGGACTACGCATGTCAATCTGTTGCTAATATATCGCCGTCTCATCTGCAGGCGGACTATAACAGGCTGCATAAGGGTCACATTGGCACCGCACCAAAGTCCGCATTCAAGAAGAAAACATACGACCACAATATAACAGGTGCCTTCCATAACCTTTGATAACTGTTATGTTTTATTAAGAGGACCGTGAAGCAAAAAAATTCTATGCCAAATGCGATAACGTTTTATTCTCCTTAAAACGGTGTCTGATCTGTAAGATTTTTTAATATGTTGAAGATATTATGTAAAACTAGGTCTGTATGTTTTCCTTTCCAAGAAAGTATTTGTAGTAAAGAACACCAAAGCGGAAACGTACATATCTAGTTCTTCATCTGGATGCTGTTTCGCAATAATGTGTCAACCTACAAGTATTTAGCA
Organism: Acleris holmiana; assembly: GCA_949316455.1. Classification (NCBI taxonomy): domain Eukaryota; kingdom Metazoa; phylum Arthropoda; class Insecta; order Lepidoptera; family Tortricidae; genus Acleris; species Acleris holmiana. Next base: position 2,215,864 of record OX438783.1, on the reverse strand, counting down.
ATAAAGTGTCAACCCTCGGTGCGATCATTGTAGGTTGACGTTTCTTTGCTAAATACTTGTGGGTTGACACATTATTGCGAAACAGCGTCCATCTACAATATTCCATATTCAAAAATCGTGGAAATCGGATTTCATTTAGGGGATGAGAAAAGTTATCGAGCGGAGCTTAATTTTTATGGATTATTTTTGACATCAACGCGATTTTAGCATCGCTTCACAATCCTCTTAATATACTTTGCATTAGCTCTATGTCCCTCTCGCTTGCTACCGTAACGCCGCTAGTCCAGAATACTATTTTAGAGCTATTGCGTTGTAAGTGCTGTCGTCACGACATGAATAGCCCCTTTAATGCATTTGGTTACACTCGTAGACTGGGCGCTGCACGTGTTGAATCAGCTGGCGGTATGGCAGGTACTGCACGAGCAGTGGCTGACGCGCTTCGAGGGCCGCGTGCTCGTGCTGTTCTATGAGGCCCTGGTACAAGACACACGCGCCGCGCTGCAGGAGGTGCTGGCCTTCCTCAACCACACTGTTACTGAGGTGAGTCCTGAACTCCTAGTACCAACCCTGGCTCTACCTCGCGACGTGGCAGCTGCACGGACAGTGGCGGACGCGCTTTGAGGCTCATGTGCTCGTGCTGTTCCATGGTGCCTTGGTGCATGACTCGCGCGCCGCGCTGCAGGAGGCGCTGGCATTCCTCAACCACACCGAGACGTCCTAAACACCTAAAATAATTTGTGTCATCACCGTTTCCGGAGTTGAAGCTTTCTGTTTATTACCTTTATAGCATTAACAAATGTTTGACAAATTAAGCCTTATAAAATAAAATGTACTATGGGATCTCGACGTAAGTAAGTATGTTTTCTCATCGTCTATTCGGAAAGTGGACTTTTCTTCCTGGGATCAATCTATTTATTTAAAACATGATAGATTTTTAATATTGATATAGTCACTATAAGATGTTGTTAGGTTAGTAAATTACGTAGGTAATAACTTAAGACAGAAGGACCCTTAACCCATTCAGCGCCAATCACAACACGTATGCGTCAGAGCGCTATGAATGTTTTTCGCTACATACGGAGTTTAAGCTGCTATGGACTACGGCATAGCGCTACGAGTATAGCATGGCGGTGAATGGGTTAAGTAGGGACTGAATAAATTAACCGACTTGGTAATTCATGGATCTCACAACTTTTTACGGTAGAAGAACTGAGTTGCGAGACTTGGTTTTTTTACAAGTTATGTTTTTGATGGGATTCAATGTACGCCCTCGCCGTAAATATGTCATTTTTCTCCCTTGCGAATGTACGACGCCAACGCTTAGATTGGAACTGTGTGTGCTGTTACGAGTATATCTATCTATTTAATTACCAGGAGGACATGACGTGCGCGCTGCTAAATAAAGAGGGTATCTATCGACGCCGGAAAAAACTGGAAGGCTTCGAGCCGTACACAGCCGACATGTACGACGCGCTCGAGAAGGCCCGCAGCCGCGTCGCAGATATGGTATCCCAGTACCACAAACAGCATGGCGTCGCGGATAAAGCACTACCCAGTTATAAAAATGAAGCAAATATTCAGAATAGTATAAATAAAATAAATTTAGGTCAATTTCATTTCTGAGCAGTTGCAGACTATTTTTTTCAGTCATCATCACGTCTGCTTATCGAGACCGAACTTACGAATCCAAACTCGATGGGGCTTCGTTAATGGAGTGTAGTTTCCTCGCCTCCCCCAAAGTTTACCCCCGCGGGAAGGGGTTATCTAACAGAATCGAATAGAGATCGAGTTTAAGACTTGTTTATGGAACGAATTTAAGCGTTGTGACCCGAACAATAGATTAATAATGGCTTTAACAATGGATACAGTATTGTATACTCTATCTGGGCTGGGCACTTGTACGTCAAGCCCCCAATCACCGCTGGTCCATGAGTAATAATATTCCTAGTTTCATAAAACAATATCATCAGTATTTAGCGTTTTAGTGAACTAATTAAAAAATAACCTAAATTTATTAAAAAATATTTACAATGTGCTTCCATGGTGCTTCCACAAACCATAGAAGTTATCTTTTTCTCAAAAACATTGTACTTAGTTAAGGGCTTAATGAAGACAAAATCACGATCGCGCCCTTTGTGTAACGAAAGTTAGTCATACAAATTATATGGGTAACTTTCGTTACACAAAGGAATCAATTAACTTTTGTTTTTATTAAAGCCCTTAACTATGTACTTATTTTTTTTTCAAAACGTCTCTTAACATGTAATTTCTTTCTCGTGCCATGACGTTGTCATCATGATAGGGTTCTATGTGACCCTTTTAGCTGCAAATGATCTCAACTAATCTGCATCACTCCCCTTAAAGGAGAAAAAAAAACAATTAACGACCCAGCGTATATCAATCGCACAATATAATAAAACAATGAAGCTCAAATGAACACGCAGTATTTTACGAATATACGAGTAGGTGTGAAATAAAATGTATATTATTTATTAGAAATGTTGGTTGTAATGAGCTAATTATCGATTAGTGATTAGTTGAACATAATAATTAGTAATTAGTAACGATTAAAAAAAAGTACGTTACTATGTGTTACACTTATCAGATATTTGCTGAAACTTTGGTAGGTTTGCGTTTAAAATGGTATTTCTAAACGTACCTAAACTTACTCTGGTTTAAAAGTCCAAATATTACTTCCATTAATACCCTCTTACTAAAAAAAACTTATTAATTTATACAATGCTACTGCTACACGTATAGAATAAGAACTAAAGGCATAGAAGGAGCCTTAAAACGAAAGCAGTCAGATCTACCTATACCGGTCTTGAAAATTGCAATATGAATGTTCAATAAGTTAAAAGGGGAAAGAGTATTAAGTCCAGTTCTTGCTAAAACTAGCCGTACAACGTGATCTCGTGTAAACTGGTCACCAACTGGTCACCATGGTGTCATCCATGGACGTAGATTAGCTTATACAATCTCCGCACACATAAACATTGTTTATATATGCAACAGTGTACGACTATGATATTTTAGCTTATACAACTGTCTCTTTTTGGCACACTGAATCCTAATTAAGACTGCATATCAGCTATCGTATTTTTCCTTTTGTTCCGTATTGCTCCCTATGTCTTTAGTTCTTATTCTATGGGAACAAACTTGACATGCCATTTCGCTTTGAGATTTACATAAAAAAAAAAAAAAACAAAAAAGGATAGGAAGGAAAACACTCATTATGTAACGTAACTTAACGAATTAAACCAAAGAGCTACCGATTTTGCTCAACGCAATTAGTACTTAGTATTAATAAAAAAAATGTACTTAAGTCTTTAAGTTTTAGTAACTAGTAAAAAACTTGTCTAAATAGTATAACGTTTAGATTAACGAAATAAAGAACAATACAAATCGTTTATTTAAATACTAGCTTTTGCGCGCGACCCGTCCGCGAAGTCATTTATCGCTATTGCCTCGGGAACTATAAAATATTTCGGATTAAAAATATATTTTATTCCAGACTATAATCTATCTGTGTGCCAAATTTCATCCAGATCCGATTAGCCGTGGCGTGATTGAGTAACAAACATCCAAACTTTCGCATTTATAATATAATATTAGTAAAATTAACATATTCCAAAACCCAATTGTGATGTTACTCACTAGTCTAAGCTGTAGGTATAACTATTTGATGTTTGTGGCATATATGAATGTCTTAGATGTTTTCTATGTATTTACGTATGTATTTCTCTATGTAAGTATGTTATCGTTGTCTATTACAAGCCTATAGCTTAGTTTGGGACTAGGTCTATTTGTGTAACATCGTTTCGTGATTTATTGTGTACTAACTTAAGTGTTAATTTTTTTATGGGTTCCATCTAATATCATATTCGCAAAACATGATATGCAAGTGCAGTTAGGTTATCGTAGGTATGTTTTGGTTATGTTAGCTTTACAGCAAGCCCGGAGGGCCTAACCACCCAGAAATAGGAGCTCCGCGGTAGCGGTGCTCCGTTGACATTCTAATTATTGATGTCTAGCGAATTACGTTTTGCACATATCATGTTTTGCGAATATCATGTTTTGCAAATATGATATCAACATGCCTAATGCAGCCCACCCATCATTCTGTTATTTATATAAAGCCTGACAAGATTCTATTTGGCCCTATTTCCATATATATTTGTATTGAAATAGGGCCAAATAGAATCTTGTCAGGCTTTACTTTATACATATAATTGTAGACACTACGGACGAAATCAAACGAGATACTTGTAGTAATAGCTTAATTTGTTTTATATATTTACTTGTATATGTAGGACAATTGTGCTCTATATCAACGAATGATAAAGTTCAAATATCGGCCTAGTGAATACTGCGGCCTGGAAAGTGACTCTTATTTATAACGTGTATTATTTTAGAAACAAGGTATATTTTTATATCTGATTATTTTCAGTAGTTTATATGAGCGCAGAGATATACAGATATAAAGTATTTCTGAAAAATCACTAGGCCCCGTATTCCACTCCATTTAAGACCATGGTACTACTGTATCGTTATATTCTTGACGTTAGCTCTTATTTGTTTAATAATAAAAGTAGACTGCGATTTAAAAGCGAGATCTGAGCCAAAGTAGAATGACCTGGTTTTGGTACGTAAAAGATAGCCACAATCTTCGCCGCAGTATTAGTCGTATCGCACTATGTTAAATCACGCACTTAAGCTTAATAATTACAATCTATTCCAAGAGTGACTTGTACCAAAAAAAAAATCTAGTATTAACCTCTCTAGTAATCTTTAATAACCTTTTTACACGGCGTAAAGGACGTGACATTCTACTGGGTGATTAGGGGTTATGATTCGGAATGGCCAAAAGTGAATAAGATGGTCATACTGAACAACCTTTTCGATGGGACCAAGCACGAAACCGCCAAAAAAAACCAGCTGTTAACGGTGAATTAATTGAGAGTTAATGTATGAAACGAACGGTTTTTTGGCGATTTCGTGGTTGGTCCCATTGGAAAGGTTGTTCAGTATGACCATTTTATTCACTTTTGGCCATTCCTGATCATGACTCCAAAATCACCCAGTATACCTATCTTATAGCGAGTATCATATGTTCGTATCTCGCTCTTACGTATTACTCTGTCCCTACGTTGGCCATACCAATAGTTCCCACTTTACACTTCCTGCCGCTAACTTTAGGCAACACCGCCAACATGGCGATAGTCAATTTGCTTTTATATAGCTAGTCCAGTGTGCTTGTTTTAAGTATCTATTATTTATATTATAACAGTAAAATTAAAACGTTTTTGTATAACTTAAATAAAACTAAAAAGTTCGAATGCTTGTAGAGAAAAAAAATCATAGGATATATTCTTATTTAATTTCTGGTAACATTGGTACGCTGGAGGCTAAAAAAGTCCCAAGTTGGAGTCTTTTTAGATTATGACTAACTACGAACAAAATAATTAATAAAAAAATATAAAAAGATGTATGAACATCTGGCACTGATCAGTGCTTCAGGATACAAAATAATAGGGCAAAATAACGGTAATTTAATATCTTGACAATGAAACATGACAGGTGACAATTAATTAATTAATTTATTCATTACATTACATTGCAAAGTTAACACGCTGACACATCATTGGCTTTAATATAAGCTGTGCCATGTACACTGAAACGTCACCTGTCACATGTCAAGATGGTGAAAGTGGAAAGGTCTTGATTTTTTTAATAATTAATCAATTATCACGGTGATATCACCACCATTTACCTGCAGATTGAAGGTTTTGGTGCAAGCCAGCCCTAGGGATTCGGATTTTCAAAGCTGTAATTGACAACCGGAAAACACAAAAGAACTACTTAGGGCCTGTTGTTTGATCAGTAGTTAACTGAACTAATGGTTAAAATTCGAAAAAAGAATCGAAAATTTGACACATTTCCTTGAGATTTAACCATTAGTTACGATTTTTAACAATTGGTTAGTTTAACTACTGATCAAACAACAGGACCTAAGTTGGTATCAATATCTATAGTTATTTTATTTTATTTAACTACCACGATAAGAAAACTTACTGTATACTGAGTTTAATTTTAACAAGAAGTACACATTGATTCATTCAAGTAACTTCTTTATATTGTTACATGTATGTATGAAAATACTTTATTATACATAATAGGGTCGATGTGGAAAGTTTACATAGTGGTGTGGTGCGGTTATATTTAAATATTTAATTTTATCATTGAACGGTTGTTACATTAAATGAAAAAATATATCGTTATTGGTGGGTAGCTATAGCAATCGATAAAAAAATGCCTATTTTGTCTCTATCAGTTGTCAATAGACGTTCCGAAAATTAGGATCCCTGGATCTGGGTCAATGTAGAATAATTCCTGTGACAGTTCATATAAACACGTATTACAGTGTAACAAAAAGGGTAGAAAAAAAAATGGAGGCGCCACTGTCTGTCAAATTCGATTTCATGTGGCAACTCTTAAGTACTTTTGTATAGAACAATTAAGTGTTGCCGATGAAAATATTTATAGTTCCGCTTCTACACTTGTTTCTTTATCTTGTCATATTATAAATGGTGTACTGCCTTTTCGCAGAACTTTTTTTGGCCGAATTTCATTTGCCAACCAACGTTTCGCCGACAATTCACTTTGACAACTAACGATTACCAAAATTTTATATGACAACGTTATTTTTTTTGACATCCCTTTGAAAAAACTATGCTAATATTCTCCGTTTTTGGGGCTTAAAATAAGGCAGGGAGTACCTACTCAATAAAAAATTTGGTAAACAATAAACAACCAAATGAATATTATGCCAACTAAAACATTACACAACATGAAAGTAGGTATTTTGAAAAATAATATTATAAAAAACAGACCACATGTTGAGTTGGTAACTGTTAAGTTGGCAAATAAAACAAATACATTTGATAAGTTGGGAAATGAACGTTCGGCGAAATAAATTTACGCGAAACGTGAGTTGGGAAGTGATAATCGGCCATACAATTTTCTGCGATAAATAAGAGAACCATTATAAATACTTCATTGATGCCAACCTTGCAACGATGTTAATTAATTTACCTCTTTTTAAAAAGCCTTGCTTGCGAGTGAACTGTTTGAAATAACGAAATACGTCTGTCAGTGGTAACACTGGTAACTAATGGGAATAAAAAATCCCAACTGTTAGCACTAATTTCTGGGAATCTTTGTTCCCAGTAGCTATCACCAAGTATTTTAGTGGTAACAAATGGGAAAAGTATTCCCAGTTTGTTACCACCGAGTACTTGGTAAAATATGAAAGTAATAATTCAAGCTGTTCCCAGTGGGAATAACCCCGTTAACGGCACTATAATATAGTCATAATAAACTACTTCTAAAAATGTCGATGTCGAAAGTACCTTACCTTTCCTGTACTTAATCACTGGTACTATTGACAAATCGCCTTTATAGAATAATAAGACATAGTTTCAACTGACAATAAATTATTTTCATTATTAATGCCAAAGAAAAAGCTATTAACGTACCTAACTATAATTAATAAGTTTATTTTTTATATTGAAATTAACATATTTTTGTTTAGTGTACAAACTATTGTAAAGTTCAAGATAACTAAGTAAATGTAGAAATCGATATAAAGATTCCTAAAAGCATAATAGCTAGATAGGTATGCTTAAAATATGCTTTGTCCTTATCTGTCATTGTGACACTTGCATTTGACAAAAAGTGACAAAGCATACATTCGTTTTATAGTGCGTTTATGCATAAGGGTTATTCTATTATATTTTGAGTAAGTGACTCGATTGGACGAAGTTAATTTTGGGCTGGAATTCTACAAGGTAATAACGATATCGTTTTGGACCTGTTTCCGTATTGTCAACGTTTTGATAACTCTTATGTCATTTACAATAATGGCGACTGTGACACAAACGATTCTAAAACACGTCAAACACGATATCGCTATAACGCAGTTGAATAGAGGCCCTGGTTTGTAGTTAAACTGAGAACCTGGGAATGCAAATAACCGGTTAATAACCGATTTTAGTATGAAAATGACGGTTAATAACCGGTTATTTGCATTCCCTACTGAGAACACTTTTAGTTTCGTCTGTTTGTCTGTATTTTTCCAGTATTTTCTCCCGGGGCACTTAGGACTGTCTTACTTTAGTGTGGTGTAAAATAATGGTGTTAATTATTGCTCAAAGAATCCCGTGTAAGTGCACCTTTAGGTACGTATGCACAACGAAGACACTGATAACTGACCACCCATAGACTTTAATGCGTTGCGTTGCGATAAGGTTTATGTTCGATTGTAAATGTACAGTTTTTTTTTTTTTTTTTTTAATCTTTATTGAGAAAAAGAGGCTTTGGTCGCGTAGCGACTATGCCAGCCTCGTAGCATTACAAAAAAGAATTAAGTACTATCTATACTTAATTAATTTAAGAATCATACTGTATAACCTAATCGCTAATTTGGAAGTTGGGTTGGACAATATAATATTGCATGTCCCAACATGACTTAACTTAACACCAGCCTCAGATTCCACAGCTCTGCGTTCCGCTTCGATTCGGGCACACTCCACCAAGGCGTGGAAGACATCCTCTCTCTTATCACACGTTGAGCAATTTGGGGACTCCGCGATCTTCATCATATGTCCAAATACATTCAAGGGTATGTGCCCGGAGCGCAAGCGAAAACTGGTGACTAAAATTACTCTACTTAATTTAACTCTCGAGAACCATGGTATCTTAGGCGGCTCGCTCGTGAATGTCTTGTACCATATACCCTTCTTACTGTCTTACTTTAGTGTGGTGTAAAATAATGGTGGTAATTATTGCTCAAAGAATCCCGTGTAAGTGCACCTTTAGGTACGTATGCACAACGAAGACACTGTTAACTGACCACCCATAGACTTTAATGCGTTGCGATAAGGTTTATGTTCGATTGTAAATGTACAGTTAACAATGTCTTCGTTTATTAAAGCCCCAAAGCTCAAATACTAGTAGGTGAGACTTAAAGAGTAAGAATGATGTTGTTTGTGATTACTGATTATGCTAATATCTCGCACGAAACCGTTGTTTGTATGTATAATTGTGCGTTTCGATGGAGATACGTACAAGAAATCTTAACAGATTGTTAGAGTAGTTGAGCATTGTTTCATGTTGTAAAGTTTCGTCAAGAACAGGACAATCATTTTGAACTTCCAATAACGAAATGTCCATGTTTTTGCAGGCCTAAACATAGCATTAAAGTGTTGATTTATAGCTGTTAGATTTAACACTAAACGAGACTTGTAATTAAAATTGTTTTACGACTTCTAGGTGAAAGATCGCCGTATTAAAATAATGGGTCATAATTATAATACATAACGATCATCTCTATATTTTTTTTATTTCTGAAACCGTCAACTTTTCAGGATTTTTTAGAAGGCCATTCTATAGAACCCATTAGGTTTTGGTTAGGTTTGTTTTATAACAATCCTGAAAAGTTTACGGTTTTAGAAATAAAACCATTTTAGATGATGATCATTATGTAATACGACCTATTATGCATTTTGACCTTCATAGGAAATATGGTGGACCCTGGTAAAACATATCACTACCGTTGACTCACTATGTTTTTGGTTTATTAAATCCGTTCCTTGGTGGCGTTCAATAAGTTGCTTCGTATTGTATTAAAATGTTCCATATTATTACTGAGACCGTTGTAAATTACAAGTCTTGTTTTATACCTATAAGTGATGGCCAAAAATCGAATCAATAAACCTCTAGAAATAGTGGAAGTCTATGGCATTTATACTGTGTTTTTTCATGTTACTTATTTTTTAAGTCTTAAATGGAAAATATTTATTTCTGAAAAAATAAACCATTGCAATTTATGACAATTGTTATTTGATTATGCGGATTAGAAATCAGTGTAAGGTAACGGCACCAGTACTCGACAAAGGACCAATGTTCGACACTGTCTCTTATTCTTAAAGTGTTGAACACTGGTGTTGTTACCTTAGCGACAAATCGTATAGAGTATGCCCGTCTCAAGATGCGTTAAAAATGAGTTTTTGGCGCATTTCGAGACTGGCTTACTCAAGATCAGAATAAAAATACCTGCAGGCCTATTACTGTAGTGTTCACCGACGTGGATAAAAGTGGATGAAACATCTGTCACTTTCTGACCGGTAAGTGCAAGAGTGACGGAAGCTTTATCCACCGCGATAATGGCGACCGTAATGCGGACCCTGTACATTGTAAAGACGACATCGCACTACACTTGGAGACTGGAGCCTTGTACATTAACCTTGCATGTCGCTGCTTCCCAAGAATAGTGACACAAAGCGAAATAGGTTAATTTTGAATTATTGATACAGATCGATTTAAAATAATCTTGTCTTACAGATGGGCTCTTTTGGATACACTTCGACCCCTTTAGGATCGGACTCAGCTGTTCGAATGTGCAGGTTTCCTTACGATGTTTTTCCTTTATCGTAAGAGCGTCGGGTACTGTGCTTAAGTTAGAAAAACTCGTTGGTACATGGTGGCCGCGAGGTTCGAACTCGGTACCTTACGATCACGAGTCAACCCCCTAAGCCACTAGGCCACCGACGCTGTCAATTTAAAATAGTACTTTAGTCGATCTGTATTAATAACTCAAAATTAACCTATTTCGCTGTGTCACTATTCTTGGGAAGCAGCGATGTATTTGTTATTGTATTGTCAACGTTGAGATAGCTCTCATTTTCTTGACTAAAATGGTCAAATCAAAATGTTTATTGAGTAAATAGGGCCTATTTATTGAATAAGTGGGGCTCTTTTGCACGTGGGTAGTATGAAGTGAATTTACCAGCGCTTCAGATAAGACCATCATTGCGGAGAAGAAGCGCCAAGAAACTCCAGCAGAAGGTAATTTTTTCAAACATAAAGTACAGTAATACTTAAAAGTAAGTTACATTACAAGTACTTAATAAAGTAATAAATAAATAAGGTGGTGGAGATAAAACCAATATGTAAACAATTCATGTAGAAATAAAGTAGAATGAGGCAGATCTACTCTGCCAGGACGTCTAGGCGGACCTACACAGGTCGTTGATAAACCTTTAACCATACGATAACGACGCCGATATTCGCCTTGGGCTGTCGTGCCTTACATCGCCACCGACGCTTATAATTGTCAGAAGTATAAGCTGTTCTACTCGGACTAAAATCATTAACCTTTGACATGTAGCCTGCCTATGGGCTAACTGTACAAAGCGAAGTTACAGCGACCTTAGAGTCCTGTACAATATGCGTTCAGAGTGATTGTGGGGATGCCCCGAGGCTGCTCCGCCTCTGGCACGTTCGCGGAGGCGCACCGCTTGCTCCACACGACTATGCGTAGGCGGAGGGAACTCCAAAGATATCTTACCTCTCTTTACCCCGAGGGTACATCATTTTCACCACTGACGACTGTACCAAGGACCGGAAAACCGCTTTATTCGTTAAGCGCTTTCGATTCAAAAGCCTATCACTGGGCTACCCGTACAACGGATAGCCCTATCGATTGTGTTGCCGTATCGATATGGCTACCTTTTCGGATAAGGTTACCGTTTCCATTGCGCTTGTTGTCCGATAGGGTGTTTGCAGCTGGAAGAAACAGCGTATCAATAGGGTTGGGTTAATCCTATTGATTGCTGTCTCTTAGGCCCGCTTGCATCTAAATGTCACCACGTGCGCCTACCGACCGCTTACCGTTCTATTGTTAGGTTGTGCAATAATAAAGGAATTGGGCGCAGAGATTGAAATATCTTGACATCTATCGAAACCCCTTTAAAAGCGGCAAGCGTATTAAGGGTTTTTGATACCGGTAAGACTGCCAGCGGAAAGCCAAATCCATCGTATCAATGGATAACCCTTTAATTGCGGCTAGCCAACGATACGCTTGCCGCACTGATGGGGTTTTTAAAATCAACCCTATCGAATAACCCGATCAAAAGCGTAATTAACGGAAACCGGTTCCGGTCCCTGGACTGTACCATATCCGGCACTGCTGTGACGGTAATGGTTGTGTCGAAAAGAGACATTTTTATTTGTATTAAATGTAGAATGACATCTGTTATTAATAAAAATCCTGATACCTGACCTGTTATTTAATAATAATAATAATAATAATAATAATAAAGCCTTTATTTCTCTACTACATAAACATTTACAATTTGCTTATTTCTAGTTGTTTCATGCGATTGTATTTTATTTTGTTAAACATGCATATAATTGTTCCTTTTTTTTTTGACGTAAAATTTAAACATTTTTGATTTAATCTTTTCCATGAAAAGAGTACAGAGTTATTGATCAATAGTTTACATATATTTTAAATTAAACATATTTATTACCTTAATATTATCGTATTTTTAACCGTATTGTTTTTCTTCCCTGTAATCATTGTATTGGTATTTAATTATTTATTATTTATTTGACTGGTGTGCTTACATTATTTTGCTATTTCGTGGTATTGGTATTAAGTTATATTGAATAATTCTTTATTGGTTTCCATTTTACTCTTTTTCCTTACTTGTAGTAGTCGCCTCTAGGGCGTAGGCCTCCCCCATTTTCTTCCATAATTCCCTGTTTCTAGCTTTCGTCATCCAGTCCGGTCCTGCTCTATCCACGAATATGTCTGCCCATCTCTTCCTCGGTCGTCCTCTCTTTCTTGTTTCTTCTCTTGGATTCCATTCCGTTATTCTCTTTGTCCATCTATTACATTTCGGTTATCCTTCCTTCGTCCAGTAGAGTTCTCACGTTGAGGCTTCCAACATATAGGTAGTTCTGTTTTTCGCCTATATCTTGGCTTGGGTTAACGGTATAGTTCGGGGGGTGGTGGTCTAATGTCCCCTCGGTGACCAGCCGGCTTGGGGAATTGAGAGGGGGTGAATTTGATTGCTATGCTGTGCTACTGCCCGGTCGGGGAGCACTGTTTTCTCCATATGTCAGAGCAGGCTTCATACTAAGAAAGTTCTTCATATTGTTTGTTTTGTTTACTTTATTTGGTTGTTTTTCTTTTTCTTCCGTAACGTTTTTAATAATTTCAGGTGATTTTGATAACATTCTTTTCTTTGTTATTTACATAATTTAAATACTCTTTATAATGTGCTGATTATAGGTAATATTTTATGAGCTGTTTGTATCGTAGGCGTCGGATGCATCCTACATCTTGGCTTTTAAACAAACCTTCGTATGTAGGGTCAAATTTAAAATTAGAACTGTTTTATAAGTTTTATTCAACGAATTATGTTTGTCTATGGTTTATTGGTTCATTGGAATAGATTTTTAAGTTCAAAATCTGACTTTGGACTGATCAGTGCTTCAGACAACGATGGGTGCACTTATTATCAGTGCTTAGACATAATTATAAAACTGTGTCGAAAATAGTCTATCATACGTAAACGTTAAGGGGTAAGTTGGTAATAAAACTGTAAATAAAACTAAATAATGCTTTATTTCACATTGTGTCAATATTCATTGGTCACAAACAAGTTTTGCACTTCGACGTTGGAACTTATACTCCCGAGTTTCGGGTTACAATAATTATAAAATATATGCAGTTAACAACAACCCCCTCAATTTACTCCTCTCGTCGCTGGTGCCCTAGTACCTTGCAGGTCTCTTAGTGCGATACGGCCGTTCACAACGGACAGACGGGCACTCCGCTCATTCGGTATATTATGGTTGAAGTTTAATAAACATTATTCTTTTTAAATTATGTATTTCATTGGAATTGTTTCGGCCAAGAGACGCAGCAAGGAAGAGTGTTTTCACTCAAAGCAATTTTAATGATTATTTACAAAGATGCTTCGCTTCAGAATATGATTGGGTCTCACATTCGCCTAGGGCTACAGTGGATGTTATGAGCTCCTGGTAAGTGCGGAGACCCGAGCTGACGCGAAACTCCCAATCACGCACCGTATCGGCTAAAATAAATCACCAGTAAAATTTATCCTCTAACAACAAGTTAATAAACTCTTAATTATACAAAATTATCATAAATATCACAAATAAAATACAAAGCTAATGATCGATGGAGGAGCCAGCAACGGTTGTCTGTTTTTCGTCGTTTAGGTTGCCGTAGTTATTGTCGTCTCGGTCGCGCGACCTGCCGCCGTCATTAATGTTCTATTAGGAGCCGAATTTCATCAAACAATTGAACACTGTCTATATTAACCTTAATCATCTGTAAGACTTGGTGATGAAATTCGACGTTTTTCGGCGGTCGGGTCGCGAAGTTTGTACATCTGTTTCTCGAGCACACCTCAGAGGCATTCTATGAACACGTGACACCGTGACGTCACGCAACCGCGCGCCGCGTCAACTGCCAGCGGTCTCGCTCCCACGGAGCTATCTACATCTCCCGTCTCTGTCGACTGGCAGTCGGCCCGGCGTCGCGACTAGACTAAAACCTTACTATACAAATAATATTTATAAGAACAAATGGAAACGCTATGATACAAAATAAAAGAACAAAAACAATTATTTATATTTATACAAAACAATAACGTTGCCAGTCGCTGCTGGGGCTCAGTGATGCACGTCAGTCTGCCTTATCGATCGAACCGATTATCTAATGGAGTCTTTTACAATAAATATGATAGAAAACAATTAAAACATCGTACAAAATCAGCCTTCGCGTACTCATTCCTTCACTATACCATTTTCTAACTAACCTACGCGCACCGCCCTCGCAGACTAAACGCGCTCAAAGCTCACCGCCTCGCAGTCAATGCATGTCATGGCGAAACGTCTCAAACAAATCATATATTAGTTAAATAGAACAGCATTACAAGTCCAAGTTACCGTCGAAGCGGACTGACTAGTACACGGGAGGCATAACTGTCGGCCGGCTTGCACAATGTGCTCGAATCTCAATGGGACGCGGGTTTCGGCCTGTCGAGGCCGACCACTCAACGAATGCCGCTGGTCGAGAGCCAACACGTGCGCGTCCGAACATTTCGCTAATAAGGCAGCACAATTACACTATTTCGGTAGCGTCACATCTTTAAAAGTTTTGCATCATAGCTTGGGATTGTTTGGTCGGATGTCGAGTGTTTTTTGATCCAGACCGCGCACATATCACAGAGGCCAGTAAATGATGTGTAGGGGCTTCGTTTTCGTTTCGGGCCCGTAGACGAGGCACTAGTTAGTTTGTTGGGCGAGCGTGGGGCGCGGGGCGGCGCGGCGGGCACCAGGGCCGCAGCGCGGGCAGGAGCGCGCGCGTCACCGCGGCGCGCGGCAGCGCCGGCACACGCGCACGGCGCCGCCGCCCCACGGGGCCAGCTCCGAGCACGAGCCGCAGAAGATGCCGCCGCACCGTCTGCAATTACAATTAACAACGAACGTTACATTACCATTTTATTAGTGCTCTAAAATGCGTTTCGAAACCGTACGAAATGAACAGCATCATTACAATCAATTTTACTATAAAAACTTTCATGTCTGTGGTAGTAGGTAAAATCTGTACTGTTAATGTTATTATAGTGTCGATTTTTGTAAAGTTACGAATTACATTTAGAACAGCTATCAAAACTCAAGAGGGTCTCTATTCTAGTATCCATAAATATTAAAAAAAATATCGATGCGAAACGCCAATTCAGTATGTTTTTTTAACATAAATCGCACGACATTTGATCTCGAGTGACATGATATGAGAATAGGGACTATATTCGATTGTCTATGATTTAACAAAACATTCGTCTTGACGGAGGATCGAATTGCCGCCATTGGGTTGAGTTTAACGCGGTGGCATAACTTTTGAGTTTATCATTTCATCGGCTGTCTTGATGGCAGGTTTAGTGGGCAAGCTATCATTATCACCATTAAAGAGAGAGACTTGTCGAGACGATAGTGGATGGCGCGGCGCTGTCGGGCAGCCAGCGGACGCCGCGCGCCTGGTGGCGGGGCGAGGGTACCTGCAGTGGTGCCGGCGGCGCGCCAGCCAGAAGTGGTTGCGGCAGTACTGGCAGCGCGGCGCGGCGCTGTCGGGCAGCCACACGACGCCGCGCGCCTCCTCGCCCACCTCCACCTCGCTGGCGCTCCCGCTGCTGCTGCTGCTGCTGCCCGTGCTGCCCGCCGACGTCATCTGCGGACCACGCCACATCAGCACCCGCTCGATCACTTTCAAACCCGGTAAATCACTCAAACATCACGGTGCAGTGGAAAAAGTCACTTGAAACAAAATTGACGCGCTCATCTACAAACTTGGGGCCCTTTTAATTTGTTAGGGCACAATTTACATTCGGGTAAGTAAGCCCAGAAAGATGTGAACTACTAACTCAGTGTCCAAGAAACCGCCTTTAAAAAAATCTACGCCCCCTATGTACATTTGCATGAACAGGGCAGCATAAGTGGAGACCTACTAATATTACAATAATATAAATGTGAAAGTTTGGATGGATTATTGTTCCTCAATCACGCCAGACGGCTGAACGAATCTCGAAATTTGGCACAGAGATAGATTAATTAAATTATAGTCTGGAATAGGACAAAGACTACTTTTTATTCCAAAAAAAGAGAATTCCTGAGGGAATAGCGATAAACGACTTCTACGCGGGCGGACGGAGCCGCAGGAAACAGCTAGTAAAAAATAAACTACGTAACTTCTACTGTGAAAACTAACCCTATCCAATTATTTAAAAGTTCAGCTCGTGTTGAACCTGATATAGAATCGCGCACTAACTCGCACTGTGAACACTGCTCCATGTAACCTTCCACGGTATACATGGATGTTCATAAACTACCGTCCCTCTCGACTCGATGAAAATCTAGGCTACCAAAATGAATGGACTACTCCTGTTTGTACTAGGGGATCATAAACGGATAGTGACCTGCAGGCGTGGACCGCAAGCCGCGCGCTCTAGCGCGTGTTCTATGCTAGTGCGGTACCAGGGCAGCATGAAACGGTAGAGACCTGCGTTGGCGAGGGCGCGGAGGGCGACGGCCGGGCGGGCGTGGCGGGCGGGGGGGACGCGCGCCTCAGCGCCTCCCGCGCCTCGCGCAGCTGGCCCGTCAGCTCTTCTACCACTTTCTGCAAAAGAAACAAACTTTGTTAGTATCATAATCATACATTTTGGAGGAGACTCATCTACATGATGATAATGATGTGATGTCCCACAAACCATACAACCATACAACTTGCGTCAAATACATACATACATGCGGTAAAGATACTAGACATATCAACTAGCGCGTTTTCGCGCTCCACTGCGTTCTATAGTATGAATGAATCCTCACACAATATGTCAACTATACAACGCAGTGGAGCGCGAAAACGCACGTGCGTGTCATGCGCATGCATACTGTGTGGCACAGTCTTAAAACTAATTGGATAAGACCCAGTGTAATGTGAATGCATGTACCAGGTTGTCATAAAAAGAGTATAAGACCGACCTTCTGGTAGAGTATGATCTGGTGCAGGCGCGCCTGCAGCGGGTCGCTGGCGGGCGGCAGGCCGTCGAGCGGGTCGGCGCCGGGCCCCGCGCCGCCCGCGCCGCACACGCAGCGCGCGCGCGGCGCGCCCAGCTCGCCGCCGCACACCCCGCACCAGCACTCCGAGCTGGCGCCCGAGTCGCCTGATGTCTCGATGCCGCCTACAACAAACGGGACACCTCCGTCAGACCTCTACGACCACCATGCTATCCTGGTACTTAAAAGTCCATCGATTAGCGGCTGCCAAAACAAAATACAGTTCTAAAGACACCATTTTAATTCTGTTATTACCATTTTCAGTTTTTTTTTTATCGATGCGTATGTCGAGTATGATTATGGGATGAAGTATTAGCGGGTTTAGTGTAAGACGTACAATCCACGACGCGTCACCTTATGCACGCTTTGCACAGATCAGTGTAAACGACGAAACAACTTATCCGTCCTACTGAAAGAATTCTGATCGTCGTACGCAAGCTGTAAAGAGGGCAAGCTTAAGCGTTTGTATAGCGACGCTACGTAAGAAGCAAGTTGGAACGTTCTTGCAGACATAATCATAACATAACCAAGTCGACACTACTTGACCTTGCCGCCAACTAACCGCACACGTCACAGAAACTTATCGGGAAAGGTGAGCAAACTCGATCGATATCGCCTTGTGGATTCGGGCCGGATCGAAGATTAGAAAGACGTCGCGATTCGTGTTAACGTCTTCAGGGGGTGATTCTCTCAACACAGCGCTGCGTCGATCTTAATGGTGAAGATCTGAAGCTTTATAGGACACTGAACACGACTAACCTGCCTGCTGCCTAATTGAGAAGGCACGCGCTAAAATGTATTTTGTACGCTCCGAAGGGACTTCTTAAACTTGCCAGATAAAACTTCACCATTAAGATCGACGCAGCGCTGTGTTGAGAGAATCACCCCCAGTTCAGTCTATCTGACTCTGCCATATCAAATGAACCAATGTCGTAGATAGACAGAATTTATGAGTTATTTCTGTATAGATTTATAGAATCTAAATTCTATCACCTCTTTACTGGATTAAGGTACACACGAATCGCCGCGCGAGCCTCGATCTTTCACGCATCGCTAAATGCTGAAGTATAAGAATCGATCGAGCAAGCTCGCCCCAGTACTGTGCACGCGTCTGTGATATCGGTGGTGGTCGGCGCGGAGGTCCAGCAGCGGGCGCGGGAGGGGTAGTGGTGGGTACTGACTGGTGGCGCTAGCGCAGTGGCAGCAGCGGCGCGGCGAGGCGGGGCACAGCGTGAGCTGCGAGGCCACGCGCGGCCGCGCCGCCTCCGAGCCCTCCGAGCTGGCGCCGCTCGCGCTGCCGCCTGCGGACACCACCCACCGCTCTACACTCATGCTAGCCTGGTACGCGAATACTATTCACAACATTTTCACAATGCTTTTAAAACCTATTTTTACCATTTTATGAAAAAAGTTACGGAAATGGCTAAATTAAAAGTTGGTGTAATTTTGTACCAAATATCATTGCGCTCAGCGTTGAAAAAACTACTATTCTGTCACATACGCCAAGCGGAAGATTAATTATTAATTACTCAAAATAGCAGTATTTTTTCATTAATAACAAAGTAAAAAATAACTGTAATTAAAAATCTTTCTTTCTAAAGACAACATTGATTAATGAAATGTTATCATAGAAATAAATTTATCTATTCAGAGAACTTCACTAAACTGTTGCTACCGGAATGCCGTTTTCCTTAATGCTTATGCAATCCTGGTAGCATTCGAAATATACGAGAGGGCTCCGAATCTATTAAGAGATAATATTATTTGAAAATTATGTGCAGTCGTAATTGCATCGCGCGTGTAAGGACAATCAGAAGCCCGGGCTCACCGCACCAGTCAGTATTTAGTTCCGATGTAAAGTGTCCATGAGTTGCCACCACCGAACATAATGAATGAAGTGTTATCAATCATGGATTAATATTAGTCATGTAGTAACCCTGAGGAATTTGAAAGACCAACCAAACCACATGTAAGTAACAAATATAAGTTGAAACTCACCATTTAGGTCGACTTCGAGGAATTTAGTGTCGATTTCATCTAATCCGTTGACGCCGTTGGACAGTCCATTGGGGGTGCTGGGAGAACGCTCAGGGTCTGATCGCAGCATCAGCAGGTCTGCAGGCGAGCGCGGCGAGTGGGGCTCGGGCAGGTCGAACCCGGTCGACGATTGGTTGCTCGACTCGGATATCGACCGCCACGTTATGCTAATGTGCCGCGACCGACCGCTCTCTCTTGTAACCTGCTAAAAAAAAAGCTTTACGATACAAATCAAACTCTAAAACATTGTATTCGAAGTCATTAATTAATTATCAAACGTGGAGCTTGTGATGTAAAAATATAGGGAACATGAAGTTATTCATTAACATTATACAACTCTCAATCTGGGTTGCTATAGTAGTTTATGCAACAGTTGTATAAGAGAGGTCAAAAAAGACGAGTGGTGTGGTTACGATGTGAGCCGCAGGCGAACATCGTAAAGCAAGACGCCACGAGTATTTTTTGACTTAGTTATACACCGTTGCATACAATACTTTTTCTACGACTAGGTTTCAAATAAAATGCAAAATTAAATTAACAAAATTTTATTAACATACCTAGGTTAGAATACGAACGAACGAAGCACAGAACAACAAACGAGCGGGAAACATTCGAAAACGACAAAATATGTGTCTATGGTTAACTTTGTTTTTAAATTGATGTGCACTTGCCAGGTTTTATATAAAAAAAAAGTTGCACAATCGATTTAACTTGTGAAATTGGGACTAAAAAGCACCTAATGATTTGAGAAATGAGTTCTTTTACCTGATTGGTCGATTTTAATATAGCTGCATTCTGGTTGGTTGATACCATGTTTTTAAAGAGTTAAATTAGTAAAAGAGTTTATATACCAAAAAGAACCTAACGTTCCGATTGACAGTCAATGTGTATTGTGATTGGTGGATTAATTTGGTGAAGTATTTTGATTGGTCAAATTAACCTAGGTGTAAGCTTTGGCAGCTAGGCATGTCGTTTTGGCTCAAAAAAGCACAAGTGCTGTTAAGGGGAATAGACTAGATAGAGTTTTCTATGGAATGTTCTGCGGACATATTATCTATATTCTTATATTAGTGTTCGTGACTATATAAATGACAGATAAAAGTACAGGAGTAGGAAAAATAGATAAAAATACATAGCTTTAAATACTAACCTCAGGTACCCCTGAGACGTCATTGTAGGCACGTATAAACACCGCTGGTTCCTCCTGCTCCTCAGGCGACGGCTCCACCGCGTTTCTGACTAAATCGCTCACTTCGCTGGGCTCCCGCACAATATCGCTCACTTCGCTGGGCTCCCGCACTATATCGCTCACTTCGCTCGGCTCCCGTAAGTCACTCGCTTCACTCGGCACTCGGGGCAGGTCACCAAGTTCCTCTGTGTGGTCTATGACGCAGTCTGTAGAGGGGAGTATGGGTTCCAATTTGTCTGGTCGGTCGGACTCGACGGCTCCAACCAGCTCGCGTTCGAGCGACGACGACCCGCTGGCAAGGTCGCGTGGCAACCGCGCCGAGTCGAAATGGTCCGGATGTAGCCCATCCACCTGCGAATAATGATGCCCAAGTCATTATTAATTGTCTTGGCATAATTTAATGATCCCATAATTTAATAATGTATCGTGATTCAAAAACCATTTCGAGAATAAGGTTTGTAGAACGCATTCCCTGTTATTTGACCTCTAATGCGGTGACGTCACGGTAAGTTGTATCTAATCTGTGATCAATCATAGTACAGCATAATGATATAATATAAATCCGAAATGCATAATATAAAAATAATGTGTATATCGTGAAATCTTCAAAAAAAAAATATAAGTCGGTTTTGGAGCCTTTGCCCGTAGGCTAGTCTGTGGGTGAAATTTTCATTGACATTTACATTTAACATGATCTAACAAAACGCACAGGCTGCCAGGCAAAAAGACAATATGAATTCATTAGTTTTAAAGCATGTCTCAAACAAAGCAATTTTGTAGTGACGTCATAACGCAATTTTCCTTCAAAAATCAAATCAATTAAGATAGTTATTAAAATCAAATTAGTGTCTTCAATTAGTCTATTTTATTGAAAAAAAAACGAGGGCTTTTTATATATCCCAAAATATCATTGCTTAGAGAGGTTTGTCTCAAAAGCAAACAATTATTTGTTACTGTTTACTGAGTAAATAAATAAACCACTTTCTGCTAATGGCTAAAGAGCTTAAACGCCACATCGTATTTTCTGCGTCGCGGCTAGTGCTAGACAAAAGAAAACAAAACGTGGGTACAAACAAGGTGACGTCATTCTGACCACATTTTTTTAAATCTCTTAATTTAGAAAAAAATAAAAAAATTTAATACTTTTGAGAAACCTCTATAAGCATGAATTTTGTTATTATTGCATTCTACGTTTTAGCCTATTGTAATAACCGGAATCGATTCAAAAACTTGCAAAAACCGAACTAAAAGTAAAATGTGAAGTTAAATAAAAACGCACAAATGGTATGTTTGCTATGTATGTACGGTATGTTCTGCTGACCTGGTCGGGGCGCGGCGCGGCGGGCAGCTCGTCCACGCAGCTGTCGGTGAGCGCGCGCGCCTCGCGCCGCTCCGCCTCGCCCGCCATTATGCTCGACAGCTTCCTGCACCAGGGGAACACCACTATTGTTCACTCTATCTAGGATGGATCACTTGCACAGCTCATATAAACTTGTTTCTTTGATTTTTCATACATGGTAACTATTTTATAGTATAGTGGCTTTGGCTTTTCGAAAAACGGTTGTCACAGAGATAATTTAATATTTTAGTTTGGAATGGGACTATGTGAGTTTCTTTAAAGCCCCTGACATTTTTTTTTATTTTCTAGATACTGAAAATGAGAATTTTTCGAATACTTTCTTTGTTACTTCTGCTAAACAAACCATTTCAATATTTCAAGTGGTGTAAATATTTCGTCGTTTAATTGAAATTTAAAACAAAATTTTAGACGCGTGATTTATAGGGGCTAACAATTGATCACGAAGATTACTTGTCTCAAGACGCGCCAGAAGATATTACAGCATCCTATAAACTTTGAGATGGGCTTTGTCGGTTAGTAACGGAATAATAACGTAGCTATATACTAGGAAAGCAGAGGTATGACGAAGTGCTAACTCACATGACATCAGGCGCTATGCTGGGGTCACTACACCGTCGTTGTGCAGTCCTTTTCTCTCCTTCACTAAGCAGGTTGTCACACGACCTTGTTTTCGTCATCATTCCTGGAAAAATAACATACATGCCTTGTTATTTATTATAAATTCGATTATGGTATAACTGTAGGTTTTATTGACTAACGTTACTGATTATAATTGAATAAAACCGAAAAGCAAGTCGTAAGTACTAGTAGAAATAGAATCAATTATACCTCTAGCTATGTTGTCTAATGCGTGTTGCGAGTGGCAAGTTAACATAGTTAGGCAAAGTTGCCACCAGCCAACAGTCTAATAATAACACAAAAATCCGTCCGTAGCGTGCAAAAAAATTACATTAAATGATCACCTTTTTCGCACGGGTAGCACTAAAAAAATAAACCTCAAAGAGAAAGGTCCCAATAGAGATAGGCCCCAAAAGAGTTAGGCCCGCTGGGCTAATCTGAATTTGCCAGAAAATTTCATCAAAATCGGTCCAGCCGACATACACACAGATAGATTAATCAACGTATGGTTCACACAATTCATAAAAGCATTCGCAACACAAACAGAACTAAGAAATTAAAAAAAAACTTAAAATTATAGCGGCGACGCTAATGTGTAGGTACCAGGCACGCATAAAGCGCGCGGAGCTCACCGTTGGCGGGCGGGTGTGGCGGCGGCAGCGGCTCGGGCTCCGGTGAGTCGTCGTCGGGCTCCTCGCGCTCGCCGCAGTACATGCCAGCCCATAGGTGCATCGAGCGCACGCCGTATTCCGGCCATAGCACCTGAAATAACAGAGAAGTTTATGTATAGATGTATGGCGCATTGAGAGAGAAAATATATTATTATATTTAACTAGCGGACGGGAACAGGTTATTTTGGTACTAACTAATGTCTAAATGTATAATGGATCAAAATGTCCCATTATCAAAATGTAAAACGGTCAAAAATATATAAATGTAATCATGATAATTATAATGAACAAATGACATAATGTTTAGATGTCTTGAAACCAAGGTGTCTAAAAAGTCCCGTTAGCAATATGTGATAATTTCAAACTGGGTCATTTTAGTAAGTAACTTTTCTTACTTAAGTACCTAACTTATTTTTTTTTCCCTACTAGGTAGTCGTGAAAACATTTCGTGTAGAGCACATGTAGTTAATCGCATTTTGTACATTTTGCCCACAGAGTGTTCTGTCCTAAAAACTTCCAGTCAAATTGACACGAGCCCTAATGAATTCTATCGACAAAACATTTCAAGTAGATCATATTTAGTCAAACGCGTTTCGTACATTGTGGCCACAGGGTATTCTGTCCTGAAAACTTTCAGACAAACTGACACTTTAGCCGTAATTAATTCTATCGAGAAAACATTTCAAGTAGAGCACATTTAGTCAATCGCGTTTTGTACATTTTGGCAACAGAGTATTCTGTCCTATAAATTTTGAGACTAATTGACAATTTAGCCGTAATAAATTCTATCGAATAAAGATTTTGACTAAAATAAATGTTGTCCACAGCATATTTTTCCTTTAATATATTCAGACAAAATGACCAGCTGGCATAAACATTTTGTTAATTACATCTCCACCTTTTATGCATTTTGGCATTTGTACCAAAATGACCTAGTGGACCCGACACACGTTAGTGCCCGATTGCAGCGCCACTTACCGGGTTAAACGGGCATTTTTTTTAACATTATCTTTATACCTGCTCGACCCTGGAATGGTGCGGCGAGTACAGATGGTTCCGGTACGCGGGCGCGCGCAGTAGCTGCCAGACATGCGCGGTGCTCTCAGGCGCGCGCGCCTCGATGCGCTCCCGGCTCGTGTTGCACAGGAACGTGCCGAACATGCACGAGTGCACGTGCGTCGCTAGCTTAATCTGAAAACAAAATTTGCATTTATGAAGAAATTCACACTATTTTGTAGTATCTTAAGGTAATAGAGGCGATAATTAATACCAGGATTCCATAACTCACCAGGTACGCTTCATTAAACTCAAAGCTGCAGGGATACTGCCGCATCAGCTGATAGACGACGTCCAGCCATTGGAGGAAGATGGGGGATCGTTCGTTGGGCTCCTCGGCCCCGAACTGGTGCCCACAGCGGTCCGCGAACTTGTGCCCGTAATCTAACCACTCGCGCTCTACTAGTACTCGGAAGCCCTGGAAATAATAATATATCGTTATTTTTTGAGTTATCTAATGAAAATTGTAATCAGATGTCGGCTCTGCCAAAAGCAAGAGTACGATTATTTGTATTCCTCTTTAATGTAATCAATTCATGCAGCTTACGTTTTGTTAACTACCAAAATCAAGAAATAAAGAAAGAAATATTATTCTCTACACAGAAGAGTCCAAATTAGATACAAATAAAAGTGTGAATGAATACACTAAGTGGGATTAAAGCATGTAAAGTGGTAGTCTTAACAGATTCGGGTATAAGCGACGCCACAAAAAAATAGAAGCATTGAGTGTGGAGGAATAAGGAAATATTGTAAGTTCTATTATGTTTACACGCACTTGCATATTTGCATTTGCATTTTTTACTAAGTATTTATTACGCACGCGCTCGCGTGTTGTCTCAACAACCACAACAAACAATCAGGTGTTTTCATTTCAGTACCAGGAGCCCATAACTATAACGGTAGCTACTTAGAGCACGTCCATTAAGAATGACCTCTCTGGCACACACGTGTCTATCAGACAGCTGTTTTCATTGACAAAGTACCAGGAGGTTATAAGTGTAGTGGTGGTTACCTCTAGCGTCCGATAGTGCACGTCCAGTATGAGCTGCGCGGCGGCCACTATCTGCGGCGTGCGGTCCCAGCCGTCCGAGCAGTGCACGAGCACTGGTCGGCCTGCTAGCACCGCGCGCGCCACCACGCTAGCTGCGCGGGCGACGCCTGACACGTATTGTAGCCATAACGTTCGCTCTAGGTTGCTGTGCCAACTGTCAACAATAAAAATCAATTAGTATTAGTAAGTTCTTAATCGGTAAATTGGTGATTTTTGGATAATGTTGTAGGTTTGATTTAGATTTGAATTAAATGACGTTCACGTATTATAAAATACCGTAGATTTAATCCATTTGTGGCTGTATTATTAGAATCTCGGCTAAGATGCCCATCTCGAGATACGCCAATTTAAACGTGAAGCCATATAAAACTGACATCTCTGACATATCTTGAGAGACTAATTAATAACACCCTAAGTTCTAACCCACCCTAAGTTAGCTTCTAACTTTGGGTGAGTAATTCAAAATGCGACAAGAAAACAATAACCCGGACCCGATATTAATGCTATCGCTACATGATATTTTTTTTAACCCAAAACTGTTATTGACTCTGAATTGTTGTTGATGATTGCCACATGGGAATATTTATAGTTCCAAATGTCACTCATTTCATTACGTCAAACTCTTTAATTGCTTGTTGACCGCCTGAATGTTGCCTACACTAGTACTAGGATAACAGGGCAGCGCGGAGTTTACTTGGCCTGGTCGCTGGGCTCGGCGGCGAGCGCGCGCAGCTGCTGGAAGCTGCGGCGCACGTGGTGGATGTTGGGCAGGCTCATGAACTGGATGTCGGCGTGCGGGTAGTACTGCGCGCATTCGCAGCCGCCGCCGCGCGCGCGGTTCGTCACCGCCGACGCGTACGAGCGCGCGTCCACGATTAGCAGCTTCGTTTGCTGAAACAATAGTTACTTTGTTGTGGTCTGAGGTCTGAGGATGGGCCGAAGTAGAGAGTATTTCCAATTTCGCAAATATTCCAAAAGGAAGGTATTCTAAATAGTATATATCCAAGTAGGGTGAATTACCCAGTAGTATCCAAAATAGCAGTAAAGGACGGCATTATCACATATTTTAAAAGTAAAAATTGCAGTTTCAGCCCTGTTACCACCACACCCTTTAATTCAGTGCTAAATATAGTTAAGGGGAGCCAGCTAGTGGCTCGAACTCCATCCACCCTCGATTAACTCGGATGGATAAATATCTCGTGTTTGGCTTACTTTAATCCCTTGTCGAACAATCTACTTATAATAAATAAAAATATGGTGGATTCATTCAGTGTTGTTTCTTCCCCAATAATTCCAAAGTACCAGGAGTGCATACCTTGTTGGTGTTAGGCGGCTGCAGCCCGCGGTCGGCGCTGCAGGCGGACACGAAGGCGGCGAGCAACCGCTCGTCCTCGCTGGAGCGCCAGCCCAGCCAGCCCACCTCGGGCTGCGAGGAGCGCGCGATCACCGCGCCGTTCCCTCGGTGCCGCCATACCACTGCTGGTACTCTTCGCATTGCTCGAAACCTAAAACAAATGTTAATAGTAGATTGTCATAACATAATGCAGCAAAATGTATACACAGCAATATTGAACCCACAAATAATCTTAAAGGTAGCAGATAATCTAAACGCTACTATTTTCCATAAATAAAATGAAATTAATAATTCAAAATACATTTAAAATATCGACTACTGCTTTGACTTTTTAGGATCAGAACAATCATTTCTGTGGTGTAAAAAAAATCAGTAACTTTAGGAATTATCAGGAATTTCCAAATACTACAATCTTTTTTTTAGGAAAAACCTTTTTTTTTTGTTTGGGGTATTTTTTTTTCATTTATACAATTATTTTGTCGGTACGATTGCATCTTGTTTCATCCTTATTCCTTTGTGCACCTTATCTAGGGACACACTGTATGAAATACCTAGTAAAGATGTTCTAAGTTTGTATCTCACCGTGCGACAGAATCGAGGTCTTCATCACCGATGGACGCGGGCACGACTAGGAGCTGCGGATAGGAAGGACATAGCTTGTAATCGGCGTTGGCGATGGTGACCCGCCATGCGCTCTTTGACGTGAAACCTAACCGCTCCGCCTGGAAACACAATGTTCAAAGTGAGTAATCGAAGCCAAAACAATTCAAGTTGTTGTTAATTCGTAATTAACATTTGTATAAACAACGTGACAAATGTTGTAATGGTTACTTAATAAATTACATCAACAGTCAACAAAGATGAGTCACAACTGTTTTTGTTGGGGCATAGAGCCGGCAACGATTATCTGATAGTGTGATTTGTAAGTGGGACCAAGGATATATTATGGGGTCCTAGTGAAAAACGGTATAAGTCAACTGAAGATCAAGTGGAGAAGGGTTCAAGGGCGCCGAGCGTCCAGTGTTTCCTAATAAACTAAAGTATTATCTTTATTATCTTGAAATCTAAGAGCGCTTTACTGTTGTACAAACGAAACTGCAATACCGCGTAACTATAAAATTGAATAAGTTGCAAAATACACCTTAACAGATAAGTCAGTAAGGTACACTTTGTAACTAATTTCGTTACGCGGTATTTCTGTTTCACCGACGATATGTAGGATACATAACACAGTTTAATAACTACTAACCTAACCTAACCTAACTTCGTGTAGTCAACTTTACGGAAAAAGGTGGCAACTATTTAATTTGTACAACAGTAAAGCGCTCTTTGATTTTAAGATTACTCTAGTTTATTAGAAAACACAATATAAGTAATGAGAGCGCCACTGGACGCTCGGCGCCCTCTTCGGTCTAGTATACTCCTTTTATGTATACCCTTTTTCACTAGATCGCCAGTATTATGCAATCCAAGATTTCAAAAGCGTTGCCAACCCTAATAACCAGGAGGAAAGAAAAACCTCGTGCTTATTTAGTCATTCCAACGGCTATCTTACTCGCACATCAAACCAAAACAATGCAAAAACTGCTGCTTTGCGTGCGGCAGATTTTAATCAGGAGAGAGAGATCCTTTCTCCCTAACATAACTTTGATTTAGTTGTTGTTTGTACCAAAATGTACTAGGCAATCATTACTAATGAGGACATTCACTTTTGAACCGAACCAGTATAATTATAGCGTGCATGGTCCGTTTTACTGTCGACAAAGCCAGGGCGGCTTGTCCTAGGCGCAGGCCGCCGCAAAGGTTTCTTGAAGTTCTAAATGTACTAGAGGTTCATAAGCAATGAGTATACTCACTTCAAGACCGAACCAGTGTTTGTTTTCAGCGTGCGAAGCCCGCATCAGCGCTCTGTGGACGGAGGCGGGCGGTTGTTCCTTGGCCCAGGCCGCGTACGCCGCCGCAAAGGTTTCTTGAACGGAACCCATGGGCGAGAGCGCGGTGCTCAGCCGACGCCACCACTCTAGGCACTGGTCGCCGGTGTTGAAGGTACATCTGAAAACACAAGTAAATTAATGCCTAGGTATCGAAGAAGGGGAGTTAGGTACGGATTACTAACAGAGTGTGCAATTTTGTACTTACTCTCGAGCGATATATACTGCTTTATACTACACTTAAAAATAAATAAAGTACAAAAGTAAAAAATGAATTCTTTCGAGGAAGAACGAGCACGCCATCAAACAGGGGCTCTACTTTGAAATCCGTAATTTGAACTTCGTCTATCTTCGTCTTCGTCTAATACGGATTTCAAAGTAGAGCCGCTGTAACAAAACGTCGGAGATAGTGCAATACCGCGTAACCAACAAATTAAATAAAGTGCAAAATATACCTTAGCAATTAAGTCAATAAGGTGCATTTTGTAACTTATTGGATTTGTTAGTTACGCGGTATTGCAGTATCCCCGACGAAAAGTTTTTGTTTCATTGTTAATTTTAACGCTCCGTACAGTTTGCGTGCCAAAAGACGTTAAAGAAAGTGAACACGCCCCGATTTGCAGAGTCCAACTTGCGTGCGTGTCAAAATGGGTTGATTGACAACGTCATCTAGAATTAAAAAAAAACCGGGGTAATAATGGATTTTCATACGACATTACTAGCCTGATATAAGGGCAGTTATGAAATTCCATTCAATCCTTGATTCCCTGATTTTTGAGAAGGTTTAATGAACGGCGTTCTCGTCTTTAATTAGGGTAGTACCTAATTATGCACTTACTAACAAAGTGTAGTATAAATATAATAACTGCATAGCTATATCATAACAACCCCCCTTTAGGCATACAGGGGGGTTATTATGACTTATTTATGACATAGCTATTTCAGTTATATAGCTCTGTCCTTTACGCTCGCCGTAAAATGAGCTGCATACCTATGTCATAATAACCCCCCTGAACGGCGCAGTCAACCTTGTAACAAGTAGGGAATCGCGCTTTGAAGCTGTTTTGTTGTGTTGTTGGATCCCTTTCCTTTTAGTTTGCACGTAGAATGCAATAAAAAGACATTCATTTTACGACCGTCATATAAAAACTGCACCCCACATAAAAACAAGCAGCTGCCTTGCCAGCGACGTTATAATAAAGACGGACAGGCGGATATTAAAAATGTTAAGCATATTTAGAACCTTGTCATTGTGTTTAGTTATTGTCACGCTGGTCGTGCAAGTAAATGAAATAAATATCAGGGGACATTTTCACACAAATTGACCTAGTTCCAAACTAAGCACTAGGCGTGTACTACGGGTACTAGACAACGATAAACATACTTATAGAAAGAAATAAATAGTAAAATACTACGTGAAATATATAAAAATGATAACTAACATATTATATTGACGACATAATTCGAACAGCAAATGTGATTTTATAGCTTATTTTTTGTTAGACTTGCGTTTGCCTGACCGCTGATCAACAGGTTGAACATGTTTACGCGTTGTTCTGTTGCCACGGATGCCATGCTTATATCAGTTGTTATGCCTACTGCATATCAGATCGGCTTATCGAAGAAATTAGCTCAGCAGCGCAAACATTACTTAACACACATACTTTCTTGTTATTCACTCGCTTTATCTACTGAGTAATTACTGGCTCCAAAATACCAAGTGTGAAGTTGTAAATTAAAAACCGTTTAGCACCTCGACGATCAAATATTAACAATATAGTACATTTTGATACAAGTGCGGAAAGTATGTCATTTTACACGAGTCCCGAAGTATCTTGGCCCGAGCTGCAAGCGAGGGACAAGAGTCGGGACGAGTAAAATGACAGTTCCGCACGTGTATCAAACGACGTTTTTTAATACATTTGCGAAAAAATATCAATTAAACAATAATAACTCAGTAAATAAAACTATTACATGAGACAATTTTACTTTTAATTGACACTGACTTTATGAAATGGCAACGGTTGTGACCATTCAGCCAAATAAAAAAAAAGTCACAGTAATTTAATTAAATACCTATATTTAAAAATCAAAAAGTATAATTCTCTATTAACCAGCGGTAATGCATAAAGGTGGATTCACATTACGCCGTACTGGGCTGGGCCCGGTTTCGGCATGGTGTAATGTGAATTCACCTTAATACGCAACTATCTAATCATTCGTAATACTAATTCAGATTCAGCCATCTTGAGAGCTGTTTTTTTTTTAATATTACCTAAGTATATACATTTTATGTATGTATGTATGTTTGTATTTAATTTTAATATTTTAAATTGTATTACCTATGTATAGTCTCAATGCTAAATGTCGAAATCAAAAAGTAGCTGAACATGCAAACTCTTTGGTTGGATGCACAGCTTGGAAGTTGAAACAAAATTATAATTAAAAACAATGGAAAACTATAACGCACTAGTGCGTAATATCCAACTTTCCGCACGATATACAGCTACGAAAAGTACCACTTTTTGAGCAACTGTGTTAAAAATAAAGTTTAAGTGCCTACGTGCACGCTGTTGATTTACTTGGTTTACTCGGATAAGCCGATTCTGCATACGAATGGTGCCAACATTGTGTAATGTTTCAACATACGAGGAAACCCAATTCCGGGGAAAAACGGGTTGTACGTGATTATTTGACAAATTACATAACTGTCTTAGTACAAAAGGAAACCCCGAAGATGCTTTACACGAAAAAAAAAATCCACCAGTCAGGTGATGACAGACTTATAAAATGCTTGAAACGTATGTCACAATATCAATCACTTTAAGAGTATGTCAGAGGTTAAAAAATGCTTGACGTGGTGAATTCATGATCTTTATAAATACTTTGTAAAAACAATTATCGTATATTGGTGCCCGTTGTTCCTAATATTCAAAAACCGCAGATAGTTGAAATTTGACGTTTAATTTTAATTTAAAGTAACCTATCCGTTACTTGAATACTGGGAGCGGACATCACTTTCAATTGAATACTCGTTATGGGAAGTAAATCGAAAAGTAGCGCTCTCAGCTATTAGGTTGTCATAAACTGACGGTACATACTTGAGTTGTCTGCCATGTTTGCACAGTATGACGAGGCAGAGCAGGTCGCGGATCTCGACGGCGTCGATGAGCCGCAGAGGCACGGAGGCGCCGGGCCCGTTCCGCCGGCGAGGCTGCGCGTGGAGTCGGTAGTTGGACATGGCGATGGTCCCGCCATCCGCCGTGCGCCCGACCCACTGCAAACAATTCCTAGCTCGTTATGCGGCCCTAGTACTTTGCTAAGTTTAGCATATGAATGGGTACGTTTTGACACCTGACAACCGGGTGCAATTTCTATTTTCACTTTGACAGTTTTGGAAAATTGCCTATTGAAATGCCCCAAGTATCGGTCAGACCACTAAGGTAAACTAAAACCAAGATTGTCGACAAGTCTTGGTTGTCCTACCACCTGCTAAATCCCAAATTATATCAAAAAAAAAACAAATTACAGCTAAATCCGATATTTTATTTGAAACCTGTTAGTTTGGGCCCTAGATAACAGACAGATAGATGAATGGCATCAAACACAAAACAATTGTTTGGGTCAGATGTAAAAAATAATGCAAGCACAAGTAACTTCGCTTGCATTCAACTTGCAGTAACTAAGGTTTTTAATGGTGACGTTGGCAGCATTTGAACGACGCATTCAATATAAAATCGTCATAGCATAGCGTTCGTTCAACTCAGTGCATTCGACCCGCTGACCTTATAGGCCATTCGCTGGTTACTTAACTATCTAATCATTTGCATGTGATAAATAGAAAAGTACGCTACAAACAGTATAAGTGACATCTGATCTATTCCATACGCAAATCGCATGCACATAACATACCATTTAGATCTATACATTGTATGAACGAGTGTTAGACACGTGGCAACACATCTACTCGAGTATTTAGAAAATTATTTACATTTGGAACTGAAGTGTGTCTTGTATGTTCTGGATATTATGTAGTTTTCAATTTCTTAAAAAAGTACTTGATAATTATTAATTAGACGTAGTACGCAGTGCAAATCCTAGAACAAGTTAAATAATAAAAAACTTGATAGGTTTTGCGAACCCTAAATGAGTTTGTTTGGGCTGATACAATTTGATATTTTTTTATGAAACCTTATAAAAAATCGACCGATTTTCTCCTACCTATGATACTATGCTTTTCGAATGTTTTTTTTAGTGGTGGTAGGACCCTGTGCAGGGTCCGTCCGGATTGCTACCACCATCTTATCCATTAACCACCCGCCAAGCAACAATGTTGGCATTGTTGTGTTCCGGTGTGGGGATAAGACAACCGGTGAAATTACTAGCATAGAGGCATTATATCTTAGTCCTCAGGGTTGGCAACGCATTTGAGGTCTTAGGATTATAGTCTTGAGAATTCAAATGTCTATGGGTCTCAGATTCCACTTACCATCAGGTGGCCTGAGTGCTCGTGAGCCTAAGCCTTAACATAACCTATTCTAAACATTATCATCCATTATTTTTTCTAATACGAGTACATCACCTTTTCTACTCGACGACAAAACGAAAGTCAACGTCAGTCAACTTGCTATCAAATTTAAGAGGCCGTATACGAAATTTTGCCGATTTACTTACGTGATTTTATAGTTCAAATACTTTACTTCTACAAAATTTAATGCGCAACACGAAAGATAATTTAGATTTTCAACGAATGTATGAGCTACTTTTTTGTTTACATTATTTTATTTTGATTAATCGACCTGAAACCGGCAACTGTTTTGTGAATTTTGCAGTAAGAGGTTTAGAATATCGCATATTGACGAATCGTTTTCACGTCTAAAAGGTAAGAAAAAAATACAATTTATTGCTGTAAAAGTTGTCTTAAAAATGTATGCATAACTTTTTATCACGTAAAAAAAAAATTGACTTTGAAAAAATTGATTTTGATATCGGCTACTTAAAACTCTTGTTCATCAAATTAAACAGCAGTAATAAACTTCAGTTCAAAATCAATCCATTACCTTAAAAATCATCTCGCATTATAATACTAAAAAAAAATAAAAAAGTACTTAGCTCATTCATTCGTAAATCATTTATTCAATCATAACTGAATAGAAAAGCAGTATTTTAACTGTAAAATCACGAAAAGGAGCAAAACCGGCAAAATTTCGTAAACGGCCTCTTAAGTGCTAAATACGAAATATATATACACATTTTCTTCAAGACGACACGTTAACATTACTTACTCGAGAGAAGGTAAAAGTTCGTGCTCACAAAGACAGTAAAATGATTTCTAGATACATAACATTCCTCATTTTTGTGTTGGCGAGTTAAAACTGTCTAGACTAAATAAAAAATCTGAAACCTGTTAAAACCGAGCGATTAGATCTGCCGAGCACATTGACACAGCTCGATTGTCTTCGTGTATTTGCTTTGGTAAAATCAAATAAAAGCTTTAAAGCTCATTTCGTGATTGCTCTCAGAGCGAAAATGTAATATGTTTTTATTACGCAAGTCTCTGGTGTGTTTTTATCTATCTTTATTTTAAAGTGGCGTTTGCACGCGCCTTTGCTTTGTATAGCATCCGAGTGAGATTTAGTTTGGTATAAGGATAGCTCGAGTCTCGGGGAACGACATAGGATACGTTTATTCTGAAAAAAATAGGACAACTCCCTAGGCAATGCCGTTAACAGTCTTCCACCTCGTCGGCGGCTACAGCTAGTAGCTACGTAAATAAATTAAGTTTTTCTCTTTAGATCAAACGAATTTTGGAAGAACAAATTATCGCATATCGGCAGAGGTAGAGAGCACAATGCACGTTGAGGCCGGGCTTTTAAACACGTACCCTCTTTCGGTTGGAAGGTTATAAATCCATATATTTTTCCAAATACACGTAATGATGTACCAGGTTCCCATAAAATGCTGGCACTTCACCTGAACAAACTCGTGGCATGGCGTAAAGGGGATGTCGGGGCCGGGCTTTCCACGAGCACCCCTCTTTTTGGGTTAGAGGTTATAAAATCCAAGCAAATACGCGGATAGATGTACCAAGTTACCATAAAATGCTGGCAGCTCACCTGAACGAACTCGCCGCATATCGGCGTGAAGGGCACATCTAGACCGGGCTCGTCTGAGTGCGTGCGCAGCCGTGGGTACAGGTCTGCGGCGCGCACGCGGTGCGGCGGCGGCTCGGGCTGCGGCGGCGCGCCCCAGCGCTCGCGGTCGCGCTCCCGCTCCCGCTCGTTCATGGCGCGAGAAGACACCTGTTGACAAAAAGGTGGATAAGTTACGTTGTCAAGAAAGCCATTAAGGGATGTTTCTAATCGACAGGATGTTCATGATGATTCCTTATACAGCTCGTGTGCCATGAAAACAGGTTATTATAACGTGATCTGTCCACCCATAAAGCTTTACACAGAGATCCTCACGACTTTGGGAGAGCAGCACCTATTAATGAAGGTCGTTATAACTTATAACTTTCCTAAATGATTGGACAAAGGTTGTAAGTAACAATAGTGATAGAGGAGTAGAAATGCCAGGAGGATGCTTTTCTCTAACACAATGGAATTGCATCTTGCATTTATAGCGTAAAGATACAGCATTATGTCAGAGCGAGGCGGACATGCACATGCAGTTTAGCACACTGCATCTCGCATAGTTGCCGCATCCTTATCGAACCGAATTAACGTACAGGGCCTCTCTCTATTGTTTTTTAATCGGCCGCCATTAATGTAAACTGTCAAGTAAATAAGAGCTATCATTTGTTGACAATAATATAACATGTCAAAGGAATATGGTTTTACCGTGTAGGTACAATAGATCCCGAGAGCACTTATGAATAATATAGTTACAGATATAAAAGTATCCTATTATATTTACATATCCACATAGTACCTCGAGCAGACCAGACAATCGGCCACATGCTGCCTTGGACACACAGACATACATGACAATGTAAATTATTGATCAATGCAAATTACACAAACACTCGGATGATATCGCCGACGTTTGACTCGGAAAAGGTCTAGAGTTGAACTGGGAAGAAATTCCACAGTGATAAGCACTTGTTTGGAAACTAACTGCCCTAAGTACACAATCATATGTCAATATATAATTACTAGTTATACTATTTCCAGTCGTGGATTCGATCACGCACGCGAAATTTACCCGCACATACATATTAATAAACATAAACACGTCACATCATAAAAATAAAAGTGAATCGAGGGTAACAAAAACGTGTGCAAAAACGGGCGTATGTGACATCCAAGAAATTATCTCAACTTCCTATCACTGAAAACCAGCGTCGCATAGTGCTAAGTGGCGCGTCAATTTCGTCGTCACAGAATCACCCATGGCAACATTATGCTACAGTTGTATTTTTTCAATTCGTTTTCTTCTTTATTGATTTATTTTGATTTCCGATTTTTTTTTAACCGTCTTCAAAAATAGGAGGTTCTTTATTCAACGGGATATTTTATTTTTATTTTTATGTATGTTCCCGATTACACAAAGACTTCTGAACTAATTTGAAAAAAAAAAACATTTTGTTCGATTGCGTATACTTTCTAGTTGGTCCCATTTCCAGCACGACAAGATCTCATGATGGGATCTTGGAGAAATCAAGGGAACTCCTCAAATATTATAGGAATACATATACGTGGACGACGTAACAGTATTATCATGATCACTAAAAGAAATGAAATAAAATAAATGTTTTCAAAAACTAAAAACCTTCTTCAGCACGGCTAGCACATGTCGGCGCGCGAGAAAGACTACCCGTCATTGTCTAATTAGAACGGTCAGTAAAAGATAGGTAGTCTTTCTCGCGGGCGACATAACTCGCGCGCCGACATGTGCTAGCCGTGCAGAAAGAAAGAAATAACTTATTTTAAAATGATAGGTATTTATGTCAGTCCCTCTGAAGTCGGCGTCATATTTTTAACCAAAAAGCCGAATTCAGTTGGACTGACATAATTACCTATTCTTGCTATCTGAAGACGGTTTTTAATTTACTCTATGTTCTATTTTTTTTCTCTTGTGCTCGTCGAATAAATGTTTCTATTTCTATTTCTATTTTCGACAATGTTTTCATCATCACTATCATAACAAAAAAATCAATCTCATACACAAAATACCACAAATTCGTGAAACCAGATTTTCATTACTTTTTGGTCTGGAAAACTTAACGTTTAAAATAATGTTACCCAATATTTAAAATCTGGCGTTACTATAGGTATTAAATGTATTCATCTGGTATCTCGAAAACGAGTACAAAAAAAGCGGCCAAGTGCGAGTCGGACTCGCCCATGAAGGGTTCCGTAGCAGCAAGTAACATAATATAAAAGTTCGTTGTAGCTTTGATCAATGTTTTTATGACGTATTAAAAAAAAACTACTTACTAGATCTCGTTCAAACCAATTTTCGGTGGAAGTTTGCATGGTAATGTACATCATATATTATTTTTACATTTATCATTCCCTTATTTTAGAAGTTACGGGGGGGGGGGACACACATTTTTCCACTTTGGAAGCGTCTCTCGCGCAAACTATTCAGTTTAGAAAAAAATTATAATAGAAACCTCAATATCATTTTTGAATACCTATCCATAGATACCCCACACGTATGAGTTTGATGAAAAAAAAATTTTTGAGTTTCAGTTCTAAGTATGGGGAACCCCAAAAATTTATTGTTTTTTTTCTATTTTTGTATGAAAATCTTAATGCGGTTCACCGAATACATCTACTTACCAAGTTTCCACAGTATAGCTCTTATAGTTACGGAATAAAGTGGCTGTGACATACGGACGGACAGACGGACAGACATGACGAATCTATAAGACACAGCAGTATGTGCAACACGGGTGCTTTGTTTCGGAAAATTACCACACCCGTTCTGGAGTCAGCCAAGGATCAATATTAGGTCCTTTACTCTTTGGCGTTATGATAAACGATTTGGCCTCAGTCCCTAAGTTTGCCAGATGCCTACTCTACGCTGACGACCTAAAACTAATTTATGGGGTGCAGCAGTTATCAGACTGCGAGTCGCTTCAAGAGGATATAGGCCGTGTCTATCAATGGAGCATAAATAACAGGCTTATTTTTAATGTGGAAAAGTGTTCGGTTATGACTTTTAGCCGTGCCCATAATCCTCTTTATGCCAAATATCAGTTGGGTACTGAAATCATCGCCCGCGTAAATTCAGTGCGGGATTTGGGTGTTACTTTCGACGCGCGTCTCACCTTTCATGAGCATAT
Source organism: Acleris holmiana (assembly GCA_949316455.1). Classification (NCBI taxonomy): domain Eukaryota; kingdom Metazoa; phylum Arthropoda; class Insecta; order Lepidoptera; family Tortricidae; genus Acleris; species Acleris holmiana. The sequence continues at coordinate 2,177,809 of OX438783.1, read as the reverse complement.
GAAATTAACCTCTGTTAGTTGCTATCGAACCTTGGGGTTCGTAATTCGGAATGCACGTGATTTTCAGGATCCTAGGGCCATCAAACTTGTCTACACCGCTTTGGTCAGGAGTAAGCTTGAGGCAGCGTCAGTTGTGTGGAACCCACACGAAGTTACTTACTCCTTGCTTCTGGAGAAGATCCAAAAGGCGTTCTTGCGTTTCTTGTACAAGAAAATGTATGGGTACTATCCATTTTTATACCCAACTAAATTCCTGCTTGGCGTCTTGGGGTTTAATTCTCTGGAGGTGAGGCGTAACTTCGTGCTACTGACTAGTGCTGGTAGAATCTTAAGGGGAGAGTCTGATTGTCCTGAGCTGGTGGCGCAACTGGTGCGTCTGTTTGTCCCATCTTTGACGAAGTTCTACTTCCGGCCTCGTCACCACCATCTGCTAGCATTGCCAACGGCGCGCACTGTGTCACATAGCAAATCGCCACTTGTTCGTGCCCTGAAGCTTCTTAATTCGCTCCTCGCATCGGTACCAGACTGCGATGTTTTTGCGAGTAGTTGGGTGGTGTTGAATGATGAATGTTTGAGGTTCTGCGAGGAGATGGATGTGTGTCTGTCGTCAACTAATTGTTAATAAATGTGTGGATTAAATAATTATACTGAAATGTTTGTGCTAGAAACTGTGTTCCCATATTTTATATTTTATATTTTATATTTTTATATCTTGAAATGTTATGCATTTCACAGTGCTTTAGTACCTGTTACTGTTATACTGTGTTATTGTTAGAAATAATAAATAAATAAATAAATAAGGGTTCCGTTTTTTGCCATTTGGCTACGGAACCCTAAAAACGTCTATTTTGTGTTAACTTCGTTTAAACATGACCATGTTATTTGAGGCGATAGGTATGTGATCTGTTATATTATATCACATCAAATGCTTCCAAAATTCTTGCTTCCAAGAAATGTGAAAGCTACCTTACGCAACCACATAATTTCCATCCATATGAATCGATTAAACTTGCTAATCAAATGCTGGTACTAAAAGCCATCGATATTAATAGCAAACCCGCTCCCACACGGGTCAGTAATCGGTATGCTTACGGCAAAACGGAATCTGTAAGAGTTGCTAGGCAACCGCCAATCAACACGCAGCATTCGTAATGATTCTGTTTTGCTACGTGCACATACATACCGATCCTTGAATGAGCGTGCTAAAAGTTAATGGTGAATTTGTGGAAATTAAGTGTAGCTAGTACGCTCGCTACACTATGTACTATTTATATATACGTAACTTGATATCGTTATAATTTTTATCTTTCCACGTAGGTGTCCGCGTGTCCGGCCTTATCGCCGAACTTTTTTTTTCCGAATTTCACTTGCTAACTCACTCTTCGCCTATGTTTCACTTTGACAACTAACTATTGGCAACTTTTTGTATGACTTTTTATTTGGTCGAATTATTTTAAAGCCGATTATTATAATGACTTAAAACTTTTGGGATATCTATTATTTGCCAAATCTTTTACTAGGCCAAAAAACGATTAAACGAATAATGTTTCGTCAATGCAACAGTTCCATTTGCTTACATTGGGCAACTTTTTTTTACTTACTGCCTTTTCTCTGAATATAATTTTACCGAATTGATTCATTTGGAACATCTATTATTAGGTGCGACGACGAGCAAAGCGAGGAAGAGTGTGTTAGGTTAACAGTGTCCAAACAGCGCACGAAGCCGAGCGAGCGAAGCGAGTTTGCCGCTTTAGCGGTCGGCGAGTGCCAGAATCAACTTTTTTTAATATTTGTAAAAACACTTCAAAACACAAGTCCAGAGAAAAAAAGTAAACACTACTCCATAGGTGGCATTTAAAAAAGTGACTTTATAAAAAAAACCAAACATACAGTTGCCAACAGTGAGGTTGGGAAACAAAAAGAAATCTTTAGATAAGTAATACACATAATCATGCGGCGAAATGAAATTCTGCGAATAATATTGGTTGGGAAGTGATAGTCGACAATTACATTTTCTGCGTACTACCCACGTATCATAAGTCGTCTATAATGCGTTCAGAACCCGTTGGCAATGACCAGCATTAAAACATATCAGTATCTTAAATATGATAAAGTTATGAGAACATCTTCCAAAATCAACTCAAATTAAATAGGCCCCAATTCTAGTATCAATTGTAATTACATTTTATTCAATACGAAACGTCGCTTAGCACCTATAGATGTGTTACAAGTAGCACTGGAAGCAATGCAGGTCTTTTGCCTTCGGATTCTGAACCCATCTTAAGAGTACTAACTTATAACATGGGTGTACATAAAATAATGTATGCAACTGTACATAATTAGGCCTTAAACACGAGTGTAGTTATATGAAACGAGCAGAAGGCGAGAAAGATCACACAAGACCCCTCATTACGTAGCAGTTACATAAACTACTATTAACGGTACATCCAAATGAAGAAAGTTTAACTTTGCAATCGTAATCCTTACTAGGAAGGTAATCGATACGATTTTAAGTTTTGTATGAAATCTTTTTAAAATTTTCCTATATATTTTTTAACCAAAACTAATATCGGGTAAAGGGTTTGTTGTCGGGAAATTGACAATCGAAGTGTTAATTTTACTGAAATCGGATTCTGTTAAGATTTTTTTTTTTAATATGCCTACGAGCAGACGGATCGCCTGATGGTAAGCGAATACCGTCACCCATAGATACCTGCAGCACCAGAGGAGTTACAGGCGCGTTGCCGGCCTTTCAAATGAGAGTACGCTCTTATTTGGCTAAGTGACATAGGAATAGGGAATGACTGATAGATGGAAAGTTTTGAATAGTCAACTTTCCTGTGATGAACAAAATCCAAATTTTCCTGTGATGCAAAAAATAGAGACAGTTCCCAGGATCTGATTGATGACATTCACTAGAAGAAGCGCATGCGTTAATTTTTTAAATTTCACCCCTCCTACAAAGAATAGTCCTGTGGTACATCACCAGGCAAACATAATATTGTAGAAGACGTACGCAAAGACGTGTGAGCAACACAGCCGTTAAGAAAATATTCAAGCACTCCTATTTACTTAATAGCACCTTAACAATGTTTTTGAAATAGGTTTTTATACTTGGTCAATATCAACAATGGGCTTGTCGTGTTTTGTAATCAACACATAATAAATTTACTTACATGGTGTTTTTAGCTTTGTTAAGCAAGATATACCCAAGTGTCGTATCATGCATGCAATGTTGTATTTTCCGAACACCAACAAAGTAGCCAAATAATTGCATTATTCGAACGCAAGGCATATTTGTTAGGAAATCTCATACATTTCTAAATTTCCTTTACTAACAGAGCCTCATTTTTAGGATTTCCATTTTTCATGGTAACACACAGATCTTCAAACGGCCATAAATATGTATCTACGTATATGACCCAACTTACAACACTAATCTAAACTTATGACTGTGACATAAAACAGACGGAGAGAAACTTGACGAAACCATCTATGGTTCCTTGTTTGACTAAGAAACTCTCAAGCGCCGAACATACAGAACGCAGTGCGGGCAGGACACGGGTCTGTACGGCTAGCACAAGACGTCGCTTGTCGCTCAGTGCATCTTTATCGTTACATAATAGGTAGAAAGAGAGATTTGAACAAGTCGCGGACAACTTGTGCTAGCCGTCTAGCCTATCTCTTCGGGTATGTATATGAACGACAACACACAGATAGCAGACCCGCGCCGGCGTTCAGTGTGTCATGCGCTTTAAGAAACATATGTACATTTCCACCACCATACATATAAAGAATCCCTATCTCTTCAAAGCTATTTACGAGTTCAAAACACAAACATAAACGTAAAACGCGATGGCAATAAACTTCTCCGATCCTCAATTAGTGTGGCATTCCACAGTAATGATGTAACACGCCAGCGGCGGTGTGTACCATGTACCGATTACAAGCTCACACTTAGCCGGCTCGCGGCTATGAATCACTGGTAGATGCTTATTAAAACTACTAGAGCTACATCGGTTTGGTGGAGCTTTCATGTCATGGGTGTAATTGAGTTATGCTCTAGGACATAATAATTTGCACCTGGATAAATTTACTAAACTTTTCCTTAATTTTAGTTAACATTTATAATAATAACTAACTGGCATCCCGTGTGGATGTCGGGTATGAATAGCACTATTAACTATGCACGGAAGTCGTAGAAAGCGAAGCGACTAAAGATCCTTTTATGACTAGACATCTTCTGTCATCGATTGGCGGCCGGCCGTAAAACTACGCCAACAAACTGTAGCACCATGGTCAAAGACGTGCTGCGCCGACCCTAATTATTAAGGGCAAGGATGATGATGATATTGATGATATTTAAATAACTAAGGACAATATTGAACATGCAGATGCAGAATTTTATAATAACTATCAGGATATTCATGATATAAAAGTTTGTAACAAAGTTAAATCAGACATCCGCCTGTAGGTAAGTTTATGACCGCCTAGTCCCACCGATGCGAATTTTAAACGAACGAACGTTAGCTTAATGAGAATAAACTCATCATTAAATATTAGCATTATTAGCGTGAGCTGCGTCGGCGCGCCCACTCCGGCGCATTCACCCGGGGGCCAACGAACAGCTCCCAAAAAGGACTACACGCCAAACTAAACTTTTTGCTGCCAACAAAAAACTTAGATTGAAATCAGAGCACGTGTCTGTAAGCATTGTGCTGTAAGAAATAACGAAAATATCTATCAGAATCACCTGTTTAAGACTTTTGGTGAAATCGCGGTCGTGGATGATGTTGCGGTTTGCCTAGTTAATAGTGACCGTGCCTTAGATGACAGCGGTCCTGAGTTCGATTTCTGGTTAGGGTAAATATTTGTGTTATGAGCAGGAATATTATTGCTTTCAAGTTGAATTAAGTATTTCTCTTTGTATAGTACAAATTCAAACATTCTACGACTGTCACCCGAAAGTTTATTCATTATAATTTGTATATCTTTACTAATCACAGGACTATAGGTTCCGAACCTTCGTCTTAGACGGGGCCGGAACTTTTATTTATTATAATTCTTCTAAGTCAATTTGTCTCCTGAACTATATTTATAGATGAGTCTATAGTAAAGGCAAGTCGTTACAATATAAGTAAACCAGAGTCATTAAAACAGTCATGAAATCTGTGCGGGTGGGCCAAGCACGCAGTAACTATAATATAAGCCGATTGCATCCAGAACCACGCCTGGCTGCATACTCGGCCCACCAAGCTTACTTACCATTTATATTAGGAGGCTATTAGATGAGCCCCGGTCGTTCACCTCGGAGATGGATTGCTATTTGGACGGTTCGGTAAATAAAAAAAACAGTACACTCTCTACGGAGTCGACAGATGTTTGAAGTTTCGAACCACGCATAAATTTGACTGGGTAACGTTCAAATTTCAACCGTAGTTTTCTAATTGTAAAGGCTGAAATGGTTTATTATTTAAGTTTAGGATAATGGATCTGTCAACAAAGGTATTAGGTGCCTTTGAAAGTTGTGTAAACTATTTAAGTGGGCCTCAGCATTTTCGGAAGAAACATTCGTCTACGGATGAAATGGACGCAGTTATGTTTATCCTAGAAGCTGGAATAAAAATGATGTTTTCGTTGTAGTAATTGGTGGGTTGTTGTTATGGTGCCTAGTGATTTCTCAAAGTAAGTGCAGACAAAGGTAGGATATGTATTATGCAACGTATGGGGGTGAATCAACTTTTAAAGTCCTCCTTTTCTACACGCTAATAAAAACTTACTAGAATATGTGAGATTGATAATGGTTTACACATGTTAAAATTAGATAATCAGATTTTCGGATTTCACTATTCATAATCATAAACCAATTCTATAATTTTGTAAAAACATGGTAACTCAGTGGAAAATGCACGTTTTTCATACAAAACCCGGGGACAACGTCGTCCCCTGCGTTACCTGATATATTTGTGTAAATCATAGAAGAATTTTTAAAATTGTCAGCTAGAAAGTAAGTTTAATTGTCTGATTTATTCAATATATTGACCACATCAAAAAAAATATTGCATTCTACCAAATTAAGGTGACATAGTGAGACATGTCGAAAATTGGGGAGTACCTTAAAAGTTGATTCACCCATGGACGTTGACAACAAACACCAGCGAGAAAATCAACATAACTGACGCCAATTTCTTGTTTGTTTCGTGACAAGCCCAACAAAATGCAAGACGATGCGAAGATGCATGTACGTACTTTGTATATAATTCAATTCATAAAATAGGTCAACACCCATGTCGTTTATTTTTGTAGAATGATCCAAAGATCTTGTGCAAAATGTGGTTACAGAATTATCAACACGTCGTCTCTTTAGGCTGTTGGTATTTCTGTAGCTCTGCCTACACCACCTTGGGAACAAAGGCATGATGTTACGTATGTATGTATGTCCAAAGATCTTTATTATGTTAACTCACAAAATGAGGTTTGATTGTTTTTTCAGACACGCATCGGTATTACTTTACAAATCCGTCATTCAAGGTATTTTTGTAACTAAAATACCCAGGAGGAACTCACCACATTTCGTTCGAGGGACCAGGTAAGCATGAACACATACAGACAATTAAGCTTACCCTCCACGGACAACCTTAAAACCTTGCGTACAATCATCAACGTATACGTTCTTCATCCGCCCATTCAGCTGACACTCATGAATGGAGGTGCCTATTTCACAAGCGTTATCACAAACTAGTATTGAGCGGAAGTGTAGGACGAGCCCTCGATACGCGATCACAAATGCCATGACTAACGCCACAGATATTTGGTCCGTGTGGGCATCGAATCGTAAGTATAAATAAACTTTACAACAGGTTAAATGTTTTATCTTTACATAGTATAAAACAATTCTTTACGAGTCTGTCTGTATATTCGTTAACTTCTCCTAAACCTTTCAACGGATTTTTATGCGGTTTCCACCATCAGTTAGATATTTTTTAAGGGAAAGGGAAAACTCTCATAAACAAAAGCAAAGCAAGGGCGGGTGGCTAGTGAGACATACATCACATAATTAGGAGGTGTTACGTGTTACGTTTTTATTCTAGGACGACTCGTCCGCCTACTTAATTTTACGTAGGTAGGTACATCACGTCCACGTCAACACGACTTGACAAACTACTTTAAAAATATAAAAAAAAATCTAAAAGGCACGCTGAATTTTAATAGCACCCATTATTAACGAGAATCTGTTATCTTAGAACGTTTAAACTATACACGCACTGATTGAAAAGCGTCTAAAATAGTGTAAATAAATTCTATTCAGAATAAAAAAAACTCATATTTTTTGGAAAATTTGTAGGCTTTACAGGTGCAAAATAAACGCAAACGTTCTGCCAGACTCAGGCTTCCAGATCTGGACTTAAAATACTCCTTCAAATAATGTCATCAGCTCCTTGGACCATAAGTACTAAATTAACGTTGACCCCATTCCAAGACATTGTAAAAGTTAATTGTCTTCAAGATGGTGAATGAAATATTCATTCTTGTTTCGTGCCGTTGTCATTCAACTCATTCACCCAGCTTGGGGCCTGTTACTACAATCGAAAGGCCCATTCAAGGCTGAGTAGGAACTATTTAGTCGTGCCTATTGTGCACGCGTTAGAAAGAGAAACTACCAATCAGACAGCTACATTATTCATCCTTGTAGGTACGTTGTCCATCTCTATTAAAGACAACAATGGGATGTAAAGCTTCCGGTCTCCGCGAATGACGTATCTGATCAGGCGAGCTGTATCATCCATGAAAGAAGCCACTAACTGCATAATGGAGTCCTGGTACAGTCTCAGCCTATTAGGCTTGAAATGTCATGAATGACTTACATTTATACTACCCGTCTGTCATGAATAAATAACTTATTCGTCCTACGGGTCCTACCCATTGTAAAATTACTTGTTTTTTTACAAACTATGCAAACTTGTTTAATTTATTTGTCATCTGCAACTAGAGGGATGGGGCATTAAATAGGCACTCTGGAGATTCCTGCTGTTGCCTAGCAACGGGACAGATACATAAGCTAGGAAAAAATATTTGACAAACAATGCGTTATCACATCACTATCACGCGTAATTCGATCCTAATTTGACTGAAACCTTTCAACTTAAGCTTCTTTGACCATTTTATTTGGCACGCGGTTATACTGCTTAGTGGCTTTTAATCACTCCGGCCCTCCGATACAGAATTATGCTTCAAGTCTATTGTATCATCAAAAATCTTAACCTAGCCTTATATTGAAGCAAAACCCATCTTCCCAATTTTTCTTAATGAACAACTACCAGAACTTAAATACGTCGTAATAAGCGACTCAACATCGGCGTAGTCGGAGAATCGCTGGGTTTTTGTGGGTATTCGTGCCACTCACTGTTGAAGAGTCCCACATAACCATAATGCACCATGGGGCCCAAGTAGTAAGAATGAAAGTGCTTAAAAGATTTTTTTAGCGTGAAAAAAAGGATCATTGCGTCTATCAGTGTTATAGTACGAGTATGTATTTACCGGGGTTGAAATCCCGGTAAGGGCAGACAGATATTTGTGTGATGAGCAACGGGGATTTGCTCCCAAGTCTAAATAGTTAGAAGACATCTTCTTGCCATGTATTTAAGTATATACATATTACAAGTACAAGCCTGGAGCTTAGTTTGGGACTAGGTTAATTTGTGTGATATTGTCCCGTGATATTTATTTATAAACTTATACTCTCTTATACAGGTTTTATAGGGGTTTTTCTTCAATTAACAAAAGTTACCCCATTTTACGGTATTCCACTGTATCATCTTGTTGAAACAGACCATGTTTCGTCATAATCACAATTGCGAGCTATTGGGTCAAGGTTCATAATTCTGCGGGCGTCCCCAATCCCCAAGAATCCGCATATGAGGGCATACTGACTGAGTTAATAGATCTATATCAATACATAATATTATAGACAGACGAGAAAGTAACTGCGTTTGTTTGTTTGTTTGATTGTTACACGTTCCCAGATTTTAATGAAATAGCTTTAACTAAGAGAAAGGACATAGTCTACTTTTATCTCGGAAAATTGGACAGTTCCCGAGGGAATATCGATAAACCAATTCTACTAGGGCGTATTGCAAGCAACAGCTAGTCCATACTAATATTATAAATGCGAGATAGCTTAAACCCGAGGGAAGAACATAGGGTAGGTACTTTTTAACCTGAAAATAGCATAAATCGACTTCTAGGCAGACGGAGCCGCGGGCATCAGCTAGTAACTCATAAAGTAGCAATCGCCTGAACATATTGGACGCGGTTAAGTGGGGCCGACAATGCGCGGCCATGCCCCAGCCGTTCAATGGCGCCCCACATAATGTATGGATTAGTAATTTAATGCAGGGGGATATTTAATGTCATTATGATCACATCATCCTGCTTCGATAGTTGTGGGATCGATGTCGACACGATAAAAGTTATTATATTTATAGTGATACAATCGACACTGGCAAATTGTACATGGAATATGTGAAAAAACATCCGGTTTTTAGTGCTTTTTTCCGCTTCCTCATGCTACTATTTTTGGGTGTCCCCTTGTTTCACCGACACTATTTCATATAACCGAGAATTTCACTTCATCGATAGTTATTTTCTGCTAAAACCCTGTTGTTTTCAGGTTATCTTTAACTTTCATTACGTGGGTTAGACTTGTGACTATTACAAAATATAAACTCCTGCGCCTAGAACAGCCTGTCTATGAAATGAAAAATCTGTGAAGCGATACGTTCTATGAAATGAGTGTCGGTGAAACAAGGGTATATTGTTTTATCTATCCAAAAACAGCACAAACTAAGATCTATTAAGATATTTTAATGTCGTCAACATCTATTCTCATTAAGTGTAATGTATTTCTTTTGAGAAAATAAATTCTTTAACCACAACTTAGTGTGAGACTAGGTCCGAGCATTTTAAACCTGAGGGATTATAAGATATCGTGTTGTAGGGATATTAGGGATACAGGTTCTACAACACGATATCTTATAATCCCTCAGGTTTAAAATGCTCGGACCTAGTCTCACACTAAGTTGTGGTTAAAGAATTTATTTTCTCAAAAGAAATATACATTTAATATTATAAAAGCAAAAATGTATTTATTTCTCTGTTTGTTACGCCTTCACGACTAACCAACATTAATGTTTGGGTTTTGCCAACTCAAGTCTCGCGCGAGGACATCTCAGAATATATTGTGGAAAGAGTAAAAAGGCAAAACTATTATTATTAAGCGGATTAAGCCAAAGACAAAATTAAATGTACAGTAAATCCTAACTCTATAAAAAAAACACAGCACAGCGATAAACAAAGAACGTGTTTACTGTTTAGTCTAACAAAGTTCTGCGAATCCCACCAGACGCTGTTGAAATACAGCTCCTACGGCAAGGTCGGAGGCTTCACGAAGTACGGCGGCGTGCCACGACATCCATTTAGTCTTGAGGTCGAGTAAATATGTGAAGGTGAGGGCTGGCTACTTAAAAGTATTGATAGCAGACAAACACACATAAATCCTGGATAATTAGTGTGATGGGTCGTTTTCAATAACATTTTTGGCTTAATGAAAACAAAATCTCGATCGCGTCATTTGCGTAATAAAAGTTAGTCATACAAACTATAAGGGTACACAAAGGATACAATTAAGTTTTATTTTAATTAAAGCCCTTAACTTTTACATTTTTCTAAGAGAATGCGTCGAAATGGTACAAGATCTAAATTGAGTGTTTGGTTCATTAGGAGAACATACATTTCCTATCCAGATTTGTCCCAATCGTTTTTTTTCACTTATAATTAGTTCGAAATAGGTAGATTTAGGATGTTAGTTTTGCAGCAGGCCCAAAGGTCTAAACCGTCCAGAAATAACAATACCTAATTAATGTCGCAAAGGGATATAATGCAACAGGAAAAAACGAGTCAGTGAAAAACACGACTCCAAAAACTCGGGAATAACAGCAAATGGACATTCTGCTAGCAATAAAATTTGATTTTCGAAAATTATTATTCACACACAGATTATTATGTACCTATGTCTTTCACGTACTTCAATTTCTTCTACGACACGAGGTTGAACTCCATTGGCTTTCAGTTTGCTAATTGAATTATCCTTATCAAATGTCAGCGGCGAAATTAATTATGTGCAGCCACAATTCAGTGTAAACACGGTTGGAATTAGGTCGTCAAAGTGACAGGAATAAGCTGGGTTACAGATCCGTGTTACTGGTGATTTGTGGCTCACGGTCCTCTTTAGCATCCCTTTATAATGATTATAAACAACTTGTATAAAAAGGCAGGATTAAAATTCCTAAAATTTAAAGGGTTAAGACATTTCATTCGAATATTTAAAATATGAAGTGATGGTTCTTGTAAGCAGTAAAAGTCAATACAAACTCGTGAACGAACGTAGTTCAGTCTTTTAGAATTCCGTAACATTTAATAACTGTAAGGCTAGCACATCTTGTAATTACTAGCTTGTCGCTCAGTACGTCTCTATCGTAACAGCCTAGTTAGAAAGGTATATCCAAGCGACACACGTGTCCCGGGCTAGCTGTGCTAACAGTCATGGATAAACTGTTTGTTTTTTGACTGTAAAACATGAAATACAATTTCGTTTACAACGCATTGGCACTTTACTGCCCAGTTTTTTCTAAAGTTCAGCGGTTTCAATTTATCTCTTTGGTTGTAAGAGGTGCAGAGGTCAACATGGCACGCAGGCCCCTTGTGGTAAGTGCGGTATATGGCCCATAGACAGCATACGACTGACTACAAATGGGTTGTCAACCCAGAGGGACTAAGAAATACAGCCTTGATGCTAGCCATTTCCTCGGTCATAGTACCAGGAGAACATGAAACAGCAGATACAGACCTGAGGTTGTTGCGGCTGGTATTCCGGCGAGGGCGGGCGCGGCGAGTACTTGCTAGCCATGCGCGCGCCAGCTCCGCAGCCCTGCGCGGGCGCAGCCTCATCCTCCGGGTAATAAAGGTGCACGAAATCCTCCGTGTCCAAAAACGTATTAATCAGCATCACTACACCACAGTACAAAACTAACTAAAATAACTTAGCGCAGTCTAATATCAGACTTTGGGTACACTATGCACTATATAACATTAGATCACTGTTGCAGGAAGCACACCATCGAAATCTATTCGATTTGTTACGTTCCATCTTTTGGTCCTTAATTAGTATAATTTTATAATAATAAATAAGTTGATACATTCACTACGCGTGTATAAAATCACATTTGCTCCGCAAACCGATCGCACTTATCTGCTGGGAGGAAGGGCAAATCTTTAGTGGAATTTCTTAGAGGCAACGCAAGACGATAATATGATGCTAGTACATATATCCAAAACACTGTAATGCAAACAGCAGAAAAACTATATTGAAGGCTCAGTGTAAACACGAGTGACATTATCGATGGAGATAGCCTTCAGTGTAGAGAACTGCCGAATCGTATTGACGTCAACGGTATAACATAACAATGTGGCAACGGCAAGTGTTTAAGCAACTGGCGCCATTGTTCCGTCTGCAGCTAGTGTTTGTAAAGCGAGAGGATTCTTTTCAATCGAGTAACCGAGACACATCCGCGGTGCTAAGGACACCTGTCAAAATCGCGTAGGCATGACACATGATCCGTCTTGTCAATGCCATGTGAATAATGGAGTTTGTTTTGTTTACGCCGCTTGTCAAGTCACTTAATTCCGTTTTTTTGTGGTTACTTAAGAATACGCTGTAACGAATTTAGCGCAAATCATTATTACGAGGAGCCAAGGAAGTCAAATGCGATGAAAACCATTATTTTAGAGTTCAAATTGCAGGTTTGAGGCAGATACGACGTTATTAATAAACTTTTAATTAACTTCAACGATGAGTCAGTAATCATTTTATCATTTACCGCAATGATTTACGATGAAGTCGATTTAGTCACTAATAATAATAAATGTTATCGGCAACAAATCCATTATACAACTCAAAGTCCTGTCAGTTCGACGACCCAGTTACTAGTTATTGAATTATTTATACTAACTCAATGAGACACTTAATTCGATTCTAAACAGACGTGCACGCACCGAGCCTTCCGGCTGCAGTTAATTAGTATACTTCGAAGCAATGTCTTTAGAGCGCTTCATTAAACATGTATAAACATTTATCATTATTTTGTACATTTGCTTACAAAAACACTACTCGCCTTTAGGGTCAATATAACGGATATTAACAAAACGAAGGACTAACTGACGCAGCCAAAACAGGAAAACCCCGACTACATAACAATGCAAAATAAGACAAATTGATAAGCTTCAATAGCTTGATGATCATGTAGTCCATTGCTTGTTAGATCGTTCTGCTTGTTTGCATAATAAATAAACAAGAGCGACCAGGAAATCATAAGATAAGAACTAGTTAGCAACCACATTTCCATGATAACGTAATAGGGTCAACTTTTTGGCCAGCGGTTGGTTTCGCTATGGAAATACTGATAATTTATTTTTAACTATCGCGGTCCGAATACTTACGGGCTAATTCATTGTTGTTGGAATATTATGAATATGTCTGTAATTTAATTTATTTATGTAAGTAGGTCCATAAATATGCATCATTGGAAATGTTTATTATTACCATTACTGCATTTCCAAGACATTGTCTTGATGCATTATTGCTTTGTAATCAATGACTCGACTATCTTTATTAGTAAGATTGAACACTAATATCAATATAGGTATAAGCTTTACTAGCTACCTAAACTAAGTTCCAAGCTAGGCTTATAGGACCTAGATGAAATAATGTAATAAAAATAACCTAAAAAGAGAAATAGAAAAGAAAACATCCAAGATATTTATTTACAAACAAGAACAAAATAAATGAATAAATTGTAGAAAAAAAATCACTTCATACTAGGATCTTAGAATCGATAGATATCAAGCAAATCTTGGGGACGTTCAGCGGACGTGCGCTCTACTTTACGCATTGCTGGCTAGAAAAGAATGCGGTCGCCGGCGCCTACTCACTCCACTAACTACATCGACATTTATGTACCCCTGGTTCTCTGAATGAAATTTCATGCAGTTTTAGACTTACTGCTGCATCCTAGGATACGATTGTTTTATCGATACTAATGTAAGATCCAAGAGGGGTTGGTATAATTAAATTCACCCTTCAAATAAAAAACTTATTACTGCGTGCTGTATGCGAATCGATTTAATAAGCTAGTTTGTATCAATTAGCGAATACCCAAGATTATTAAGGCCACAAAATCCTCATCGTTTGTTTGTGAATCTGTGAAATACGAATTTATAAACGCGTGTTTAACAGTTATGTGGAAGTATGTTGGATGTTAGTAGGTCTGAAAATGCAGCTTCTACGTAAAAGAGTAGGTACAAACCATGTAATCAATAGAAAGACGCGGGCAAAGTCGCCGTATCACATTCCAAGACCGCAAATGCGTTCAGTTGTCGCCCGTTCTCCATCATTCTCGTGTTACCGACAGCCAACTCGTTACTACACCTCTCTAAATACGTTGGCACGAAACTCGTCCTAAGCTCTTTGGAATACAGTATTTAAATCCGCCAATTTTAATTTGGTACGGTAACAGTGGTCAGCCAGTAATGTGATAATATAACGTTTATACACATTACCTACTGCGTCGTTGGCTTGCAAAACTGCAGTCAGGCGAATAACGGCGCCACATCTAACTTAAATAACATAATAAAAACCGTCAGCTCTTAAACATACGAATAATGATGAATGTAAAGAAAAAACTACATCCTAAAAAAGATGCCTATTAACAGTATTGAACCTACCTAAGCCTCATAACGACTTTAGATGAGGTTAGATGTTCCGTGAGTAATTGTACAAACATCTACGGAATAGAAATTAGCTAAATGCTTTTAGATGATGATGAATGAGTAGAAAATGCCATTAGAAACCCAACAAAGCTATTAATAGAAACCCAAATAGTTCTAGAAACCGCCTCTGGAAGATATAGCCGTAGACTGGGCCTAGGTTCTTTATGCGATACGTGCCGAAAATCACTACTGACTCAGCTATTACCGTCCAACACTGGAGCTTAGAAGGCAGACGTTACTACGTATTCCAATAACCATTAACAGTGTCACTGCCATAAGTAATAATAGACACCGTGTCCGGTTGTGTCGTGTATGCGAACACCAAAGTTGTTTCCTCGTACAATTGAAAACTGACCTTCAAGGCTCACTTGAACCGTTGATGGATAAACAAATTGATTGGACCTTTTATACGGTAATTGCCATCGTGAGAATTCTCACGATATAAATATACATGGGGAAGGTATGTTAACTACATTAAAAGAGTATTTAATAAGGATGAAGTAGCTATTAATAAGTGTGGACAGGAATAACCTGGAGGTAAAAATGTGGTTGTGGTTGTATAAAACCCTAACGTCGTCGTCATCGGGATTTCCAAGAGGCTCGAAGTTCAAGCGCGCCAGACCTTCAATTCAATACGAGTATCAATTTTTTACAATCCAGCGAGACATCCTTGGATCTTGCGAGTTCAAAACAAGTTACATATTACAAGCTTTATTGATAAAGCATAACAATAGTTCACTGCATTTATGAGACAAGGTCTCAATTACACTACTTATCAAAAAACCTTTAATGACTGGTTAGTTATGATATTAAAATCAATTGACCAGTAGAGAGCGTATATAAGGAACAAACAGAATAATAACCCATAATTTATAATTATATTCCCGTCACGTAACACGATTAATAACTATTAACTACTAACTTTTAATACTTGAGCTTCCAATAAATCGCCTCTTAAACACATAATTTACTGCTGCGCCGCACATAATGCTCTATTAATTTTCATTACATTGTATTGCAATGCAGTAACTTATTACAACTATTCCTTAAGATGAAGAATCAAAGGATCCTGCTCGTCGTGTAAACAGATAAGCGACATTCCAGAAACGTTTGACATTATTAAATCGCCATGTCGCCGCCGGCGCTCGCGGTGGCATAAACACTATAAAGGCAAAATGTAGTTTCACCCGAGATTCCACCAAGACAAGGTATACTCCTACGTACATTTTAAATAATTCCGCATAACATTACGTCCCTTTCTCTGAGCGCTCAAGGCGGGAAATCTTGCCCTACCTACTGCGATATTAGCAATTTTTCATGTTTATTTACGATATAAATGGAGAACAGATTTATTACTGTGATCATGAGCCGTAAACTTGTACCTCCCATCGTCATGTCGGATGTAATTTACCGATTAAACATCAGTAAAGGAAACCTTACGTTCTTTGCAATGTAAACCAGCAGATCATACATAATTCACATCGCCTTTACTACTATAATTTGGTTGTTACATAGATTGAAAGGAAAATGCAGATTACTCTTATAACATAGATCAACCGTAATTAACTATAACTCGTTCCAGCCCCGTAACCGCGGCACCATGATATAAGTTGTTGCGTGACTTTAATTAGTAAATCCCATCTTCTTTAATAACACCCGTGTCTATCATGCTCGTGGTTTCTTTTTATCCCTCATTAAACATAAACAGATAAAAGTCAATAATAAAGGCGCATGTGGGGCAAGGTCCGTCTTCCGGGTATAAGATACGGCCTTGCCAACAAAAAAATGTCTCGCGAAGTCTCAAGTGTCTCGACGTATATTTTTGCAATGAAAAAGGAAGGTTCCGGTGCTAAAATTGAATGGCATTACAAATTTAATTCAAAGTTAAGTTACCAGGGCAGCAAAACCATAATAGAGAGTTTATTTCAAAGTCGTGATTCGTGATACTGACGGAGTAGTAAGCGGAGTACAAATTGAACCAATCAGAAGCGCACACGTCTCGCCGGACGCGGCGTACAGCAGTCATGTGAGCGAATGCGCATGCGTCCAGCCAGGCGCCGTGGGACCGACCCTGACCTTCACCCCAGTGGCACGGTATTGCAAAACCATGCAGCTATTTCTGTCCCGTGGTATCTACAATCGCGTTCAAAGAATAACAATAGGGTCTTCATCATTTCAACTGCAACTCGCCCACCGGTTGACGTAGGCCTTCCCAAAGTGCATTTAAATCACAAAGGGATACTAACACGGCAGAACAACAATGCACTACCAGACAAAGCGATAAAAGGACGAAATCATCTCTTACACTAAGATAAACATGACGCATTGTGGCTGCGTAAATTTACGGTAAATGAAGAGAATAAGTTTATTTTAAAAAAAGTATAATAATCTCATGACTATCATGCAGATAGGAAATGTCGTGGACTGAAGTTACGTAGCGAAAAGGGCTAAGAAATCAGGGGTACCTACATCATATCTTCCGTGGTAGTATTTAGAGACAAACACTTCCTGAAGTTTATAACCTATATGCCACCGGCTGTGAAAGTCGTTTCATACAGTCCCTGTAATGCCACTAAACGCGGTATCTGGTCTGTTAATGACGCGGACGTGGTACTGACATTTACAGCACCGAAGGTCGTCCACATACAATAGATAATATGACTTTTCTACACAGATAACATGAGACTATAATAATGCAGTGTTATAATTATATACATATTATCATTATCACTTCTACTATAAAAACGCGTTAGTCATAAATCATCGGGAAATATACAAATTTATGCATTACAAAGTCAAAATAAAGTCGTTTATCACATAAATTCCTCATTCCCGTTTGAGCCGGGCACCGTTATTCCTCGTCCCGTTGCCTATGCGCATGGCCACAATTGATTTATTTTAAGGGCGGGGAAGATTTATTGGGATCGAACAAATGCATCGGTGGAGAAAGTAGACTTGGCATGGACTTGGCATGGGCTTGCCATCACGAGGAAAAGGCATTCCGCCATGATATACGTCTGAACTAGATTAAGTCACGTGAAAGGTGATAAAGCCGATCCCGCCACTTGGCAGCGGCTATATTCGGTGAATTATGCACATACGTTATCTGAGAAGAGACTTATGCAATTCGAATTGCGGCAGCGGTCTTACAAAATTTCACTTTGTGATAACTTTGCGTAACGATAACTATTGCATTCCTGATTATGCACCGGCTTTGCGCCACTGAACATCTTAATGATTCTAAGAAGTGAAGAGAAGAAAAAGTGGAGGGGAAAAAGTTTTTCGCCGTATTAAAACAATACAAGTGAATCCAGTAATCAAGCACGCCGGTTTGTCGTGACGACCGCGACCTAAAAACATAATAAATGATAAAATAATGGATTTTAGTATCCATATTGCGAGCAAGCATGGCAGCTTTCATGACTGACATGACTAGGTATTATATTGGTTTTGTGTGATGTAGGAATGATTATTACGTACGCATATTGAAAGAATAAAAACGTCTGCTACTGCTATTTGTGGGTGGGTGAATCTAGGGCATGGATTTGGTCTGATAAGGTTACGATTAAAAATGTTTGACTGACTCCTAATCTAATCAGACAGCGTGACTGTTTCAAACATAGTATTTAGATATAAGAAATAACATATTCAGTAGTTAGCTGTATGTAAATATTTTAAGATAAAACAATGGGAACAAACATCCAGCCCCAATTTAACAAAACAACACAGATGTGAATCAATCCTAGTGTGCTAAATTAATTTCCAAATAAGATTCTTATTTGATATTTCTGATGCTAACACGCAAAGCAACGCTTAGTAGAAATATGAACAATCTAAATTTTTTACACTAGGCTCACAGAATTCAATGGATATCACGGGAAAATTTAGAGCCACGTGGCTTATGGGTGCGTTGTCGTTTGGTAACGATTTTCTCAGATCACAGCTGAGGCGTCGTGTAGACCTGCGCATTGGGGTTGGGGGTACACGTGGCTGTTAAGCCTTGTGAAATCACTTTCTACATTAGTACCAACGTTTTAATGGAAAAGTGAGATATTTTAGCATAATTTGAAGTAGAAACGTTCCAAACTTACAGTCCTATTCTAGGTATCATACTTTAACTATGAAATACGAGTCAAGATAAAGATTTAATAAAATTTTGCATACTCAAAGAGATTTAAATAGATGAATATCAAGTTTTTTTTTACATTTGGGGTAGAATTGCATAGATTTGAAGTTAGCACATGCGCAGAAGTATCATGTCTGCCACGTGGCAGTGTCCCGTTGCATAACCTGACTTTCTCCCTAGACATCTTTAAATTTGTAGTAGGTACAAAGCCTGTGTATGCGAAAATCGAGACACCAAGTGTGTTAAATAGTACATATCGTTCGTGTATATTCCGAATTAGCAACTTTCGCGGTCTGATAATTTAATACCATTAGCATAAATATGTAATATGCTCACTCACCGGCGAAAATACGTGTGTCACGTACTAATCAAGTTACATGAAATACCTAATTCGCGTGACGCGGCGTGTTATGACTGTCATTAACAGGTAAATGAACCTAGCAGAATTTGATGATCCAGCGAACGTTCAGTGCACGGTTTGCACATGTTTCGTTGCAGATGCATTAGCCATTGTTCAAACGGTTCGAGCTGATAAATGCATTCCTCGAAGCAAGGTTATATCCGTCTGTAATAATAACAATTGATCACTTCCATCGTTCCACGCAAATGTACGAAAATCGAGAAAATTACAATTCCGTTGCATAACAATCAATATCAGTTTTTTTTTCGATAGAAATCTCTACAATGAACTTGATTTCTCTTACGCGCGGGTACCAGGAAATCAGCAACAAGAGAATGTCTCCGACCACGCCTACGGAGCCCTACTATGGCACGCCGGCCCGAGCCACGTTGCACTATGAGACGCTGTGCACACATGCATACATTATTCACTACACCGTGAACACAGACAGACACGGGAATGCAGAATGGCGGCAGAATTCGCCCGCCATTTTCCCTTGAATAAAAACGTGTTGTACAATAGTGCTAAGAGTAAATGTTATTGTAGTAGGTATCTCATTGGTGTTGGGTTAATTATTTGCATCAATAAAGAGATGGACAAATGAAACTGCACTCACTGTATTTGGAGTTGAGTCATGACCATTAACGCTCGAGTACGATTCAATGATTAGCCAACGTTTTGCTGAGGCGGTGACCTCGGTCAAATTGTGCTTTGAACAAAGCAGCACTCGTGTTGTCTACGGGCGAGGAATTCATAACACCGGTTCTGAAATGACTCTCGATTTTCATAACATGTGATGATCCTTATCAAAACAATTTTTGCAGGGCGTTATTGGACTTTGTGTTTATAAACATTTGCATGCTATTATTCATTCTTCGCTAACGACGAAGCGGTTTCTATTGAATTAAAAACGTACGCAACTAACGTACTTGTGTTAAGATTGACCAGGCGTTAGCACCGCAGGAATGCGAAAACTCGCCGACAGTTTGGAGGTTGACGTGGACGCCACGTCTCCCAGTTGTCGGTAATTCGGGTGTATTTTTTTACAAATATCCATTGACCTCTATTCAAAACACTAATATGTCACTCTCGCTTTACTCCAGACTGCCAATTTGATCATATTCACGTAATATCCGCCACCACCACATTATTACGAAGCCATGTGCCGAGCACGTCGGCCCGCGGCGGCTGCCATACTAGAAATTCCAATGCGGACTTTTCGAAACTACTGTTTTCTTAGACACTTTACAATATAATCCATTTATATTTGTCGGCAACTTCGCTAAACCACATAAACGAGAACTGGATGTTGATAAGAGCGCGGATGTGCTGTATATCCATATTATGTCGAAGGAGGAGCGGAGTCGCATGGAATATGCGACAAGCGCGCGCGGCAGCTGCGAGGCAACTGCAGGGCGCACGAGGGGCGCCGGGCGCGCGCGCGCGGGGGGCGCGGAGGCGTCTGAACAGCGTCTCTGCCGTCGCCCGCTACTAGTATAGGGGCCCGTCGTGAATTGTATTGTGCAACGTCAGCGCGTGCGTACTCGTGTTTACCTCATCTGGCGCCGGCACCGGCTCCATCACGCCGCCAGCGCAAAAACCTCACGTCAACTCACTCGAGTCGGTTAAGATATAAAGCCTCCAGTGTTTCCACACAAAACCCTCGCCTTCGTTTTAAACCGTCATTAACGAGTGTGTACCGCTTGTTTGTTGCCAGTTGAACTATTCATTAACCAGGTTTTTTTGCTGAATGCTGTTCTGCAATGGCTAATCAAAAAAGTGATGAGCAATTTTCTTGTAACACTACACACTTCAATGATTTGCAAAAACACCTGTTGCTAATACGGACGGATATACGAAATAAACCGCACTGCAGGATGTTGTTGCTGCAAGCAAAGGAAGAAACAATACAATTGCCAATAAAGATGTCATCAATGTAAAAGCCTGGTTGGACAATGAAAACAAAGATTGAGATAAACAATCTGAATAAGTGAGTGGAGATTCAACGGTGGCCATTCTGATGAGAACACAATTGGTTTAAGTGTTGTCACTCGAGAAAATGTTTTATTAATACGACAAGATGACACCACTGATGACGGCATAGATGGCGAGACAGGACATTCAACATAACTTTAGATGTCATAGTAATATAAAAACAAGTATGAGACGCTCTCTTCTCTGGGAACTATAATAGCGAAAGATCAGAGGAATCATAAAACTGAATGAGTGTGTTGGGCGTAGACAAAGGACTATAACTCTTGAAAAAAGTGAGGTCTCAGTTAGTCATTTAAAGATATGACATCTCATTCACTATTAACGATACCAGAATTACAATTATTAAAAAATAAGAAATCTCATTCACTATTAATGATAACTGAACTATAATTAAAATCAACATTAACTAATGGTAAGATAATTGAAAATGAAACGCCAAGAACCAAGAATTCGCTTTTCTTTTCTATCTCAATTAAGTACAGGATCTAAGTTATGTTCTGGATATAAAAAAGTAATTGAATTAATAGCGTACCAATACCGGATGAAACTGCAAAGGAAATGATAATATCTAGACAGTTACGGCAGTGGCATCTTGAACATACGTAGATTATAAAACAAAGGAACTGCCGTCCTTTCTTCACTTTCACACAAAGACCAAAGTTTTCCTGTATACAATTACAACGAGTGTCGTTGTGGATAAAAATAACCAAAGCTAATTAAAATATTAAAGGAAGTCACATTTATCTTCATCTGAAAAAGGGGCTCCGTGCATGGGCATACTAAATAAAGCACTAGTTAAATATTTATAGAGTAAAACGAATTATTAAGTAATATAATTTTTAACTTTAAACGTTCTACAATTCCGGGAAGCAATGCATGCATAGGCCAGAACAGGCATTATCAGGACAGGCCCAAAAAATCAGTCTCGACTCTTGAAAATGTCAGAACTACAAGCCCTAGGTATTTTTTCAACACTTTGCGTGAGTTTTTTTCAATACGTTATATTTCGTAGTCATTTGTCACAATTACGAAAAGCCTTTATCATGTTACGAAAAAGTTACCTTGGCGTAAGTAATGAAAATTGTCAACGACAGTAAAACTACGATTTAGAAATCAATTTCCTAAGCCCAATTCGAAGAGGAAATTTAAATCAGTCTTCAGTTCAGGCTTCATAAGTCACATTTTTCTAGCAATACGTAGTTACAAATTCAGAATCTAGTGCTTCGATTCGCATTTCTATTTTAATTGGATTGAAGCGTGGCAATTGTGGAATGTTATCAGTTGCACAAGCCGGCCGCGATTGCACGTGGACTGTCGCCATGGTGACCACAGCAGCCGTATCGCCGCAATCACTAACACTTGACAGATTTTAATTACACTTCAGCATGCCAACAACAAACTATTCTGGAAACTGTTCGAATAATTGCAATGTTGTAACCATTTATCGGTTTCCGTTAGGGTTCCATTTCAATTCCTTATCGCATTTCAGGTTTTTCTACCGGCTTTGATAAGCGACGCGGGAAAAACTTACAACTTTCCTCAGCGTTAGCCGCAGAGAGCGTTTCTATGTCGCGCTTTTAAAAGCGCTATCGTAACGAGCAGAAATAAACACTGGACAAACCAGAATCCAGAGTAAAAATAAAACAATGCAACCGTAAACCCCAGGAATAATGGGGCAACAATGTTTTCAGTATCGTACGGAATGGGCGTCCATTGTTCAGGTCGGTGCGGGATTTAAAATTGCCCTTTTTAATTATAGAATGCGTGTCTGGTTGGTATCTGGGAGCGTGCGGCGAGACGATAAGGAGCGATGTAGGTGACTCGGGGCGAGAATGCAGCTGGCTGGTGGTCTGATACAGGTCAAAGCAGACGTGTGGTGGGCGTTGGCGCGTTAGTGCTCCTACGCGGCGCCCACTGTCAGACTGCTGAAATATGTCGCGATTTGTCGGCTTTTGCAACATAAATTGTAACAAACTGCTGTTGATAACGCTCAGCTTTGCATTTGTAATGTACCTAACATTTCTTTACTAAAGTTGGAATAACCTTATTGTAAAGCGAGTAGCGAGAGGACGTTGGCAGCAAATCTAACCCACGCCCAAGTCTAGGCAAACTGTGAATTAGGCCAGAAAAATCGATAGAGGCCGGAATCTACTGCCAGACGCTTACGCTAAAGTCGTACAACGAACTAAAACACGCCACGTACAAATTGGTAAGTAAAATACACGCGATCAACGTTACAACACACTGGGAGAACATGAAATTCTTGAAGCCAAGGCGTTAACTTGCGGATATATACTATTGTAACATATCGTGGACTGAGAATCACGTTTTATTGGTCACTTACAAAACAAATTGCTTAATTTTATGTGTGGGGATTTACGGACGTGGTGGGTCTCAGGGAGCGCGCCAGCCGTTACCGATTTATTCATGCCATATGGCCATAAAATTATCATTAAGATGCAACTTCTCAACTGAAGGGGCTCTTTCACTAACGCTAGTGTATTTTTTAGGTCGTAGCCTAGAAATGTTAGTTAACCGGGTCAAGTCTAGAACGAACCTTACATAATGGGTTTTTCCACGCATCCGTGAAAAGGCGATTCCCTCTCAGCTCGGGATCGATACGTCCGCGATGCAGATGTATGCAGTGGCCTTACTGCTTCTGCATCCTTGGTACATTCACCGTAATGTTTAGCTTATGCGGCTTAAGCTATATCTCAAGAACAACGCGAACTTCGGACCATATTCAAATGATTGCCGATATGACTAACATGGCCGGCCTTAAAAGGTCGCCTCAGCTGCGCTTGAGTCTTAGCGACAGTCATTTCCGCCTACACTTCCGTAAACACCGCAATCATGCATGAGGATCGAAAAAAACAAACGCTTACCTAGCAGGAAAGGACATTCTTAAAATGTCATCGGAAATATTTTGCGTAGGTCATCTCGTTTAAAAACATTAGAAACGTTAAACATAATTATGTATGAAAACGGATCTATGAGTAAATGCGGCATTTAATTGGTCTTTGGACTTTCACAAATATATTTGCGGATATTTGTTAAGATTTCTTAACGCTTTTTTATTTCGGTAAGTAGGTATGTATCTTTTGTTTTTTTTAGGGTTCCATAGCCAAAGGATAATAACGGGACCCTATTACTGTCTATCTGTCTGTCACCAGGCAGTATCTCATGAACGGTGACAGTTAGACAGATGAAATTTTCACAGATGATGTATTTCAATGACGTTAAGGCCCGATTCGACCAAACTTTTATACCGGGGTAAACGCTTACTCTAAGATTAGTAATGTCAAAAAATGACAGTTTTCTATGGCATTTTGACATTACTAATCTCAGAGTAAGCTTTACCCCCGTGTAAAAAGTTTGGTCGAATCGGGGCTAAAAAGGTTAATTCTACTGGGTAAAACCATATTGCCTTTGGTATGATATCGTATTTTTTTTGACTCGGCGGCCGCCATTACTGCAAAGTAAATAAGAGCTATCAATGCAAAGGCTACATCGTCGGTGAAACTGTAATACTGCTTAACTAACGAATTGAATAAGTTGCAAAATACTCCTTAGCAAATAAGTTAGTACCTAAGGCAGATTTTGCAACTTATTGAATTTGTTAGTTACGCTGTATTGCAGTTTCATCGACAATATGGTGTTACCATGTTCAATGTGCCCAGTTTATTTGCAAGTTTTATCCAGGGCTCGGAACCGGTTTAAAAATACCGGTTAATACCGGTTTATTTCTCTTTTGCTCCGATCTTTACCAGGGAACGCGAACGTTTTGAGAACATTATTTTAACCTTAATTACTTAACCGGTTTAATCCACGAGCAGCGAGTCGAGACACCAAAAGTTTTGCACTGAATAAAAACACTAAGCGGCGCTTGTTTATGGTGCGTGACGTGCGTCTGGTTAAACCGGTTTTTTATAGCTCTATACCGGTTAATTCGAAAAGAACTTATTATAAAGGTTTCTCAAAAAACCGGTTATTTAAAACGGTTTATGCAAAAGGAACCGAAATTAAAAGGTTTTGCGGCAAGTACATGATATCGGTTTGAAAATTTAACCGGTATCCGAGCCCTGGTCTGATCTATTATCAATATTATCATGTTATTTAGTTGCTGTTCTATGTTGTATGTTGAACATCGTGTCTACTCGAATATTTATTTTGGTGACAATATTTGCAAATTTCGTATTGCAATAGAACGGGTTTCGGCGTTATGTTATAATTGACATCAATCAATATGTCATCGACATTCTGGTTTCTGTAAATGTCAATTTAGGCGTGGTTACGCTTGGAATTACAAGAAGGCCATCAATGCCATCATTATGCTACGGAAAGATTCATTTAATTTAAAACTTTGTGTAAACTTCAGACAAAGCGAAATTAAATTTAGCGTCGAAAAATCTCCCACTCAAACGCATGATATTAAAAAATAACCGGTCATATGCGAGTCGGGCTTTCGCACCGAGAGTTCCGTACCGCTGCACAGTATTATAGAATTCCGATTTAAATGTTATGATGACTTTGCTAAATACAAAAATAGGATGAGCTCAACTTACGCTTAACGGCTTTTTAGTATTTGTTGTTTTTTTAGGGTAGTCTGTACCCTAGGTCAAAATATTACACTAAATTTGACGGTTGTTAGTTTTACCGTTTTTACGATATAACAAAAACAATTAGGCGAAAGGCTTACAACCAATCAATCATTTATTAAGTGAATTGGCCACATGAGGGCTCTTTGACACGTCGGTAACATGCAGTGAATCTACTAGCGTTTCCCACAAGACCATCATTGCGGAGAAGAAACTCCAGCAGGTCATTTTTTCAATTATAAAATACAATAATACTTAAAAGTAAGTTAGATTACAAAGTAATAAAATAAATAATAATTATTAATACTAGCATAAATAAAATACCAATGTAAGATCAATAAAATTAAGTTAAAAATACCCTGTTACTAATACATCAGATAGTAAAATTCTTGCTAGCCTGATTGTGTAAAATGTGGTTATAGAATTTATAAACAAATCTTCTGAGAGTCGTTGGTATTTCTGTAGCTCTGCCTACCCTACTTCGGGAATGAAAGCATGATGTTATGTATGTATGTTTCGTGTATTACTTTTTTTTTGTTAAGAAATCCTCCGTAATAACGCTGACTATTTATAGGATATAGGAAGGACGGACATCGTCGGCTTACTAAGTTCCGGTTGGCACCGTGCAGTAGCGGAACCCTAAAAACGTACGAAAGAAATCTAATAAGAAATCTCTCTTAATTGAATATTCTTTCAACGTTCCATCGCCACTTTCATTTCCGACGCGTACCAGAACACTTTATAAACGGATGTTTACCTAACCCCATGCCCATGATTTTTAACGTGTACAATATTTTCTCAAACATACTCGGAAAGAACCGTTTTCCGATTGAAAAACAAGGACGGAAAGCGCCACATTTTACTCCTAGGACCATATGAAAACACTTTCCGTCCGTGTCCATATTTTATTTCAAGATGACCTCTATTGCCTGTAAAATCACATTGACAATAAAGAAAATCCTAATTTAATAAAAGGTGGCGGCGCTGGGGCGGCGCGCGGTGCGGCGGCAGGCGGCAAGGCATTGTGAATTCTCAATACTGGGGGTGATTCTCTCAACACAGCGCTGCGTTGATCTTTAAGGTGAAGTTTTATCTGGCAAGTTTAAGAAGTCCCGTCGGAGCGTACAAAACACATTTTAAAGAAAGAAAGAAAGAAAGAAAAGGATTCTCTCTCAATCCGTCGTTTTTTTTAAACTAATACTTCGGATTATACATTTGTATCATTTCCTCGCATTTATTGAGAAAAGCATTATAATGCCTCGGCGGAAATGGTATTGCCTGACTCGTATTTTAGCAGGCCTCGCTATTTCTCGGCCTGCTAACCACCTCGTCAGGCAATCCCTTACTTGCCGCGCCTAGGCAATAATGTACTTTTTTTAAGTTCTCCATTAGATTATAACGCTTGCGAATGGGAGAAATGAACAGCGTTTGCAATTATAGCTGGCTCGCTGGTCGGCTATAGGTCTCATTCACACGATACGTTTCGCCTAAGAGCATTGTCTTAGGAAAATACATTAAACCGAGAAAGGCGAGGGTAATCCCGCAACGTCCTATTAGTCACCTTTCGATAACATACCTTGATCTTTAAATGATAGGCGATGAAGAAACTAAACGTTGAAGCGAAAAGCCAACATGAATATCAAAATATTTGCACAATCACGTTTGAAAACACTTCAATTCAACATGTGCAAAGTGCACTCAAGTTTCTATTTGGACAAGTGTTTCTGTTGCAACTTTGGACCTTCTTGGCATAAAAACACGGCCGATAGCAGCTGATTATACCATTCGTAACAAACAAGTGACGACGTTCCAACTCGAACATAGTGAACAGCTGATTGACCCAAATAAACAAGCTACGGACAGCGTGGGTAAAAGAGACGGCATTCCCTGTTGGGACGCGAGGTGCGTCACGTAGGCGCTGAGCTTCCACGGCGTTAAAAGATTTGAGATAAGATTACGGCCCAGGCCATTGACCAACCGCCAAAACCG
The DNA here is from genome assembly GCA_949316455.1 of Acleris holmiana. NCBI lineage: Eukaryota > Metazoa > Arthropoda > Insecta > Lepidoptera > Tortricidae > Acleris > Acleris holmiana. The sequence continues at coordinate 2,149,818 of OX438783.1, read as the reverse complement.
GTAAAATAGTGACCCCCTCTTTCAGGGCACACATCTCTAGGGCCCAACATGAAACCTAGCCGGAAACCATATCAATTTAATTAGCATCACTACATAGTATAAAACAAAGTCGCTTTTTCTGTCCCTATATCCCTATGTATGCTTAAATCTTTAAAACTACGCAACGGATTTTGATGCGGTTTTTTTAATAGATAGAGTGATTGAAGAGGAAGGTTTATATGTATAATACTTTAATCCGGAGCGAAGCGAGGGCGGGTCGCTAGTTCTTTATAAAAAAAAAACCAACCAAATCGGTCCATCCGTTTAAAAATTAAAGGGCCCTGACCTGGACTCTATTGTACGCTGCTTTTGACACGTTATTTGCACTTTTTAGGCCGCTCGCCAATACTATCAGCTAGAGCTATTTCAACGTTGTAATTCGCTAACACATAAAAAGCAATATGGTTTTGCGGGTGGTAGGACCTTGTGCAGGGTCCGTCCGGATCGCTACCACCATCTTATCCGATAACCTACCGCCAAACAGTAGTGTTCGCATTGTTGTGTTCCGGTTTGGGGATAAGACAGCCGGTGAAATAACTATACCATATGTAGGTTTTGAAACAACTTTTAGGGTGTCAATATACAAGTATTTACAGACTTACAGCTGGGTATCTCGAATTCCGAGATTCTTACCTAATTTAAGCTTAAATGACTGGACTAAGAGGCATTCCATCTTAGTCCTCAGGGTTGGCAACGCATTTGCAGTCTTGAGATTGCAGTCTTGTGAATGCGAATGTCTATGGGTCACAGTTTCCACTTACCATCAGGTGGCCTGTGTGCTTGTTTGCCTTCTCAATGTCTTAAAAAAAAAAATGGTTTTACCGTATAGAATAGAGCCCCAGGGTTGAGTGAGATCTGAGATTCTAAACAACCTGTTTTCGTATTGTCCAAGTTTTGATAGCTCTTATTTACTTGACAGTAATGGCGGCCTTTTTTTATGTCAATGAGAAGGCACACGAGCACTCAGGCCACCTGATGGTAAGTGGAATCTGAGACCCATAGACATTTAATTCTTAAGACTTTATTCCTAAGACCTCAATTGGGTTATCCCAAAAAAAAATACCACTAGTTTTTAATTTTTTTTTCGATAAAATAGACTAATTGAAGACACTAATTTCACGGTTTTTGCATTTAAATCAATATATTAATTTATTTTAATTTTTAAAGAAAATGTTTTTATTACGTCACTACAAGCTGGTTTGTTTGAGAAATGCTTTAAAACTATTGAATTCGTTTGAGAGTACGCATTTCTCTCAGATCACGTAAAATGTCAATGTCAAGTCATGTCAATATAGGTAAACTAAAGTATTAAAAAAAAATGGTATTGTGAACATTATATTCTTATACCTAAATCATACTTACATTAGAGCTTTAGCTCCACGTATTTCAGCTACGTTGTGATTGGAGCTGTCTCCCAAGTATGTCAATATCCTGACTATATCCACTTTGGGTAGATTAGTGGAATCAGCCCTTACAAAGTTTAATAAATGTACAGCGTTGGTCGTCATTATAAGCAAGAATATCGATATCCAAGATCTGGCGATGGTCAATATGTGTAGCAGGATCGTCAGATTCCGTAGAATTTGAAGCAATGTTGTTAAAATGCAGAAAATCAGAAAACGAGTAGTTATACGTTGCACACCAAACAAACCGAAATTTTATTTTTAGTTTGTTGAGTTTGACAATTTCACCCACAGACTAGCCTACGGGCGGAGGTTCCAAAACGGACTTGTATTTTAATCATACCCTTTTTTTAAAGATCTGACCTTGTCATGTTTATATACAGTTAAAAATTGTCTTAATTTTAATAAGCGTTAAAATAAAACAGAAATAAATAAGACAAAATTCGATATACATTATTTATTTATTACTGCATTCCGGACTCATATTATATGCAGTACTATGGTTGATCACAGATTAGACACAACTTACCAATGAAGATCGTGACGTCACTAAATTACAGGTCAAATAATGTCAAATGATAAATTAGAAATAACTATTTAATACTAATTTTGTAAAATAATCTGATAACAGGGAATGGTTCTACAACCCTTTTTCTCGAAATGGTTTTTGAATCACTATACATTACAAAATTATGAGATAACCCAATTGCGTTGCCAACCCTGAGAACTAAGATGGAATGCCTCTATGCTAGTCATTTCACCGGTTGTCTTATCCCCACACCGGAACACAACAATGCGACACTGTTGCTTGGCTTGGAGTTAAAAACAATAAGACAACACGTCAAAAGTTTTGTCGCGTTAAAAAGGCCCTGGGCCCGTAGCGTGGTCGAACCTGGATAACACGTATCACTCTGGCACTGACACACTGGTCAGAAAGTGACAGATGTGTTATCCACGGTCATCCACATCGATAAAGGCGACCATGCTACGGGCCCAGGGCTTCTATTCTACCGGGTTAAAACGATATTGCGTTTGACGTGTTTCAATTACTGTCAAGTAAATAAGTTATCAGGGCCTCTATTCAGGTGCGTTAAAACGATATCGTGTTTGACACGTTTAAGAATCGTTTATGTCACAGTCGCCATTATTGTAAATGACATAAGAGTTATCAAAACGTTGTTAATACGGAAACAGGTCAAAAACGATATCGTTATAACGCAGTTGAATAGAGGCCCAGAACGGTTGACAATACACACGTCAAAGGCGACATCGTTTTTACCGTGTAGAACTTCAGCCTTGATCTGTATAAAAATGTCGGTCAGGTGCGAGTCGGACTCGCGCACCGAGGGTTCCGTACAAACTTATAAGAATGTAAAATTGTGTTCAGTTTGCCGTTGAAAAACTGTTGTCTCCATACATCGACCTAGGTCGCGATTAGTTTACCAACTGCATAAAAGTTTGCAATCGTAAAATGTTTTTTTTTGTGATGTAGCTAAAAATTTACGGTCTTCGCAATTTTTCCTTTATCTACAGTGCTATAAGACGTTGCTTCGTACCAAATTTCAAGATTTTATATCGACTGGAAGTACCCTTTAGGTTTTGAATTCCTTGCGAGTTAGAAAATTTGCGGAAATTTGCGGCATAAACGGCTGTATCTTTTGATTGTCTTGGCTTAGAAGTTTGAGTTTTTCACAGCTCCAAGGGACAGTAGACCTGAGTATTTGATATAAATTTCAGCTTGATACCTCCACGCGACGGACGAACAACAAAGTGATCCTATAAGGGTTCCGCTTTCGAGGTGCGGAACTCTAAAATGAAGCGGTGCGATTGTGTACGTGTGGATGAACTATCAAATTGGTAGCCAATTTAATGGTCAATCAGATTGTCTCGTGTGGAAGAGGTTTAATTTGAACACCACTAGCGTATCTCCGGCAGTGATTACCGTCGAAATTTCCAGACATGCCGTAGTTTGTCTATGACGCAAGGTTAATGGCTGTTGCATTCCATACGAGGTCAAGGGAACAGGGTACTAGGAGGTCATAACCAGATAAAGATTATATTTTGGTCAAGTAGTTTCTATTTACCAATTTCTGACAAATACAGGGTAATTTTTTAATAGGTGCACAAATATTTGCTTCGCTATTGTTAATCAATAACACATGTTGTGTTATTTTTACTCTAGCTTAAAAAATATTAGAGATATTGCCGATTCAATGATTCCACTAACTTAACGATATTCATGGACCCTCTAATGCAGGGGTGCGAGGAGAGGGGAGTGCTGTTAAGTAAGTTCATAAATGAAATTTCAAATTAAGAATATAAGTAGGAGAGGGGCTTGTTGTCTGATAAGCTGTACATGAAATTTCAAATTTCGAATATCAATACAGTGTATTGCATACCTACAGCTTGACAACCCATGTCATCATTTCTAGTGTGACTTTGTGTCCACACGAGAAGGTAAAAGAAAGATAATTTGCAAATTTGTCGTAATATTAAAATTTGTGCACTGATAAACAAATTACCCTGTATAGTGAAGCAACTGTTATAATATGACACCAATTCATTGCAACTGGAAATTGGATTACAATTGATTTGGGTGGCAATAACCTCTATTGTAACAGTTTCTTCATTAAACTTTTACTCACGTTTAACGGAATTCACAACTTAAAAAAATGATTTTGACACACGTATTTTCTTATCCCTGAATTTGTCGAAATCATTTGTATTTTGTTCACATCACATCCTCGTATCTAGAAATAGGTTTTAATCCAAAGCTGACTTGAACCTCGTTTTAACTTCAATTTCGTTTAAACTATATCTTAATTAGTATAAAGTTCATATTTATTTGTTTGGCGTTTAAGAGCAAACTTCTTTGAGCTTTATTACTTTGCTGGTCAATTGAAATTTCCACTCACAAAAATCTTCCCGTTTGTATTACGGTGGGCCTCAGAGGTCTAATAATAGAGAGGGGGGGCTTTATATGTGGGTTTCTACTTATAAATAGAAAATAACCTCCGGTAACCCTTCAATAGGAAACTTGCGTAATATAATCTAAACTTAATATAGACAGTTAAATTTTAGATGCCACTATGCTGCCACGCCCACACAAGAATTAAAAGGGATGGCTTTATGAGCTTCTGCGCGAAGAAAGTGAGAAAAATATACTTTCAAAAGTAGCATACAGGCTGAATGTTCAGTAATAAGACAGCCTTTAACAAGTATTGAGCTTTACTAAAGATATAATAAGAGTTCTAGGTGAGATTCAAGACTGCACATGCACAAGTGAGAGATTTTCGAGTCTTGTACAGCCTTGCTAATTTAGCGTTGCAAAAGAGGGCAAAAATGTACTCTAAGCATTATACCTATCAGTCAATTCGGATGTCATTGTTCAGCCTTCAGTCGCAACTTATGCTCTTAGCAGGTTAAGCAACCTTCGGCTTGTGTAAGGTTGGTTTATGAGGTAAATTATAAGCTCTTGTGCAGATATCGACTGCACAGGAGTCTCTAAGCATTATATCAGTTAATTCGGATGTTATTGTTCAGCCTTCAGTCGCAACTTATGCTCTTAGGAGGTAAGAAACCTTCGGCTTCTGTAAGGTTTATTTATGAGGTAAATTTGTAATCTCTTATGTACATGCCGACTTTACAGGAGTCTATATCACTGCTGTAGGCTATTTGATTGAGGACTTATCCTCTTATAATGCTAACTATTACCATACATAAGAAGGCTGTGAGCTGGTGAACAGACGTCGCCAAGCGTCGTGTGCAGAGGAAAGAATAACAAAGGCATAAAAAAAGACTTGGAGCTGCTTAGCAAATCACCGCCATTTCGAATAGCCGGAATAACCATCAAATATTCAATAATGTATGTTTTTCACAAATTTAAGACGAGAATCTCTTTTTTATAAGCTTATTTAGAGATTATTTTACAAACACAACTTTACAAATCATATATAATTGTGTTTCAGAGACCATTATTCAAAGAAATGTCATCAATCAACATTACTCAAATGTAATTGTGTTTCCATAATTCCTTAAATCCTTTCTATTTAAAAGGCGCGTGAAAATTGAACTATAAATTGATATGTACATTCACAATAAAGTTACCAACGCATTCAAAATACACTATATAATATCTAATCTAATCTAATCTAATAAGCAAATGTAACTTATAAGTTTATAACTTTTATGTAAGAAATTTTGCAGTCATCACGATATACTTTACTTGATCGAAGTCCACCATGATCCATTGTGTTCGAGAATTATAATTTGACATTAGACGCACATTACTTTTTGTTTTACCTTTATACAAACTCAATAGTTCTTAAACCTGAATAAAAGCATTATAAGTGCTGAACTGTAGAAAATAAGCTGCACCTAATGCAGCTCTATACCGGCTATTTCTAAAACCTGTGCCGACATGAAAGAGCTCAAGGTGACTTGGGGCCTCTTTTCGCATTATAAGAGCTGTATATCCGCTGACAAAGCCTTAGTACAACAAGCTTAATCAGCTTTAAGTTGTATAGAACCAATAATCCAGCTTTTATGCATCAAATGTGTTACTTGGGATGCACGCGTCCTGATAGCGGCGTCAAATTAAAATAAATGCTATTTAATTTAAAACCACAACATTTATTAAATAACGGTTTTCTCAGGATTAAGAACTTAACTATTGCATCAGAAATCATCGTTATAGATCGAAGGGTTTCGAAGGTCCAACCAAAAACATGCGAAAAAGGTGTCATGTTTGAAAAATAAAACCATCGAGGATTTCGCGCCTAATCGTGTTTTCACGTTTAACAGTCTCAAGGAAATATGACCAAGTTTAATTATATCCAAAGAACACATGTGCGTTATGGTAATCGAGATCTAGATCGCGGAACACTACCGGATTTATCATATGTGACCTGTTAAACCGTATAGTGAACTTCACAACAACTACAGGGCTGACATTCTACACGGTAAAACCGCGCAAGACCATGTCGGACCATGCTCAGTGTAGGGTTCCGAAGCCGTTAAGTACTACAAACATAAAAAACAACAAATAATACCTAGTTTTCTATTTAAAGTCAATTGGTGCCGTCTTGGATGAAATTAGTAGGTATAAACACTTTAATCCCCTGTATAATTATGCTCTTTCATTGATGATTTTTTCAGATTTTAAGTATTTGTAGTTTTGGCTGTAGGGAGGGGGACACTTGACTCTAACAAAAATTAGCGCTTTAAAGCTTAATATTTCATAAACGGATCACTTAATCGAAAAATAGCTTACACAAACCCGTAATTTTTTTAAAAGACCTATCCAACGACACCCCATATTTACGTATAGGGGAAGTACTGTAATTTTTTTTTTAACATTTTATTTTACCACTTTGTTGACGTTAGTAATACATATACTCATGCCAAATTACAGCTTTCTAGTACTAAGAGTCCCTGAGCTAGGCTGCGGACGGACGGATATGGTGAAACTGTAAGGGTTCCTAGTTTGACTACGAACCCTAATAAAAACGATATTGCCGATGTGTTTCCGTATTTTCAACGTTTTGATAACCCCGAGTCACTAACTTTTGATGCCGTGTGGTTCCCGGCTTAGAATAGTGCTACTCCATGTCATCCCGTGTATGTCGTAAGAGGCGACTAAGGGCATAAAGGCTTGTTAGTACTGCTAGGCGATGGGCTTGCAACCTGTTACTAGTACACTGGTACACATCTCAGCCTGTTTGTGCAAAATGTGGTTACAGAATTACCAACAACTCTTTTTGTTGTTAGTATTTCTGTAGCTCTGCCTACCCCACTCTGGGAATGAAGGCGTGATGTTATGTATGTCAACTCTTATTTACTTTACAGTGGCAGTCGAGTTAAAAACAATACTAAAACACGTCAAACGCAATATCGTTTTAACCCAGTAGATTAGAGGCCTTGATTGTTTGAAGCTACATAGGGTCGGGCTGCTATCAATAGACGGCACTCAACTGTTAAGGTAGGTCTAGGGCTTAGCCGTCGTAGGGCTTCGCTACTGGTGTTTATTCATGCGGCGATTTACACGACTTACTCCTTATCTCTTTACATATTGTCAGATAATTGGAAAAAAGTCAAGTAACAATAAATTTAAGATTATATTAAAATGAGGATGGGCAGATATGGATGGTTGATACGAGTATGTACGGCGGAGTATGTCAAATGACTATGAGAAATATGGGCGGCCCAAACAAAATATCACAAAAACAGGCGAGTTAATTGAGAAGTAGTACTACATAAGGGCATAATCGTTTTTTGTTTCTTTTTTTATATTTACATACATACATAACATCACGCCTTCATGCCCAGAGTGGGGTAGGCAGAGCTACAAAAATACCAACAACTCTAAAAAGACTTGTTGATAATTCTGTAACTACATTTTGCACAATCAGGACAAGAAGTTTACTAGTGTATTAGTGACAGGTTGCAAGCCCATCGCCTAACAGTACTACAAGCCCTTATTCCCCGAGTCGCCTCTTACGACATCCACGGGAAGACATGAAGTGGCACTATTCTAACCCGGCATCCACACGGGTATTTTTTTTATATTTTATTTTGTTTAAACAAAGATAAAAAAAAACCCGTTTGTATTAGTACAAAGATTTGAAACTGGTTTACATTCATCGGGCATAACTTTTTTTGGCATAATCATCATTTTGCATACAGTCTTTTTTTTCTGAAACCGTATAGTTTTCAGGATAGTTATAAAATAAACCTAGCCTAACCTAATGGGTTCTATGCAATGATATCACTACATAGTATAAAACAAAGTCGCTTTTTCTGTCCCTATATCCCTATGCATGCTTCAATCTTTAAAACTACGCAACGGATTTTGATGCGGTTTTTTTAATAGATAGTGATTGAAGAGGAAGGTTTATATGTATAATACTTTAATCCGGAACGAAGCGAGGGCGTGTCGCTAGTTTTGAATAATCCTGAAAAGTGTACAGTTTCAGAAAAAAATGGACTGTATGACAAATGATGATTATGCCAATAAAAGTTATGCCAGATGAAGGGAACCCTTTGAAAGTAGCTAGAGAGCTAAGAGTCTTAGAACTTAAAATAAACCCTCCTGTGACATATCGCTTTTCAGTATAGCTTGGCAGCCATTGAATAATTATTTAGGGATCACAGATTTTAATTTGATAGTTTTGAAAGTTTGTGTACAATGATGGAAGCCATAGCTTATACAGATTATCTTAGTCATTGTTTTTTTTCTAACCTAACCTAAAAATTACCAAATTATGCGAATACTCTAAGTGAAGCGGGATAAGGAGCTAAGTAGTTTTTTTTATTCAGTTGTACTGAATTCAGCCATCCTCCGAGGTCGCAGAATTATGGTCGAGCACGTCCCAACCGAGCTCTGTGAATACTGAACCAAGATTTTATGCATCCAAAATCTACTCGATCAAATCAGCATCTCTACTTGCTTTTTACAAGATTTCTTTAAATCAAAACTACTCTTTCGGAAATGACTTTATCTTGGGACCTATTTATTATATTTAACTAATTGTACATCTAGACCTTTGATAAATAGGGACATCAGGCTCAGTGGCATTCACCGGTAAGTAATTATTTGATTGATGATAAAAGATTATAGACCCTTATAATTACTGGTTCATTGAGTTTCCAAGATAACACAGTCACGTTAAATTGTAACGGTGTCAGAACACAGCTAACACCGTTTAGGAGCGACATGAATATCGGTCAACTGTGTGCTAACATTTCTTAATTAGATGTCGCATGTTAATCCACTTGACGCGATATCCTACCTTGCTCTGGCTCCCTGGTAGCTAGTGTTACTTCAACATTTACATTGCGTAGTTTTCATGAAGCCAGGTAAGTTAAGAAATCGTTGACTTAGCAATGCATATCGACCAAATTGGCAATTGTTTGTACTCCCTTTTTTGAGCAGGTGTGTAAATAGAGACCAGCTCGTCGTAATCTAAGTTTATGAAGCTGTCCGATCACAGGTTCAGCCATAAAACCGGAAACGATTTTATTTGATCGTCTACGTAAATAAATTCCAGTAAAAACGGATTTGTCGACGCTTTCGTGTCATAAAATGGTTCGGCAAAACAATGGATCGCACGTTAACTTTCAGCACACCCCTGGACTCCTAGTACAAACTATTAAAGTAAATCAAGCAATTGCGAGGTAAAATAACCAGTTTAAAAGAAATAGAAAATACAGATGAATTTTCCAAACATTTCTAGACGTCGTCACACCTATTAAGAATAATGTGAATCTTTTTATCATTCAAATTAGGTTACTAACCAGACGTTCGGGTAATGTTTTTCGAAAGCGCGCAATAATATTGCCACAGGGCAAAATGGCCGGCGGTATTGACCTTGAACGGACCAGCGGTTAGGGGATGGGGGACGACGCGTCTGGCAGATGACTAGACGTATATATACATGTACTCTGGATAAATCGATAGCCAACGTCAATGAAGCGTAATAAACTAAGTAAACATGTGTACTTTGATGAATTTTCCAAATTCAATAATATACGTAGTTGCGTTTAATATTGATAAATGTTTCAATTTTAGTGACGATCACATTTGAACAGCGTTATGTGCACTCCCGTGTAATGGAATCCAAATCACCCTAACGGAAGCAAACGTTTTCTATACCTTCCCTTTTAAGTAACGTCACGTCACGAACTATGTTCTAAATTGCTTGCGAAATATTTTGCGACATTCCTCCCTCTTTGGCTCTTATCTACTTACCCAAGTTGGTAAGGCGCATGTCAGATGTCGGCTTACCTGTGAAAAGACAACTTGAATTTAATGGAGAGAAGTAACAACATAATTCCTGAAATTTAGGTTTTTTATCTCTCGAAATACGTCAATTGGTTAAACTTGGATCTTAAGGAGAATAATGAGAACCCTGTGCTTTAACATCATCCATCAAAAAAATCTAATCTAAATCTTTTGTAAAGTAAAGGCTAGGCCTTGTAAGACTGTAATTTGTTTTGGTAAATCAACTACGTGTACCAAACCCCTTGGTTATATTAAACGGCCAATAAAGGTTGTTTTATCGAGTAGCTGACGAACTATATCACGTGGTTTTTTGTTGACATTTAGTTAACTACATAAACATATCCATAAAAACAAATGGAGGACAGCAGTACCAAAAATAGCTAGTGACACTAAAGAGGAATCAAATGATATAAAAATACCCATATTAACAACTCTACAAGGACCACGTGTCATTGACTAACAAAATAAAATTGTAAATGGCAAATGCATACATAACATCACGCCTTCATTCCCAGAATGGGGTAGGCAGAGCTACAGAAACACCAACAACTCTAAAAATACTTGTTTATAATTCCGTAACCACATTTTGTACAATGGCCAAGTTTACTAGAGTATTAGTGACAGGTTGCAAGCCCATCACCTAACAGTACTTCAAGCCCTTATTCCCTTAGTCGCACGACATCCACGGGAAGACTTGTAGTGGCACTATTCTAACCCGGCAACCACACGGGAAAATGGCAATGGTAAATACAATAAAATAAAAAAGTTGCGCGGCAAGATTGATGAAGAAACAAGATAATTAAATTTTATAGATAAAGACTACGCAAGCAATGCACCTATGGCGCCTCACTACAATTCAGATAGCGGTATCTCGCGAGCCGATAACGAGCTGCCGAAATAACCCTAATCAGAGGACAGGTGGGCGCCAGATAATTAAGTTACCTATTGTTTTGGTTACGTAATTAATTAACTCAGTAGTGTATATGTAACTCAACAGTCATGTTATCTTGGAACAAGCAAGACAATGTGACGAAATGACAATTGGTAAAGGTTTCTGTCTAAATTGAAATTAAATAATTTATTCCGTTAATTGGCCACATCGCGGCTCTTTTAAACGTCGGTAATATGAAGTGAATCTACCAGCGCTTTAGACAAATCCGTCATTGCAGAGAAGTTTAATATCCACTTGTCCACTTAAACTTAAGTACTCGAACATATCTGCAATTTTATAAAAAAACTGAATTTTCAATTAAGTACCATACAAATTTTATATTCCGAAAAAAAACTACTTACCTAAATTTCTGGGCAATGTCTAAAATCGCCACATAGATAATCAGGTAGATAAACCCCACTATCGATCATGTTTCACCTCACTAACAAGTTTTAGATAATTCTGCAAGGATGAAACCATATCAATTTTTCTCGATGAATTGTAGCCACATCATGAAACCATATAAGAATTTGAACTATTGATTCAAGTATTTGATACCAGCTACTCGCGCGAAGGCCCAATGAGTCACATCGCACCATATCCAATTGCATCGAATAATACTGGCTTGTACCGCATCAGTAAACTCAGACAAACAGTCACTGTACATGCATCGCTTAAAAACAAAGCGACTGTTTACCAACTACACTCAAAGACTCGTGTCCACGAAAATAATAAAACCAAAGGGCACTTCAGAACGATTGAAAGTACCATCCTTAAATTAAATGTTGCAGCGTCCCCTGCAGAGTGAGAAGAACGAATGGACGTTGAACCGTGGCGTGCGATAAAGACTAAATTAGAATACAAGGTTAGGGCTGCAAATAAGCGACATTCATGTAAACCTTGACACTTGGGAGTTGAAGACGGGTGGGGGCGGATTCAGACCGGATTGGGTGCAATGGGAATTTGCAATGGTATAAATAGATCTAACTGGTTAGGGTTCTGCGAGTCCCGCTAGTTTCTCTCGGATATCTCGCTGCTTTAATACAAAAGCGCCACGTTTGGTTCCTTGTCTTAAATTTAGCTGGTGGATAACGCGATGAATTGAACATTACGCCTCGTTCCCCTTTAATCACTGACATTCATTTCATCGAATGTGTCGTTTCACCGAGTTTATTTCATCGTCAGCTAATTTCTGCTGAAATCTTATTGATTTTAGGTGATGTTAAGCATAGGTAAGGCCTGTGATCAACAAAAAAAATATAACTCCTGCATTCTGCTGCCTGTCGATGAAACGAAAATTGGGCGAAGTAAAACATTGATGAAATTAGTGTCGGCGTTTCAAGGGAAAACTCCAGTTAATAAATCAAACTATTATTGTCTTTAGGTTTCGCATTTCAAAGCGTTTTATAATTTTTCCGACGGAACGTACAATAAACATTTAAGGGAGACCATTATCAATTAGGAAGCCGGAAGCCCAACCCATGGACGAGAAGCTGTTGTTGGATGTTTAGGGTATTATCATTTGATACCCCGGCCTTATTCTTATTTTTGTTATTGTCGTGTTCATACCATTACAAAGATCGCATAGAAAACACTTCCCATTCTCAGCCACACCGTGTACAAAAATAAAAAAGGTTTAAACTTTTTAACTAAATATGGTCCACGGCATCTGACAACCAGTACTCTCTCAAAGAAGCCAAAACAAGATTAAGAAGGACACGAAAGTCGTTTAACATGTATAAATTCAATTGCCTGAATAAGGATCTTCAATAAACTCGTTGGTCTGATTGGTCAGAATCAACATTATAACATGGCATAACTCGTTTGATCGAATCTGGTGAATTGACAAAGATAATGCGTCAGACTAAAGGGTGACTCCATCAAGTCTTAAACATTGGGAGTGCAGAAGCATTCGTTGTTTTGATGATTTATATTGTATGCTTATCTTATTCCTTTGTTAGGAGCGTAATACTACAGTTTGTCTAGACTCAATTATTAGACAGCCAAAACAACCATTTCATTTAATAACAATAGTTTCGTATCGATAGATAAGATTGATTTTCTGCGAAGATAATGCTATTATTATAGCAACTATATGTATCTAGACAATGCCTCTGATAGTATTTTAACGTACATTGTTTTGTTTATGACATTTTACATTTTAAAACCACTGTATTACAAAATGGTAGGTCTTGGTTAAAACAACCTTTCCGAGAAACCAGATGTTAACAACGAACTTGTTGAAAATTACCGTGGTCGTGACTCTAGCGGTCATGGCAAATCTGAAATCTCAGTTGTCGGAATTAAAACAGAAGATCACGACACATTGTAAACGCTAACTGTTTACGCATGAACCTACACAGTTCTGGTTTCCTAGTTGCTGAAGATTTTACTTATAACCGTTATGTTAATAGATAGTAAAGTATTGAAATGATGCCCTTGACGCGAGCATGCCGCTAAGGTCATACATGTTTATGTGAGCACGAAATAAAACTTTATATCTCTTATCTATATGTATACAAAGATAATACACATATTTACACGTCCATATTGTAATTTGGCATTGGTATTTGATAGTTTTTTAAACTAGTTAACGCGAACTGTTGCAAGCAAACACTGACGGGTTGGTATACACGTTATTGAGTCGGGAGCTATTGCAACGACGCAATGCAACGATACAAATATCTTTTCTTTCCTTACTCTATCAATCAGTTTCACACCACATTTTTTTATGAGAAATTTGTATTAATTTTGGGTTGGTAAGGCTTTTTAAGATATATCAACTCTGAAAGAAAGGGGTCTCCAAGTCTTCATTATATCAAGGATGTATATTTAATATGTATCAATGTAACAGTTATTTTTAACCTGGATTGCCCAAGAAGAAGGGGTAATGTTTTTCACCTTTACGTGTATGTCTGTATGGTTATTTGTTTCCTCGTTGGCACGGAACGGACGGCATGATTTCAACATGCTTATCGTTTCCTAGTACCATAGTACCCAAAGTACCAGTAGTCTAGAGCTTAGTTTGGGACTAGGTTATTGTTGTGTGAAACTGAAATTGCCTCCTGTTTTTTTTAGATAAGTTTAACACATCGTCACTTCTTTGAAACAACCGAGTATCTCATATTTGGTGATGTACGTTTTTAAACTTAAACACGTAAACAAAATAAGTTTAAAATTGTACATCACGTAATATGAGATACGAGGTTTTTCTAAAGTAGTGACGATGTGTATCAGAATTCTGTGTCTGTGTGTCGATTTGAACGCGGTTTTTTTTAAAGAACGCTAGTTTAGTAGGGATGGTTCTTAGCTAGGTTCCATGAAAATCGGTTGAGCCGTTTATGAGATATCATCTCTCAACGAAAGGGATCGCTATTGTTTCGGGGATTTTTATTTCTAAGGTTCCGCACCTCAAAAGGAAAAAAAACCCTTATGGGATCACTTAAGCCGCAAAACACGTATATTTCGACACACTGAAGTGAATCAAAATTTATACACCTAAGGAAGTTCTAACAGCAAAAGTAAAAAAAATATCCGAAAATTGATAATTTGTTGCTCCAACACAAAAAAGGGTCGCAATTGCATACTTATTTGCAGTTGCATACATATGTCGATGTATGCGTGACAACAGTTTTTCAAAGGCAAAGTCAAGTTAGTCCCTCAATCAAATTTTACATTCTTATGTTTGTACGGAACCCTCGGTGCGCGAGTCCGATTCACACTTGAGAAGTTAACAATCCGGAATCGCGGTGCCCTAACAAGCTAAAGAGAGATCCAGAAAGAAACCTTGCAGGTCCCACGCACGCCGAGCCGGTCGGGGAGGAATGCAGTTACGGTAGCCTCGGTTAATTCGCGGGGTATTTTTATGCTTCGCATCGTGCGTGCACGCAGATATAAATAGCAGTCGCATGCGCAACGACGGTGCTGAATGACCGCAGTACACAGGTAAATATCAGTGCCGTAGCACGTAATGAAAGAGTACCTAGTTATCATTCCAACAATATATCTATTTTTCGGGATATGCATTCCAATTATCATTTAATTTCGTCCAGCCGTTCCAGCGTTAAAGCTGTCCACACACAAAAGACGGAGGCAACGCGGAGGCGGGCATATGCATTAAGTTAGGTCTTAAATTTAGTTCATACAGTTTCCGTAAACTTTGTTTTGTACTCGTGTCTACTCGCTGCCGCTTTTTGCTTTCTTATTTACCTCATCACCCAAGGTTCCCTGGCTGGAAGAGATCCCTTAAAGGGAGAAGTTCGCTTTTGTACGTTCCTATTCTGTGAATATTGTATTTGAATTTATGTTTTTAGTACAATAAAGTGTTTACATACAGACATACCTATTGCCGTATACATTGCACTCTGTGAGGCTTTTCGAATGCGTTACGTTACGAGCATTGTAACGGCAATACAGCTGCCTGCGCACTGCCTCCTTCTGTGTGTGGACAACTTAAGAGTTAACAAACATACAAACCCACACGCTACAAGTCCTTTATAGTTTTTCCCGCGATTCTTGTATATTTTTCGCGACAAAATCTAGCAAGTTCCTGGCCCTCCAATTATTCCTGTGTGAAAATCACGTCATCTGCTGCGTAAATGACAAACAAACCAGCAAACACGCATTTATAAATTAACACCTGTGAAAACTGCATCAAAATCCGTTGCTTGATTTAGCACGAGTTGCATGTAGCCACTTTCTTTTATACAATGTAAAGAAAGATAATTAAGCAAATGAGATTAAGGACAATGTGCAGAAATATCCCCACCCACCAGCAGAGATAAAACGTCTCAGTTAATTAATCTTGGCAACATGATATATATTATTTAGGAATATTGTAGAATCTAGTTTAAATAAATATCACAGGACAATTACACACAAATTGACCTAGTCCCAAACTAAGCTCTAGGCTTGTACTATGGGTACTAGACAGCGATAAACATACTTATATAAAGAAATACATACTTAAACATAAAAAAACATCCGAGACTTAGGAACAAATATTCGCGATCATACAAATATCTGCCCTTACTATGGTTTGAACCCAGGACCGCTGGCTTCAGAGGCAGGGTCACGCTCAACTAGGCCACCAAGTCGTCAAAATTATAATGAAATTGGTTGGAATAACTTTTGCCAAAGAGTTCAGCTTTCATTTTAAAAAAACCATCGATTTTATAACTAAAACAGGTAATTTGTCTTTTTTGGAGTCCTTGCTAACACAAACGGCAGTATCTCAGACACAACTTCTGTACCAAATGCAACCTCATTAACAACATGGTAGGATTGAATCTGATTTGGCTTTTGCATTTGAGATACTGCTTATTAGCTTAGGAGGGCAGATTGACAACCCATGACTATGCCTAGGTGAGTTGACCGTCAAATCAATCTTTCTGATTTCTGATAATGTTGATGATGACGACGAAGATAGTCTGGAAAAGTCAGATTTTATCGATGCTTAAGTTAAATTAAAACACAGAAGCAGAAGAGTTTTTCCCAGTATTTAAAGGTACCAAGATTACATAATTATAAAACATGTACGTGTTAAAACAAAATATGATTTGAAACACAGAGTTCCCATAGTGAGATGTATGCGAGCTTTAATACTCTAACCCCCTTTCTTATTATAAACGTGGAATAACCTTGGAATAACCGCTTATGTCATGCTTTGTCACATTCTGTCAAACGCAAATGTCAACCTACCCCGCGGGTAAAAATCTATACAAATCCTATCAAGAATTGGCAAAATACAATTTCCTGACACAGTATCTTTGCTGATTTTCTTATTGCCACAATTTTAAGGTACCAGGAGGATATAAAGTATGAATGTGTAAACATACAATTTTAAATTAAAACACTGAAAACGTTACGATGTCAAAGGCAACATTGTGAGTACAGTGAAAGAGAGAGAGCGCCAACAAACAATTTCCTGGCAAAGCATTATTCTATGCTGATTTTGTTAGCCCCATAGTTTACAGGTACCAGGAGTACATAAAACATAAACGTAACATACTGGTGTGACGCCGCGTTGTGAGATGGCGCAGCGGCGTGCATATGCTTTGATGTCGGGACGCAGTATCGCTGAGGGGCTTTAATTATAATAAGTATTTTTGGACGCGATGCGTTTGCGACTCACACGTGACAAAGAAACTTGTTTTTATAACATTGTACAAAGAAAATTTGAGTATGTCTGAATCATTTTATCTTTAAATATTCTTGTTCACCATCACGTGTTGGATATGCATACAGGTCTGCCCCTATATTTAATTGAATTATAATATAACCAAGACCAATCGTTGTGGAGAAAACCGCAGCAACATATTATTATGCCGAGCAAGAGAGCGAGACAGCGCCATCTTTCTCTTACTAGTATAAAAAGGACTATGCGATCTCTATGGTATATCCTTCATACTAACGCTATTATACAACGTGCTAAAAATAATCCGTAAAAAAGAAATTACGAAAGTAGTGTCAACCCTAGTATACTGTATACCTAAGATACTGAAATGACGTTATTTAATAAGGGTTGATACTATTGTTGTAATATCTTTTTTACGGATTACTTTGTAACACGTAAAACACGTTGTATATTTGTATTGATAGAATAAGCAACTTAAAAGTATCAATTCCATTATCGTTTTTTTTTCAACTGTCTTACATGCGTCATGATGATGTCACTTTAAGAATTTGATGTAGCATCATAACATAACGTCACGCCTTCATTCCCAGAGTGGGGTAGGCAGAGCTACAGAAATACCAACAACTTTAAACTTGTTGATAATTCTGTAACCACATTTTGAACAGACAGGCTAAGACGTTTACCAGTGTATTAGTGACAGGTTGCAAGCCCATCGCCTAACAGTACTACAATCATCAATGTAGGATCAAATTATGAGATATTAGTCATATTGGAATAACGGGGACAAGACATAACCCTCGTTGTTAATTTTTTCCTCTCTTAAATAATATTAACAATGGTTTTAAGTTATTTTAGTATTAAGTGATTAAAATGTATAACGACTTTTTTTAAATGGACCTTGTCTTCGCGATATAGGCCCAGAGTCTAGTGCAGAGGCAGCAGTTATATTTAGCAATAATTTCTAGTAAATACATTTCATACCATTAAGTTACCATAAACATTACGAAATCTAACCTGTATGTTATTTTAGTGATATACTTACCAACTACCATTATAATACACGAACATTATTGATATCTAAAATAAAACAATTTAAAACATAACCGATTAATAGATATTAAATTAGTTTAAAACTCAATCGAATAATTTTATCCAAGCGCTTCGATTAATTATTTCAAACGCCGCCATCGTAAAACTGCGCAAAAGAAAGTGCAATCACTTCCCTACTGCACTGTTACATTGTAGTGATTATCCCAGTCTCCACCACTTCTACTATCACGTAATAAGGCTGTTATCACACCGCGTGTTTACGACGAGAGCTGTGTATAACAGCTACAGGCGCACGCGCATCAAGGCTGGAGGCGCATCTCCGTGCACGTACGAGGCTGGCTGAACATCGTGAATCTTGTAAACAAGGTCATAAAATAATGCGTTTATTTGCCGAAATTCGAGGCCGTCATTTTGGGTCAGACTTTAAACCTATAGAACAAGGTTAGGTAAAACAGTGCAGTTGTTTTAACAAGCGCTAGATTTAAAAAAAATGTATTTTAGAATATAAATGTGTCAAGGGCAATGTAACCGTATACAAACAAACAAACACTAAACATTAACCTGTCTGTTCGTAACACTTTCACGGCTGAATCGCTGAACCGATTCCGATGGAATTTGGTAAGGAAATAACTTGAGTCCCGAAGAAGGACATAGTATACTTTTAATCCCGAAAAACAGGATAGTTCCCGTGCGAATAGCGATTAACGACATCTACGCGGACGGAGTCGAGGATAACAACTAGTGATTATTAAACATCGGTATCAACGTTTAACTTTCATGGCAGAATACGGTTTGCAGAAAAACAAATACCTACAAACAAATACATCTAGTATTTAAAACATAAAAAAATATATGAACAAACAGAAAGACGCTAAAAATGTATTAAAGGTATTACTAAAATTTGTTTTCATGGATTTTGGCATCAACCTTTGACGTCTGTCATAATACTTATAATATATCAGTGTTTATTGATTATATAGCATAGTAAAGTAATTGTTGCCCGCGACTACGTCTTCGTGGAAGTCGTTATCGCAATCCCCTTTATAAACTGTAGTACCACTTCAACTTTGCGGTCTTCATCCCAACCTCGGCAATACCACAGAATAAGTAATAGTACAAGTACAGAAGCGACACTCCGTGACAGCAAACATGCGAATTTAAACCTAAACAGAACGCGTTAACGATAATAAAACAAGTGCACGGCCGGAAGTGACCTTGGTTACATTTCTGCGATCGATAGTGTGGGCGCCCCTAACGAGGCAAAATGCAGCTTAAATCTGCGCCGCGAGAGTATGTATTATTTCGCCCGCCATGAGCTTTACTGACTCCGCCCACTCCGCAGGGCTGGCAGTTACTTGTACTAATTAATACGTTAATACTTATTCCGTGGCAGTTGTAAGAAAACAAATTGCATTAAACTTATTATTAATTGTAGTTTTCTTATGTAGTTTTAGTTTTATTCATCCCTAACTGTGCTAATACTGTTGCATTTGGTACACAAACAGGACTATTTTCTTTGTACCTATCTTTTATAATGTATGTTTGTGCAACTGGTAGTGTGTCTAATTGAATAAATAAATGAAATAAATAAATCTAGTTTGTAACTAGAGACGCACTAAGCGAGACAAGCGAGAAAATAAAACTTGTGCTACCCGTACCGGAATAGGTAGGTTAATGTTAGTCTAGGAGCTGACGCACGTTTTCGATAAACAATCATTTATTTTAAGGACTTTGAAGGTTCATTTTGTAATGGTTGTATTACTAAATATTTGTTGTTAACATACTATAATAGCTTCGATATAGATAGACCTTAAAACATTTTGTTTATCTATAACAAGATGAAATAGGTATATAGAATACAGATAGATAAGAAAGGGGATAGCACAAAAATCGCAAAATACCTGCATGCTTAGTATGGTGGTGTTTATTGCAAGACAAAATATGGATAAAGCTTCCGTCACTCTCGTACTTGTACACGTGTCAAAAAGTGAAGGATGTTTTATCCACATGTTGTCACGCGACAAACGCAGCCATATTAGGCCCCCTGTATTGTGTTGATGCACCACAGATGTTAACATTACATCGTTAGTACATGAAAAAACGTTAAAAAAATGTCGGATTGGTGAATTTAAAAAAAAAAAGTTTAATATATTTTTGATTTAAAAACAATAATTATTAATATCTTATAACAAAATTTATGTTTCATCAATAACATTTAATCAACATTTGCAACCCGCGATGGAAAGCCTATAAGTCTTATTGCCTGTTTCACAATCGACAAGTAAAGCTTATGTGAGACATAAATTTACTCTTTCTTACACTTAAAAATATACAAGGAGAGAGCCAATTTTTAATGGCAGATAAATTTGACCTTGCAATACTTAATAATAAAATTTACATTATAATTATTTGTAACTGTGACTTCTTGATTACAATTACGAATGTTTAATTTTTACAATTTTTTTTTAAACCTTTTTCGTATATTTGATATTTATTATTTATTTATTTATAGTTAAGTAAAAGGTAAAATAAAAATTACAGTTTTTTAACAAAAGTTAATTATAATTTTAATTTTATTGAAAATAGTCACAAAGCGGACATTCTTAACTTTTTATATATTATATAGGTAACTCATTACTAGGGTCATGTTTTAGCGAAAATATCCATCTACATATTGTTATAATAATTACAAGCCTTTAACAAAAAATAAACCGACTTCAATTTCCGTCAACCTCGGGAGTAGGTTTAGGGTATACCTACTCCCGAGGTTGACGGAAATTGAAGTCGGTTAATTTTTTGTTTAGTTTTTAGGGCTAACAAATCAAAAAAATGTTCAAAATCAGAAACTAAAAGAAAAGAAAGAAAGAAAGAAAAACCTAATTTAAACGTTAGTACTTATATATCAAATTAAAAACTAATCTTACATCAGGCTCTTGGACTATGCAACTCGTATAACACGACAAAATTATAAACTCGAGCACTATTATTACCTATTCCGTTACTCAAGTAAGAAGGTAGGTAACCAGTATATGCTGACCTTGCTTTAGTAGATAGTCACTATTACTGGGAGATCTACTTACGCGGAACGCTCTTTAAGTAAGGTAGGTAATAGATTTTTGATGCGAATAAGTCGAAAACTGCGAAACTGAGGTAGGTAGTTAATAAAATAAATAATATTATTCCGCTCTTTTTGTGTCGAGGATTCAAAACTGTAATCATTGTGTCAGTAATTAAGTACAGCTACTCGTAACTACCTACCTCGATCGAAGTTATAATTTATAAAATAATATTAATAATAATCTTACCTTTCGATATCTTTTGGCAGTGTAAATAATGATAGATCGCCATTCCTGTCATTATTTAAGCACCCGTATGCTATACAGTACCTTTTGGCTTTTCGAGGAGCCATAGGTACATTTATTTAAACAAAAACTCGAATTATTTTCGCAGCGGCGTACGGGCGGCGCGCTTCAAGACGAGCGCTCGCGTGACACTCAACTGATTAGCCTTGTATAAAAGGCCGCACATTGAGTAGGCAATAGCGCGGAGTGTCACCGGCCTGGCAATACTAGTCCTGGGGACCGATTTTTGGGTATAATCGGGTGACTAAAACGGCCGATTGTCACGGATTTCTGAAAAGACCTATTTTTGAAACTCAACAATCACTAATTATTCACAGTTCTATTATATCCAAAACAAATGCCTCCACCCATTCGTACACGAAATTACAGCGTGGCTATTTGAAATTTGAATTGACGTTGACATGAAATTGACAGCTACGTTAGATTGTGTTTAAGTCAAAGCCACATATTCATCTCCTCTATTTACGTTCTTTCATAGCGATTACGTTGTGTTAAAGAGTCAAGGAAAGTTATAATATTATTAACTGCCATAACATGACATTGATAGATACGTTTCTTTATACGGTCGGCTCTAGTGACTACTAATAACAAGGGTTTGCTTATGACAAAATAACCGGAAATTTGGAAATAACTGAAATGACAGAAAAGGGAAGTTAGCTATATGTTATATGTACATCGTGATATCATATCATAAGTGACTATCTTAGTCACGAGTATTTTAAAGCTCATAACTTCATAAGTGACATTTAAAAATCAGTGCCCTGGAACGTAGCTCTGTGTTCCTAACCCTATAGGGTCTCCGGGGGACCTATAGGTCCCGCGGAGACCCAATATGCTCCATTGCTCTTTGGCAAACCTTGAGTCTGGACTTCCGAGTATCAGTTAATGACCACGTTTGAGCACCGCAGATAGGGATATAGGTACGATGCACATGTCGACGACTTCGACGAGTTGTCGCTTTAATGTAATGCGGTCTTCGAGGTACTTTTTAAAATCGGTTAAGTGGTGAAGCTGTGAAAACCAACGTACAGACTTACATTCGTAGTTAATATTAGTATTGATGATGCATACAGGATGAATGATGTAGTAAAAAACCGATGACACAACAGAAAATATACCATTAATTCATTAAATTAGGTTTCATTGTTGCTGACCCTGTGTGGTTCCGGGTTAGAATTGTGCCATTCCATGTCTTCCCGTGGATGTCGTAAGAGGCGACTAAAGGAATAAGGGCTCGTAGTACTGTTAGGCGATGGGCTTGCAACCTGTCACTAATACACTGGTAAACATCTTAGCCTACTTGTGTAAAATGTGGTTACAGAATCAACAAGTCTTTTTACAGTTGTTGGTATTTCTGTAGCTCTGCCTACCTCACTATGGGATTGAAGGCGTGACGTTATGTATGAGTATGTATTGTTGCTGTGGTTTGCGTCGTTAGGATTTTTGTTAGTGGTAATTTATTTAATTGTCCTGCCTTCCGCATGTAATCAATGTCGTATCGGTAGGTCCAGCTGTAAACCCTAGCTGTGGCTACATGCTGCAGCATTTATGCTGACCTGGTCAACGTGTTAGTGTCTTGAGATATAAATAGTTGTATAAGTTGTTTGCACTTTGTTTTGTAATTATTATAGGCATTAAATAAACGATTTTCTTCTTCCTTCTTCTATTAAATTAACTCTTTATAAAAACCTACCCCGTGTGGTTGCCGGGTTAGAATAGTGCCACTCCATGTCTTCCCGTAGATGTCGTAAGAGGCGACTAAGGGAATGAGGGCTTGTAGTACTTACTGTAAGGCGATGGGCTTGCAACCTGTCACTAAAACTGGTAAACATCTTACCCTGTTTGTGCAAAATGTGGTTACAGAATTATCAACAAGTGTCTTTAGAGTTGTTGGTATTTCTGTAGCTCAGCCTAAGCCACTCTGGGAATGAAGGCATGATGTTATGTATTCATAAAAACCTCTATGTACAATATTATTATCGAGCAATAGGAATGCCTTCAAGAACATGTCCTACTACGGCGAGTACTGGTAATTGAAATCATATGCAAGTAATTAATAGTAATTATGTTTATAATTTATTCACTAACGATGTGAAATGCTATTTGTCAGGAAAATCGATTTAATGAACCGTAAAATGATGCTATTTCACATAAGCAACAATAATGATTAACTTTGCATAGTAACACGCACCTACCCCTGCCTAGTCAATACTTATATTATCAAGAGGTAAAGTTTGTGAGGTTGTAGGGGGTAATCTCTCGATCTACTGAACCGATTTATATGTTAGTGGTGGTAGGACCCTGTGCAGGGTCCGTCCGGATCGCTACCACCATCTTATCCATTAACCACCCGCCAAGCAACAGTGTTCGCGTGGAGATAAGACAACCTGTGAAATTACTAGCATAGAGGCATTCCATCTTAGTCCTCAGGGTTGGCATCGCATTTGAGGTCTTGGGATTATAGACTTGAGAATTCAAAATGTCTATGGGTCTCAGA
Organism: Acleris holmiana; assembly: GCA_949316455.1. Lineage (NCBI taxonomy): Eukaryota > Metazoa > Arthropoda > Insecta > Lepidoptera > Tortricidae > Acleris > Acleris holmiana. The sequence continues at coordinate 2,125,618 of OX438783.1, read as the reverse complement.
TTCCACTTACCATCAGGTGGCCTGAGTGCTCGTGTGCCTTCTCCTTGTCATAAAAAAAAAATGAAATTTGGTATGGAGATAGCTAAGGTTCTGGGGAAGGACATAGGATACTTTAATCTCGGAAAATTGAACAGTATCTGAGGGAATAGCGATGACCGAGGTGTTTGACATATATAGCGTCACTATCAAATTGTGATTTAGTAGTGTCGTCTACATACACCCGAGTAGAGCTCGGTCGCCCAGGGACAGGCCGGTGACACTCCGCGCTATTGCCTACTCAATGTGCGGCCTTTTATACAAGGCTAATCAGTTGAGTGTCACGCGAGCGCTCGTCTTGAAGCGCGCCGCCCGTACGCCGCTGCGAAAATAATTCGAGTTTTTGTTTAAATAAATGTACCTATGGCTCCTCGAAAAGCCAAAA